>OX637466.1:7865351-8251640 GCA_951799995.1 Trifolium subterraneum | reverse complement strand
CTTCTTCAGCAAGTCTGGTAGCTTCCATTGCTTCTTCATGCTGTTGCTTCTGAGTAGCAACGATAAACTCAATGAGGTCCTGACTCCATTCAATCATGGCATGAGGAACATTAAGGAGACGTTTTCTGGATGCAGACATTGAGAGCTTGGCAGGAATAGAGGCAATTGATTCTTCTGCATATTGGTCAACAAAGGCTCTGAGAGATGCATTACGAGAGGCTTGAATCTTTTGAAACTCATGAAAGATTTCTTCAGTAGAGGCAAGAGCAAAATCTCTAAGATAGTCTAACCGTGGATGTTTCAACTGAAGAAAGTCAATCAGTGACTGAAAAGTGAGATGAACAACATGTGGAGGATGGGATGTAACCACTGATGGTGGATTGACAGGATGAGAGATTGGGGTTGAAGGAATATCAGTAGTATTGATAGAATTTTCTTGTGGGGAACCTGGAAACAAGTGTGTGAGGACTTGTTGATGTTGTGGTGTTGATAGTGGAGAGTTATTTGTGGGTGAGGGTGAAGTTTGTTTCTTGGATCTAAGTTTCGAACAATCAGAGAGTAACTCATTGATTTCAGTAGACCCACTGTCAGATGAAGAACTGGATACTTCTCTTCGACGTTTGTGAGTTGAAGGTTTGTTGATGCATTTTGTGGTTCGGTTCTTGGTGATAGGGGCTTTTTGTCTTTTGAAGTGTTCAGCAAGAGGGATATCATCGTCAGTCTCTGTGTCAGAGTCTATCGAGATAAGCTTTGCCTTCTGAATTCTATCTTCTGACACGGTCTCGAATTCGGACGTCACAGGTGGTTGCCCACTGGTCCTGTAGATTGTGGTTCTTGAATTTTGAGTTTCTTGACAGGAAAAGCTGATTGTTTCTTTGTGGTTCGCCTTCTTTTTGGAACAACTATCATTATAGGAGCATTTGGAACTGCTTCCATTGGAATTCTGATTCGGGTATCTTGATAGACCGAGTCCAAGAAGTTCTTGATAACATCAATATCATCAGCTTTAGATATAATGGGGAGATTTCCACAGTAGAGTTGAGATCGAACAATTTCTTCTTGAGATACAAGAGTTGGAGAGATGTCTTGAATAAGATTCATATTTTTCAGGGTGGAGGCATTAAGGGTTTCAATTTCTTGTGAGATTCCAAAAATTGGATAATAAGGCTTCACCAGCTCAATTAACCCAGTATGTTCAAAGAGAGCAGACAACAGTCGAGGGTAAACCACACTAATTTTCTCAAGAGCTGGTGTGTTGATACCTTTAAAGATTTCCTCACAGAGAGTGGAGAAGAAGAGATCCACAAAATTCACCTTTTCACCCATTTGGAGAAAGTATAGAAGGTGACGCTGTTCATATGAGACGGTGTCAGTTCCTCCAGATCTTGGAATGACACTGTTGATTAGAATCTTGAAGATGACATGAAGATTATTCTTGAGAACAGCCACTTTTCCATGAAGGTTGTCTTTAGACATGACTTTGTTAGAACAAAATGAGTTTTATTTATAAAGCACCCTAAGTTTTGATGATAACAAAGTATTAAATGGACAATTGGAATTACTAATTATTGATCTAGTGTGCAGGAACAAAGTAAAAATTTAAACACTAAGATCATCATTTTGAGCCTCTGAAGAATACATTCTGAACGTTAAGACTCTGAACGTTGAAACCTTCAGAGTCTCTGAAAGAAGTCCTTCAGATACCAAAAGTGTACATGTCCTGAAGCTTGCGTATTTCAGTCAGAAGATATCGAAACGTCATTACAAGCTTCCAGCGACATCCTCTGAATATTGACAGCTCATGGATATTGAAATAGTACATCAACATTATCTTCAAATGGAGCGTATAGTACTCTGTACTATTGTTACTCAAAATGTTGAAGCGCCATTTGAAAAAGACGAAGTAGTGGAATTGGTTTACTTCATTTGGAAACCACGATCAATTCCATATCAGCAAATGCAAAGTGTACTAACAACAGTCTTATCTGAACATCTCAATCTACTGAAGTATATATAGAAGACTCGTCTCTTGAGAGAAGACTACTGAACGATTGAACAATTGAACATTGAGAGCTATTTTGAATTTCAAGCCATTGAACTGTTCATTCTTTGTAACTCTAAGCAACAATATCTTTTGATATTATTTTTGACTCTGAGCCTAATTCTTTGTATTCACTTAGGATTAAGTTTAAGTGTTAGTCAGTCTAGCTTAGAAATTTCAGTCACTACTTAATTTGTATTAAGTTAGTTTTGAAGTCTCTTGTCTTGTGTGACTTGAGCAGTGTGAAGTCTCCTGCTGTGTGTTATGGAGCAAGTGTATAATCTTGTGTGATTATAGTGAAATCCCTTGGAAGTGCAAGGGGACTGGACTACTCTCGGTTTGTGGGAGGAACCAGTATAAATCTTTGTGTGCACTCTCTTATCTCTCTCTCTCTCTCTCTCTGTTTATTTGTGCATTGTGTTTATCTAGCTTTCTCTTATCCTCTGCATTTACTCATACAAAGCTAGAAAAAGTTTTAACTTCTTAAACCACAATTCAACCCCCCCTTCTTGTGTTTTTCACACCTTCAATTGGTATCTAGAGCTCCAGTTCTGTTGTTAATCACCTAACAGTGAGACAGTAAAAGATCTGAAAAACACTTCATGTTTGCAGAGTCTACACCTTCTACAAACACCAACACTGATCTATCTCAAGTTGCTTTTGACTACGACAACATGACCTCTACATCCAAACGTGATTAAAGCAACAAGAAAGTAATAGTATTCAGTGGAGATGCTTTGAGGTTTGAATGGTGGAAGGACAACATTTATCACTACATCAATGGGATTGATGATGAGCTATAGGATCTAATAGAAAAAGGAGTTTATATTGATGGAATAGGTCCTGATGGTAAAACCTTTCTAGCTTAGAAGATGGCTTTATCTACAACAAATAAGAAGATCTTCTCCAAGCACAACAAAGTGAAGACCATCATGATGTTTGCTACCTCACATGATGAGTATACTAAGATAATGAATAGATCTATAGCTAAAGCAATGTATGACTCTCTGTGTGCAACATATGATGGGAACAGACAAGTTCAGAACGCGAAAGCAAGACTCTTGGTTCAGCAGTATGAACTCTTTTCTATGAAGCCTGATGAAGACATTGAGACTCTGTTTTCAAGGTTTCAGACTCTGGTGTCTAACCTCAGGGTTCTGAAGAAGAGTTATACTACCTCTGATCATGTATGGAAGATTCTTAATAGCTTAACTGATAAGTGGAGACCTAAGGTCACAACTATTGAGGAAGCTAAAGATCTAGAGAGCATAAGTCTTGAGCCACTCATCAGCAATCTCAAGAGCCATGAGTTGGTATTGAATGTTGATGTGGCTAAGAAGAAAGAAAGGTCAGTGGCTTTGTCATCAACCAGAAAATATTCTAAAGCACTCAAGGCTAAAGCTATCGAGACTGATGAAGAATCTTCCCTAGATGACCAAGAGGATGAACAAGATGATGAAGAGTTTGCAATGTTTACAAGAAACTTTCAGAAATGGGAAAAGATGAACAACAAGAACTACAAGGGTAACAACTCAAGGAATAGCTCTAGTAAAGAGGAAAAGAATTGCTTCAAGTACAAGAAACCAGGATACTTTATTGCTGAATGTCCCGAAGCTTCATCAAAGGATAGAAATAAGAAGTCAAGTAGCAAGAAGGAAAGCTACAAAAGAAGATTCAAGAAGAGTTTAATGGCAACATTTGAAAACTTGGAAACGTCCTATGATGATGATGATGATGATGAAGAAGAAAATGTGGCTCTGATGGCAAATGCTGATTCTGATGGTGACTCTGAACAAGACTCAGACTCTGAAGGATCAGATGTTGAAGAGTCAAAAAAGGTATTTCTAAACTATTCTAAAGAACAACTTGTGACTTATCTTGGCATGTCTTTGAGCAAATTTGCTTAATCATCCTCTGAAATAAAACTTTTAAAAACACAGAAAGAAGACTTAGCAAAGAAAGCTGATCATCTTCAAACTCTTTATAAAAATTCTTTGATTAAAATTCAAGAGCTTGAAAGTGGTTGCGCCAAATGTAACAAACCTGGTGATAAGCATGAAGTTGCTCTTCAAGAGTTTGTTCATCAAAATGTCAACAAAAGTAAAGTTGCTTCTATGATTTATAGCGTTTGTAAAAATATAGGTGAAGGAATTGATTATTCATATGGTAGAACATATGGAAAACCAAATTCGTCTATTTGTTTAAAGAAAACCCATGATAATCTTTATTCTAGTTTTGTACCAATGAAAAGTAAAGGCAAAGTTGTGGTTGTATCAGATTCTGAAGGAACCTCTGGGGTCTACAAAACAAACTCTGAAGTCAATTCAGAGGTTGTCTCTAAGAATCTCAAGGTGAGTGACTCAGAACCTAAGGATTTAGAATCTGAGACTATCAAGTCTAAGACTCTAGAGACTTTGGGACTCAGAAGCTCAACCAATCAGAGTCTGAAACAAACTAAGTTGGTGATTAATAATCAAAATAAAACTCTAGTGTGCAAAGCTAATCCCAGATTAGAAGAGAACTCTAAGTCTTATAAGGATCATAAATCAAAGCCTAGGATTCAAAAACAATGGACTAAGAAAACTATTTTTCAAAGACCAAACTTTCAAAGAAAATTCTATACTAGTCTAAAAAGCTTTTCAAAGGTACAAGATAGAACCAAGGATTATAGAACTAACCCACCTGGACCCAGAAAGCAATGAGTACCAAAGTGCAAAATTATCTACCATCCAGATCTTCCTTGTAGGAAAAATTATTTCACATCAGATGAATGGAAGCTTGTGATCAGCAATGGAAGAAAAACCTATGTTCCTAAACATTACTTTACTTCCAAAACTGCTGACTTGAAGAAAACAAATGAGTACTAAAGAAAACTCCACAATGAGTGTGGAGTGAAGGTGCGTGGAGAAAACACAAGAAGGGGGGTTGAATTGTGTTTTGGATATTTAAAAACTTTCCAAGATATTTAAACCTTTTCGAAGTCTTTAAAGCACAGCGGATTATTCACACAATTAACTTATGGCGTTATGAATGATGAAGGAGTAAATGAGAGAGTGAGAGAGAGAAGAACACACAACAATTTATACTGGTTCCTCTCACAAATTGAGAGTACTCCAGTCCCCTTGTTTCCAAGAGAGTTTCACTATAATCACACGGATTACAATAGTTGCTCAAGCACACAAGCTCAAGACTTCCTGCTCTTAGTCACACAAGACATAGAGACTTCCTTGCTCTGATCACACAAGATCAAAGACTTCCTTGCTCAAGCACACAAGCTTGAGACTTCCTTCTCTAAGTCACACAAGACAGAGAGACTTCCTTGCTCAAGCACTCAGGCTCAAGACTTCACTGCTCTAATCACTAAGATTGAGACTTACGTGCTTCTACACTAAGCAGAAGACTTTCTTGCTTCTACACTAAGCAGAAGACTTACTACTAACTTATGAGCTTAAAACTTATTACAAACATAATAACTTCAGAGGCTCTAAGCTAGTTTCTATGCTCACTTCATTTGAGAGATATTATCTATTACAATTCAAGTTCTCACTTTCTTCTGAGAGATTTTATCTAATGGTGAGCGCTAGTCATCAATTCTTTCTTTGGCATATTTATATGAGTTGAGAAAGACATTGAGACGTTGGAGAAATTCCCGTTGTAACTTGGACAGCTGTAGACATTGAAGATCCGTTGAGTAAAGCCACGTCTTTCTTTGCAGAGAAGCTTCACCTTTGTTGTCTGTCCAATAGTACAGTTATAAGGTACAACTAGCTCCTAGAGAGAGGGATCACATCCTTTGTGACCGTTGCTATTTAGTTGACCTTAGAACAAGTCATCAGGCTTGATAAGTTGTAGTTGATGTAGCCCTCTGATGACTGGGAATTCCTTTGCTTCTGATGAACCTTTGATAACTTGGAGTCTGATTGGTCTTTGAAAGGTTGGCCTCTGATAGTCCTTCGTAATTCAGCTTCTGAATGCCTTCATCCTCTGAATGACTTATGACTAGCAGACAGCCTCTGAACTCTTGTAGGCCTCTGAACATCCTTGAGCTTCTGAACTCCTCTGAGTCCCTGAACAGCTTCAGACGTTCTGATCTACTTTGAGCTTCTGAACTTTGTATAGCTTCTGACCACGTTGTAGCATCTGAACTCTTTCAGAGTCTAAATATTCAGACTTCCATTGGTTTCATCAGAGTTTTTAAATTAAGTGTGCTCTTGATTAAACGTTGAATTCTCCTGCACTTAATTTAAACATTAGTACCATCAATTGTCCATTTAATACTTTGTTATCATCAAAACTTAAGGGTGTGTATTAACACATATTTTGTTCCAACATGGAGAGTATTATTACAATGATTGACCTTGTTTAATCTACAGCTATCCAGTTTAAAAGAAAATTGTAATCAATCATGGTATCTGGATAGTGGATGTTCATAGCTCTTTTAGTACAGAGCTCTTTTAGTACAATATTTAGAAATCCTCAAAGATCAGATTGTCATAACACAACATGTACCTCATGCTACTATTTTGATCACTCTCCTACGTTCTCTCTCTGAAGCACTACAAGGCCCTAAAAAGCCAAGTAATTTCGCTTCTTCCAACAATTGATTTACCAATATTCTTTCTCCCCCTTTTGTCATTATCAAAAAGGTAATATAAGCAATTAATAGAAATTCAACTTTCAATGCCGTCAAATCAGGAGTGGTTGAACACATTTAATACTCGGCCATTGAATTTTGCTTATAAAAGGAGAGAGATACCTAGTCATTTTACTCACACAGAATAATCTTAGGTTATTGATAGATCTCTTGAGAGAAAAAATGAAATGCTCAGAGAAGAAGAAAGTAGTTTCACTGAGAGTTAGTGAAGATATGAGAAAACATAAGAAGAAACCGATGGAAACAAAGCCAGTGTCTGTCACAGAAGAACTCAGTTCAGAGTCTGAAGAGAAATCTTTGGACTCTGACTGTTTTATGTTCTGAAAACATATATTCCTGAAGAAAATCAAACTGAAGTTCGAGGCTCTAGAGGGGTTAGAGTCTTTTCTTGAAGAAAACCAAACTGATGCATCTGATTTGGTTTCTTCAAGTAGGATTGCTAGTTGATTAGATGGTTTTCACCCAAAAGCCAAAAAGCCTCAACTTTTCCCCTCTGCAAAAGGTCATATTTTAGGCGTGCAACCTTCAAATATGGCCTTTGAAGCAACCAGAAGATAATCCTTGGGAAAACATTATATGTAATCCAGAACTTATGTTCTTAATGAAACAAAGTTCATTACTTAGGCTTGTTTATCTTTGATTTCTTGTTGCGAATTCTTTTCTTGTTATGTAGTTTAATCTCTTAGAACTACCTTATATTGTACTTATTGAAAATCAAATTTTATAAGAGCTCAAGAGTTTGAAGTATTGATTGTCCAAGATATGTTTGTTTAACAATCAATCAGATAAAGCAATATGTATTTGTTTGTTTGGCAAATAAAACAATCATGTTAATCAAAACATTTATATAAGCATTGTGGATAATCAGAATAGATTTATCACAGATTTGAAAATTATATGGCCATATACACTATATTCTATTAAAAAAATTGATTAGTTAATGAAATCATAGATAAAATTAAGATAATCCTAATGTTGAGGTTGTCTAAAGATGAAAGTTTAGGGTTATCATGATATTTTTCTGAGTAGCATCTACTTTTTCATTATTCTCATAAGCTTCTCCATTTTGCATTCAAACCTTCTGATAACACTTCCATAGACAGGATTCTTCAAAAGTTGTTGATATCCTTGATCATTCCTCATATTGTCTTAAGAGGTATATTCAGATTATCCATTATTGAGGCTAACCTTTCCCTAAGGTTTGTACTCAATATTTTATCTTGCAGCAGAGGATTCAGAATGATTCCTCTCTGTGTCCATTTGATTCTGAATGTCCTACTTCACTTGCAGCTTCATCCGTTCTTTTTCTCTTTTTCTTCACTTCTTTCTCTTCGATTTCAAACCCTTCACCTTGACTGTCCAGTAGTTGAATGTACTGATTTATGATATCACTAGAGATAGTAGGAATATCAATGTTGCATTTCTTCAGCAAGGAAGGTTCTGAGTGAGACTGAGGTACTAAGGGATCTGAAGGTTGTATCTCTTGTCCTGACAGCAAGTTCATGTGAGAAAGAGTATGAACAGATACTGTGGAGGCTCTGATTTCCTTTAACAAGTAGTCCAGACCCGCAGCTTTGATTATGTCAATTACCCCACATTGATAGAAGATCTCACTAAGTATCCTAGGGTAGATGACATTTACAATAGGCTTGTCCTGATTCTGAGTGCTTAATACTACCTTGCAAAGGTGTTTGAAGATATATTCAGCCCAATTTAAGTTATATTTCCTAGAGAGAAAATAAGCAAAATGCCTATGATCCCATGACAACTTGTCAGAGTCATTATTGCTAGGAAATATGGAACTTAACATTATTTTGGCTAATACTCTCTGAGTGGGCTTCAGATCTTCTAACTTGTCGCTTTCACAGCTTTTTCCTTTGATGTAACTCAGTCTTGTTATCATCTTTAGAAACTCAGATTTCATTGCTTTATTGTGACCACAGGTGTAGTGAAATCCTTCATTTGGAATGGATAGCACTTTAGCTAAGTTTGAAGCAGTGAGAATTACTTCAAAACCACACACAACAGAATGCACCTCATCTTCCTCAATGATTCTTAAACCTAACTCTTTAGGAGTTTTGTCTTTATTTTCAGCCCTTTCTTCTCTTCTTGCAGCTAGCTCCTTATCAAAATCTTATATTGTCTTCACCTTGTTTCTTATCCAGAAATCTTTCACCAGTGAAGGATAGATTGGGCCATTTAAAAGATTCATGTATCTAGAGCTCCCTTTATGATTTGAGAAGAACTTTAGAACATCAAACTGATTCTTTTCCAAACTATCAAATTCCACTGGTTGTTCCATAACCAGGTTCAAGGATTTTCCCTCCATCTTAAGAGATAAATCTGTAGAAACCATTTCTTTGCAAGCGATGGTGTTGATCAGAAGGTCTTTAGGAAAAGCGATCGAGGAGTTTGAGACAGATGAAGAACTAGATGCCATTGCAGATGGTTAGGGTGAAGAGTTTTTTGCTAAAAATATAGAGAGAGTTTTGGTTTAAGAGATGTTGAAGACAACAGAATGGAATGAGATAATGTAAAGTATGCAAGTATTTAAATGATTTTGTTTAACACAATAAAACAAATTAATGCACACAATACATTAGATTAAACGAGAAAGTAAACCATCATTAGCTGCTTCAAACCAATCAGAAGGTGTGTACGTGTTGTCTAATTAGCGCCAAAACGTTTTAGTAAAAATACTTAAACGCTTCCAATTCATTTCCTATTCAGAGACTTAACTGTCAGAGGTTGAAACGTTTCTCAGAGTCTGAGATTCTTCAGATGCTGAAACCTGAAGAACTTCAGAGGCTGAAAAAACAAGTCTTTTCAGGACACAAGAAAGTATGTTCAGACAGCATTTTTCAAGGTTTTTAGTACTGAACACTGTGTATCCTAAAAAGACATTTTCAAACCTTTGAAAGTAATTCCTTTGAATATGTCATTCAGGAGTTAAGTATACTTACCTTGTATTGAAGCTTTCTTGATTAGGTGAAGTCAGTGTCATAGCCTGAACAATCACTCCACCATACTGAGTTGTTGTCATCTTCAATACATGCTTCAAAGTCTTCATACTCCCTCCTGCTCCTTATGTACTCCATCTCATCTTCTTCTCCATCTGACTCTTCAAGAATGTGCCTTCTATGCACAATTGCTCTTCTTCCATTCACAAACACATGCATCCATGTGATTGGAAGGTTCAGAGTCTTAGTTTCACCTGCAATCAAGTAAACAATTTTGTCTCTTGGTACCCACTTGCATGAGGGTCCTAGACTGTTAGTTGCCAAATCTTCATCCTCCATTTGTTTCATCTGAGTGCTATCGGATACAAATGTAGAGTAAAGATTCGGAAGTGAGAAGCTTCCATCAATAACTGATGAGCTTGGTTCCTCTAATGTTTTACTACTAGAGTATCCAAGCCCATTAGTATTGTTGGTCTTAAGATTGCAAAGCATGGAAACTATTTTATTTTGATCAGCATTTATGTTACAGTACTCTTTGAGAACTAGAGAGTGCTCAAGAGGTTTGTAACATATAGCAAAATCATTCTTAGGGTCTTTGGTTTTGATAAAATCTTTTTGTTCAAGACCTTCAGAGTGATTTGCTTGCTTACTTAAATTCTCATAGTCTGCTTTAAGCTTTTTATACTTCTGCTGACTATTAGAGAGTTTAAGTAAGGTCTTATTAAGATGCTTGATCAATTTAGCTTTGGAAAGACTAGAATATACCTGATTCATTGTTCTCTGGATACTTTCTTTGCTCTCAGGTTCTGACTTTTCATCAGAGCCTGAGTCTTCAGAATCTGAGCCATCTTCAGAACTTGATCCTTCAGCTCTTGGTGCTCTTTCAGACTCATCTTCAGAGAAGTTGTCTAGTACATCCCATGTTGTCATTCCTTTAGCTAGTCTTCCTCCATTTTCCTTGAAGAAGTACCATCTTTGAATTTTTCTTGAAAACCTTTCAAGATACTCTTCATCAGGTTCTTCAACAAGATCTTCATGCTCCAATGCTTGCTTTCCTTTCCTTGCTGCTTCTGCTTCTTCACGTTTCAACTCTTGCATATCCTTCAGAGCCAATTCATGGACTCTGAGTAAATCAATCAATGATTCAGGACTCATTGAATTGATGTCTTTAGTTTCCTCTATAGTATGTGGAATTTCATTCCAATCCAGAGGCAAACTTCTCAGCAACTTGCTTACAAGCTCTTTGTTGCTGAGTTTGTTGTTGTGCTCTTCAAGCTTGCTTGTGATAGCTTGAAACCTTATGTTCATTTTCTCAATGCTCTTATTTTCCTCCATCCTAAACTCCTCATATTGATCTAACAAGCCATTTACTGTTGCCCACTGAATGCTTTCATTATCATCACTAATGAGGCAAAGAGTAGTAGCTGTAGAAGCAATACTAGAAGTTTGATTAGCCCCTGAAGTGGAAGGATTTTGAATGTTGCTCAGATCTTTATTTAAGCTCATTTCATCTTCAAATTTTTGCTAAGATCAGCAACTTGTTTATGTAGCTTCTGCTTCCACTCATCCATGTTTTGAGCCATGGAGGTTTTCTCCTTTGGATCTTGATTGTCTCACGGTTAAGTGATTTACCAACAGAACCGGAGCTCTAATACCAATTAAAGATGCGTGGAGAAAACACAAGAAGGGGGGTTGAATTGTGTTTTGGATATTTAAAAACTTTCCAAGATATTTAAACTTTTTCGAAGTCTTTAAAGCACAGCGGATTATACACACAATTAACTTATGGCGTTATGAATGATGAAGGAGTAAATGAGAGAGTGAGAGAGAGAAGAACACACAACAATTTATATTGGTTCCTCTCACAAATTGAGAGTACTCCAGTCCCCTTGTTTCCAAGAGAGTTTCACTATAATCACACGAATTACAATAGTTGCTCAAGCACACAAGCTCAAGACTTCCTGCTCTTAGTCACACAAGACATAGAGACTTCCTTGCTCAAGCACTCAGGCTCAAGACTTCACTGCTCTAATCACTAAGATTGAGACTTACGTGCTTCTACACTAAGCAGAAGACTTTCTTGCTTCTACACTAAGCAGAAGACTTACTACTAACTTATGAGCTTAAAACTTATTACAAACATAATAACTTCAGAGGCTCTAAGCTAGTTTCTATGCTCACTTCATTTGAGAGATATTATCTATTACAATTCAAGTTCTCACTTTCTTCTGAGAGATTTTATCTAATGGTGAGCGCTAGTCATCAATTCTTTCTTTGGCATATTTATATGAGTTGAGAAAGACATTGAGACGTTGGAGAAATTCCCGTTGTAACTTGGACAGCTGTAGACATTGAAGATCCGTTGAGTAAAGCCACGTCTTTCTTTGCAGAGAAGCTTCACCTTTGCTGTCTGTCCAATAGTACAGTTATAAGGTACAACTAGCTCCTAGAGAGAGGGATCACATCCTTTGTGACCGTTGCTATTTAGTTGACCTTAGAACAAGTCATCAGGCTTGATAAGTTGTAGTTGATGTAGCCCTCTGATGACTGGGAATTCCTTTGCTTCTGATGAACCTTTGATAACTTGGAGTCTGATTGGTCTTTGAAAGGTTGGCCTCTGATAGTCCTTCGTAATTCAGCTTCTGAATGCCTTCATCCTCTGAATGACTTATGACTAGCAGACAGCCTCTGAACTCTTGTAGGCCTCTGAACATCCTTGAGCTTCTGAACTCCTCTGAGTCCCTGAACAGCTTCAGACGTTCTGATCTACTTTGAGCTTCTGAACTTTGTATAGCTTCTGACCACGTTGTAGCATCTGAACTCTTTCAGAGTCTAAATATTCAGACTTCCATTGGTTTCATCAGAGTTTTTAAATTAAGTGTGCTCTTGATTAAACGTTGAATTCTCCTGCACTTAATTTAAACATTAGTACCATCAATTGTCCATTTAATACTTTGTTATCATCAAAACTTAAGGGTGTGTATTAACACATATGTTGTTCCAACATGGAGAGTATTATTACAATGATTGACCTTGTTTATTCTACAGCTATCCAGTTTAAAAGAAAATTGTAATCAATCATGGTATCTGGATAGTGGATGTTCAAGGCACATGACTGGTAATAGGAAGATGTTCAGATCTCTAAAACTTGAAGATGGTGGAACAGTGGGCTTTGGAGGTAATCAAAAAGGGAAAATCAAAGGTACATGTAATGTAGGTAATTCCTCCCTTTTAATTAAAAATGTCTGGTATGTTGATGGACTTAAACACAACCTATTTAGCATAAGTCAATTTTGTGACAATGGGTTTGTGGTAACAGTTCAGAGCTTTAAAAAAAATCTTTTCAAAGAAAAATAGTTCAGAGTCTGAATAAAAACTTGAAAACAGTTCAGAGCTCTTTAGTATAATATTTTGAAATCCTCAAAGATCAGATTGTCATATCAAAGCATGTACCTCATGCTACTATTTTGACCACTCTCCTACGTTCTCTTTCTGAAGCTCTACAAAGCCCTAAAAAGTTAAGTAATTTCGCTTCTTCCAACAATTGATTTACCAATATTCATTTTCTTTCTCCCCCTTTTGTCATTATCAAAAAGAGTATAAGCAATTAATAAAAATTTCAACTTTCAATGCCGTCAAATCAGGAGTGGTTGAACGCATTTAAGACTCGGCCATTGAAATATGCTTATAAAAGGGGAGAGATACCTAGTCATTTTATTCACACAGAATAATCTTAGGTTATTTATAGATCTCTTGAGAGAAAAAACGAAACGCTCAGAGAAGAAGAAAGCAGTTTCAAAGAGAGTCAGTCAAGATAGGAGAAAACATAAGAAGAAACCAATGGAAACAAAGCCAGTGTCTGTTACAGAAGAACTCAGTTCAGAGTCTGAAGAAAAATCTTTGGACTCTGACTGTTTTAAGTTCTAAAGACATATATTCCTAAAGAAAATCAAACTGATATCCAAGGCTCTAGAGGGGCTAGAGTCTTTTCCTGAGGAAAACCAAACTGATGCAACAAAGTTGGTTTCTTCAAGAAAGACTACTGGTTGGATGGCTTCAGCCAAAACCTCAACCTTTCCCCTCTGCAAAGTTCATGTAGACTTGTAACCACAAATATGACCTTTTAGAGCATCCAGAAGATAGTTCTTAGAAATGTAATATGTAATCCAGAACTTATGTTCTCAATGAAATAAAATTCATTACTTTGGCTTGTTTAATTTTTGATTTCTTATTTATATTTCTTCTCTTGTTATGTAATTTAATTCTTTAAGAATACCCACATATTTTTCTCATTGAAAATCAAATTATATGAATGAAACTCAAGAGTTTGAAAGATCAATTTGCAAGATTGTTTGTTTTAACGAGAATGAAAATCAGTTAAAGAGTTAAAACAAACAAAAGACATACTAAACAGAATAAAAAAAAACAGTCATATAAGCATTCAGATAAATATAGTGAATAGATATGTCAGATTAGCAAACTGAGTTTTAACCTAAACAAAAGTTTAACCTAGTCAAAGTGCTTAGCAAATTATTAATCATGAAGTCATATAAGCAATAAAAAATCCTAAGGTTGTGGTTGACTACAGAAAGATGCTAGGGTTGTCATGATGTTTTTCTGATTAGTATTTACTTCTTCCATCAATCCCACAAACTTGTCCACCTTGGCTTCAATCCTTCTGATGTCATTCTCATAGACAAGGTTCCTCAGATGCTGTTGATTTCCTTGATCACCCCTCAGACTGTCTTGAGGAGGTACATTCAGATCGTCCACTATTGAAGCTAACCTTTCCCTAAGGTTTTGCCCAATATTTTCTCTTGCAGTAGAGGATTCAGGATGATCCCTCTCTGTGTCTCTTTGAGTCTGAATGTCTTCCTCAGCATTGATGACCTTCCCTTTGTCAAATTTTCTCTGTTCTTCCACAGCTACCCTTTGTAGATTGTGGAGTTCTTTTACCAGTTCCTCTGTCAGACTTACCCAATGAGTAGCATACTCAGATGAAGGCATATCTGTTTGCCTTAGGTCATAAAGACCATGTATTTGTTTAAACAACTCATTGCATTTGCTCAAGACATCTTCTATGAAAAGTTCTTTGACCATAGCCTCAACATGGTTTGATGGTGGGAGGTTCAGGTTTTCTTCTGAGACAACACGTTCAGATGAAGTTTGGTGCTTAGGTGTATGAGGGTCTGAAGATGTTTGAGTCATAGATGACTGAGCTAGTTTATGCTTATATTTGGCATTAAGCAGTTCAAAATTAGCTAGGATTTCATCTAACTTATTAGGGTTAGAATCAGCTGAAGAGGATGATGAAGAGATGTTGATAAAATCTGGTTCAGGGTGAGTTGTTTTGACAGGTTCTGATATAAGTTTTTTTATGGTAAGATTATCTTCAGAACTTGTCTGGTTATAATTTGGAAGGGGTTGGGTTGATGATGAGGTTAAATGAATGTCTTGAGCAGTAGTAACAACAGGTTTAGATAGAGATACATTACCTGATATGTTATGATCTGAGCTTTCATCAATCTTTTCCTCAGGCTCTTTGGTAAGTTTCTTTTGTCTGACCCTGAGAGGTTCATCATCACTTTCTGAGCCTTCACCCTTATATGCTTTCACAAGCCTTCTTCTCTTCTTCTTCAATTCTTCCTTCTCAGTCTTAAACCCTTCTCCTAGGTTATCCAACAGTTGAATATACTTATTGACAATGCCAGTTGAAACAATAGGTATGTCAATGTTCCATTTCTTCACCAAAGAAGGTTCTGAGAGAGACTGAGGTATCAAAGGATCTAAAGGTTGTACCTCATGTCCTGACAAGAAGTTCATGTGAGAGAGTGTATGAGCAGATATTGTGGAGCCTCTGAATTCCCTTAACAAGCAGTCATGACCAGCAGCTTTGATTATGTCTATCACTCCACATTGATAGAAAATCTCACTAAGGACCCTTGGGTAGATGACATGTATATCAGACTTGGCCTGATTTTGAGTGTTAAGCACAGATTTGCATAGATGATCGAAGATGTATTTAGCCCAATTTAAATCATATTTCCTTGTGAGAAAATAGACAAAGTGTCTATGATCCCATGACAATTGATCAGAATTTTCACTTCCTGGAAATATAGAACTTAACATAATTTTGGCTAATACTCTCTAAGTGGGCTTCAGATCACCTATCTTGTTGCTCTCACAACTTTTTCCTTTGACATAGCATTGTCTTGTCATAGTCTTCAGAAACATAGATTTCTTTGCTTCATTGTGACTAAAGGTGTAGTAGATGCCTTCATTTGGAATGGATAGCACCTTAGCCAAGTTTGATGCAGTGAGAATTACTTCAAAACCGCACACAACATAATGCACCTCCGTTTCCTCAATGATTCTTAATCCTAACTCTTGAGGGGTCTTGTCTTCATTTTCAGCCTTTTCTTTTCTTCTTGCAGCTAGCTCCTTGTCATAATCTTCAACTGTCCTCACCTTGCTTCTGATCCAGAAATCTTTTACCAGACTAGGATAGATTGGACCATTTAATAAATTCATGTATCTAAAGCTCCCTTTGTGATAAGTAAAGAACTTTAGAACATCAAAATGATTCTTTTCCAAACTATCAAAGTCCACTGGTTGTTCCATAACCAGGTTCAGAGATTTTCCCTCCATCTTAAGAGACAAATCTGTAGAAAACATTTCCTTGCAAGCGATGGTGTTGATCGGAAAGGTTTTAGGAAAAATAAACAATGAGTCTGAAACTGATGTAGAAGTAGATGCCATTTCAGAAAGTTAGGGTGTAGATTTTGCTAAAGCGGGAGAAAGAGTTTGTTCTAGTTTTGAAGGACAAGGGTGAGGGATGTAATAGTGTAAAGTGTGAGTGTTTAAGTGATTTTGTTAAAAACATAAAACAAATTAAAACACACAATACATTAATTAAAAAGTAAAGCGAACTAATCATTAACTGCTTTCAAACTAATCAGAACGTGTGTACGAGTTGTCTATTTAGCGCCAAAACGTTTTAGTAAAAAATACTTAAACGTTTCCAATTCATTTCCTATTCAGAGGCTTATCTCTCAGAGGTTGAAACGTTTCCATAGTATGAGCTTCTTCAGATGCTAAAACCTTAAGAACTTCAGAGGCTAAAAACGAATCTTTCATGACACAAAAATATATGTTCAGACAGAATTTTTCAAGGTTTTATTTCTGAACACTTTGTTTAAATAAGTCAGGTGTCCTAAAAGAATATTTTAACCTTTGAGTGTTATTCCTCTGAATTGTCATTGAGACTTTTAAGAATACTCACCTTGCATTGAAGCTTTCTTGTTTCAATTGAAGTCAGTGTCATAGCCTGAACAGTTACTCCTCCAAGCTGAGTTACTGTCATCTTCAGAACAAGCTTCATATTCTTCATCTTCTTCATCATCAGATTCATCAAAAATGTGCCTTCTGTGCACAATTGCTCTCCTTCCATTTGCAGTCACATGAGTCCATGTGAGTGGAGATTATATTTTCCTCATTTGTCCTGCAGCCAAATAAACAATTTTGTCTTTTGGTACCCATTTGCAGATGGGTCCTAGACTGTTAGTTACCTGACCTCTATTCTCCATTTGTACCACTTGAAAGCTCTTAGGTACGAATGTTTAATATAGATCAGAAGGTGAAGCATTTTCAAATATGCTTGATGAACTTGGTTTTTCATATGTATCAGCACATGAATATCCAATTCCATTTACACCATTGTTTTTAAGAGAGAACAGTAAAGGAATAATGTCACTACTGTCAATGTGTGTATTACAGAGGTCTTTAGAATCAAGTGAGTTCTTATAAGGTTTGCTACTGCTGGCATTCCCTTTTTCGAGAACTTCAATCTTTTCTAGAGCCTCTTGATATAAACACTTAAATTGACTTGCTTGTTCACTTAAGTCCTCACAATTAACTTTGAGCTTTTTAAGCTTACGTGAACCAGCATTTAGTAGTTTTATGAGTTCAAGTTTAGGAAGTTGAGAATATACCTGATTCAGGATGTCTTGATCAGAGTCATAACTTGATTGTTCAGACTCTGAGTCCTCTTCAGACTCTGCTGCTGCTTCAGGTCTTGCTTGCCTTTTAGATCTTGATCTCCTTGGTAGCTTGACTTTCTTTTCTCCTTGGTAGCTTGACTTTCTTTTCTCCTTGGTAGCTTGACTTCCTTGCTCTAATCACACAAGATCAGAGACTTCCTTGCTCTAATCACATAAGATCAGAGACTTCCTTGCTCAAGCACACAAGCTCAAGACTTCCTGCTCTAAGTCACACAAGACAGAGAGACTTCCTTGCTCCTACACTCAGCAGAAGACTTCTTTGCTCTAATCACTAAGATTGAGACTTATGTGCTTCTACACTAAGCAGAAGATTTTCTTGCTTCTACACTAAGTAGAAGACTTACTTGCTTCTACACTCAGCAGAAAACTTACTTGCTTCTACACTAAGCAGAAGACTTACCACTAACTTATAAGTTTAAACTTATTACAAACATAATAACTTCATAGGCTTAAGCTAGTTTCTATTTTCACTTCATTTGAGAGATGTTTTCTATTACAATTCAAATTCTCACTTTATTCTGAGAGATGTTTTCTAATGAAGATCGTTAGGCATCAATTCTTTCTTTGGCATATTTATATGAGTTGAGGAAGACATTGAGACGTTGGAGAAATTCCCGTTGTAAAATGGACAACTGTAGTCTTTGAAGATCCGTTGAGTAAAGCCACGTCTTCTTTTGCAGTGAAGCTTCACCTTTACTGTTTGTCCAAAGTACAGTAATAAGGTACAACTAGCTCCTAGAGAGAGAAGGATCACATCCTTTGTGACCGTTGTAATTAGTTGACCTTAGAACAAATCATCAGGCTTGATAAAAGTAGTTGATGCAGCCCTTCTGATGATTTGGGGAATTCCTTTGCTTCTGATGAACCTTTGATAACTTGGAGTCTGATTGGTCTTGAATGGATGGCCTCTGATAGTCCATCGTAATTCAGCTTCTGAACGTCTTCATCTTCTGAATGACTCATAACTAGCAGATAGCTTCTAAACTCTTGTAGGTATCTAAACATCTTTGAGCTTCTGAACTTCTCTGAGCTTCTGAACTCTTGCAGACATTCTGATCCTCTTTGAGCTTCTGAACTTTGTTTAGCTTCTGACCACGTTGTAGCTTCTGAACTCTTTCAGAGTGTAAAGATTCAGACTTCCATAGGTTTCATCGGAGTCTAAATCAAGTGTGCTCTCGATATAACGTTGGATTCTCCTGCACTCTTAATTTAAACATTAGTACCATCAATTGTCCATTTAATACTTTGTTATCATCTAAACCTAAGGGTGTGTATTAACACATATTTTGTTCCATCATAGTCTAGTTTCTTATATCCGCTGCATTTTAATATCCTTTCAAGAAAAAGAATTAACTTTTCAAAACACAATTTAACCCCCCTTCTTGTGTTTTTCACCTTCAATTGGTATCAAGAGCTCCGGTTTTGTTTTTTAATCACTTCACAGTGAGACAGTAAAAGATCTTTGAAAAACACTGTATGTCTGGGGAAGCCACATCTATACCTATACCTACGTCTACTGCTTCAGATCTATCTCAGTTTCAATACGACTACAACAACATGACTTCAACCTCTTCAGCATCTAATCATGATTCCAGCAATAAAAAGGTTCCAATCTTTAGTGGTGATGCTCTAAGATTTGAATGGTGGAAAGATAGCATTTACCACTATGTCAATGGAATTGATGATGAGCTTTGGGATCTGATAGAAGAAGGAGTACCTATTGATGGAATAGGTTCTGATGGTAAGATTACTATAGCTTAGAAAAGAGCTCTATCTGCTGAGAACAAGAAGATAGTTTCTAAACACAACAAAGTCAAACAAATCATGATGTCATCAATATCTCATGATGAATATACCAAAATAATGGATAGGTCTACAGCTAAAGCTATGTATGACTCTTTCTGCTCAAACTATGATGGTAATAGGCAAGTTCAGAATGCCAAAGCAAGACTACTGGTTCAGCAGTATGAGCTTTTTACCATGAAACCCGATGAAGACATTGAGACCATGTTTTCAAGATTTCAGACTCTGGTGTCTAACCTCAGAATTCTGAAGAAAATTTATACAACCTCTGATCACGTGTGGAAGATTCTGAACAGCTTGACTGACAAATGGAGACCTAAGGTCACAGCTATTGAGGAAGCTAAGGATCTTGAGAAAATCTCTCTTGAATCACTCATCAGCAATCTCAAGAGCCATGAGATGGTATTGAATGTTGATGCAGTGAAGAAGAAAGAAAGATCAGTAGCCTTAACTTCAACCAAGAAATCTTCGAAAACTTTCAAGACTAAAACTCTGGAGGTTGAGGAGGATTCTTCATCAGATGATCAAGAAGAAGAAGAAGATGAAGAATTTGCTATGTTCACCAGAAACTTTCAAAAATGGGCAAGGATGAGTAAGAGTCATAAAGGAAATAGTTCAAGGAACACTCCCAGCAGAGAAGAGAAAAATTGCTTCAAGTGTAACAAACCAGGACATTTCATTGTTGAATGTCCTGAAGCTTCATCAAAGGACAAGAACAAAAAGTTCATTAGCAAGAGAGAGAGCTACAAGAGGAGATTCCATAAGAGCTTAATGGCAACGTTTGAAGACCTGGAAACATCCTCAGACAGTGATGATGAAGAAGAAAATGTGGCTCTGATGGCTACAGCTGATGAAGACTCTGATGAATCTGAACAGGTATTTTTAAATTATTCTAAAGAACAACTCTTAACCTACCTTGGTATGTCTTTAAGCAAATTTGCTGAATCATCCTCTAAACTAAAACTTTTAAAAACACAAAAGGATGAGTTAGCAAAGAAAGCTGAACATTTTCAAGCTCTATATAAAAATTCTTTAATCAAAATTGAAGAACTTGAAAATGGGTGCACAAGATGTAACAAACCTACTGATGAGCATGAGGTTGCTCTTCAGGAATTTGTTCATCAGAACGTCAACAAAAGTAAAATGGCGTCTATGATTTATAATGTTTGTAAAAATGTAGGTGAAGGAATTAGTTACTCATATGGTAAATCATATATTATTAATGAGTAGTAATGATGTTGAATCATATATTATTATATTATTATAGTGAGTAGTAATGATTTAGCAATTAGAAGTTAAATTTATTTTGGTTTTGAGTGGATTGTTGAATTTGATGAGTTCCATGTGTTTATGTGTCTAATTTAGGAATTATATTTGCTTTTGTGTTCGGTCATTCCAAAGAATATTACCGTGCTTGTTACATTTTGGATGAATCTGTTATTTAAGTGATATTGTTACTTACCCTCTTCTGGCTTGGCCCTACGGTTCACACTCGTAGATTTTCAGGTAACCAGTGACGCTTAGTTGAGAGTCTGGAGGTGGCGTTAGGAGCTGCATTTCTTTTCTAATTTCAATAATGGAGTTGCTCTGTTAGGAAGTTGTCGGGGAAATACTATATTTACTTTTGCTAAAAGTTTCTTTTGAAAAAGGAATTGGTCCATGTTATTTGTTCAGTATTTTCTTATCATTATTATTATTATTGGAATTCAGATGAAAATTTATAAGTTCTTGTTCCACTGTGTTTTCTTTAAATGCTTATTAATTAGTCCCGTTGAAGATTAGTAACTCCTTTTTGTAAATAATTCAATCAACTTTTATAAATAAAATCAATGGGAATTTGAGGGTGTTACAATTGGTATTAGAGCAGGCCGGTCCATAGGACCAAGAGTCGTAGTGTCTTGTTATTGTAGATGATAGTGTGCGAACATTGTCGAAGCCTAGCCAGCGTCATCTATTGTTGTGTGTCGGTCGCATCTAACTGACTGTTTGTATGTTTTTCTATGTGCCGATTTTACTTTTATAGTCACACTTGCACATTAGCCATTACTGTACTTTTGCAAAACGCATGGTGAATATCTTGAAATGTTTTTCAGGTTTGTAATTCCTATATATATATATATATATATATATATATATATATATATATATATTTTATTTATTTTTAAATTAGTGGAACTGCTGAATAATTTGAATTGTTATTTTGTTATGTTATTATGTGACCTTACTCCCATTTATGCATGAGAAGAGTGTAGGTGATGTTAGTTAGTGAACAATAAGTTGTTTAGTAATGTGAGTTAACTAGTACCGGAACCTTAGACAATTTTCGAGGACGAAAATTCTTAAAGGGGGGAGAGTTGTAACGCCCCGAAATTTAGAAATATTTATTTAGTTAGTATTTGATTTATTTTGGTAAAATATTGAACCAAATAATAGTGGGGGTATGAGTAGAGAATAGTGGAGATATTTAATTAAAATAAGAAAGATAAAGGTTAGAGAAATAATAGATTACTATGAGAAATATAATAGAATTAGTAACAAGATATGTTTGAAATTTTAAAAATAAAACAAAAGAGAATTTTTTTATAATATCTTAAACTAATTGAGAGAGAGATTAGGAATTAAAATAAATACATTATTTTATATAATTAGAGAGTAATGAGTAGTAATGATGTTGAATCATATATTATTATATTATTATAGTGAGTAGTAATGATTTATTCCAAAGAATGTTACCGTGCTTGTTATCCCTTATATGGTCGGCTTACATTGTGGATGAATCTGTTATTTAAGTGATGTTGTTACTTACCCTCTTCTGGCTTTGCCCTAAGGCTCACACCCGTAGATTTTCAGGTAACCAGTGACGCTTAGTTGAGAGTCTGGAGGCGGCGTTAGGAGCTGCCTTTCTTTTCTAATTTCAATAATGGAGTTGCTCTGTTAGGAAGTTATCGGGGAAATACTATATTTACCTTTGCTAAAAGTTTCTTTTGAAAAAGGAATTGGTCCATGTTATTTGTTCAGTATTTTCTTAAGCTTAATTACACTTTTTGGTCCCTTATCTTTATTTTAGGTTTCAAGTTGGTCCCTTATCTTTTTTTTAGGTTTCAAGTTGGTCCATACCGTCAAATTTTGTACTGTTACCGTTAAATGTGGACACGTGTCATCTGTCCAAGTGTGCCACGTGTCCAAATTTAACAGAAATAGTTAAAAAATTGACGGAATGTACCAACTTGAAACCTAAAATAAAGATAAGGGACCTACTTGAAACTTTTAAAAGATAAGGGACCAACTTAAAACCTAAAATAAAAATAAGGGACCAAAAGTGTAATTTAGCCTATTTTCTTATCATTATTATTATTATTGGAATTCAGATGAAAATTTATAAGTTCTTGTTCCAATGCTCGTCTTACCTGATCAAATTTTTTGTCTCATCCAGTCATGTACAAATATCATTCAATCATACAAACACAAGCTTCATGATATACATACATACATACATACATACATACATACATACATACATACATACATGCAATCATTCATACGTACATACAATCATTCACATATGTATACATACATTCACATTTACATACAACATGCACACAAAATCATTCACACATACTGCATTGACCATCATGTGTCTTGCTTCAATACATCACAAAAAGAGTCATCCCCAGTGTATCTGGTCCAGAGATGTCTCCGTCAATCATACATTACAAAAATAAAAAAGTCATCCCCAGTGAGTCTATTCCAAAGATGTCTCCATCAAACATATTTCAAGTAGCAGGTTTTGCAAACAGTCAACTGAAAACTTGTGTTTCATTTCCCCAAAAGAAGTCATCTCCAGTATGTCTGGTCCAGACAAATACATATTCTTGTCATGTCTCGCTCTCCCACAATAATAGCAGACAATTTATTTCCTCGTTGTGTCCTAACCATCCCACAATGTTGGTAGACACTGCCTTTACTTGTCCTACCATCCCACAATGTTGGTGGACACTGTCTTTACTTATGTCTGTACACAGGACTTTATTGCTTTCAGTCTTTACTTCTGTCCGCACACAGGACTTTATCTGCTTATGTCCGCACACAGGACTTTATTGCTTTCTTGTCTTTACTTCTGTCCATACACAGGACTTTACTGCTTTCTGTCCGCATACAGGACTTTATCGCTTTCTGTCTTCATTACCTCTGTCAAATAATCTTCATTACATTCAAACACTTGTAAACATCACACTCATAAGCATAACACTCATAACATCGTATCATAGCATTTTATAGTTCAATCCGGTCAAAAAATGGTGTACTCTGTATTTAAGTCTCTTCCATCGTCGAACCAAAACAAAAACATCATCAAAAATCGTCTTTTTCTATTTATCTCTGATGGAAGAAACTTAAATAGGGGCATCTGTCATACCCCATTTTTTTGACCGATCGATTTTCTTCGGCGTTTAAAACCTTTTTTCCCTCTTTGTCATTTCTGACGAAATTTCGGCAGAGAGGAATTTTAAAATACCTCATTTATTTGGTTTCATTTTATTTTCTTTTTATTATTATTATTTTTTTTATTATTTCTTTATTTTTCATTTATTTTCGTTTTTATTATTATTATTATATATATTATTATTTTATTTTTAATTTGTGTATTTTTTCCTTTTGGATGTTTTTGCCAATTTTTTCTTAAGAGTCCAGATCAGATGTTTTTGTCCAGGCCAAGGGGTATTTTTGTCCAAATGAGGAAAATTTCATCTGCAAAACCCTAGCTCTAACATAGTATTTATACTGTGCACAATTTCCAAGAAAGTACACAGAGAACACATCCGCAGCTTCTTCTTTCCATTTCAAAGATCAAAAAAATCCAAAATAACAGAAACAAAAAAAAATTGAAATAATCAAACAAAAATCAAAATAGAATCCAGAATCCAACATCATCATTCATCATTCTCATCAAATCACAACCCAGAATCATTCAAAACCCAGAAAAATCAAACAAAAATCAACAGAGAAAGAAAAGAAACGAGAGAGTGAGGAAAAAGAATGGCAGCGGCGGCCATGGAAGGAGAAGAGAGAGTTGCTTCTGTAAAAATATGAATGATTTTTAGGGTTTTTGACTTTTTATACCTTGTTTGGATCCTGTGCGCGCAGGTGCACAGACTTATCGTGCACCTGCGCGCCTTTGTCCACTTGATTTTGATCATGCGTTCCTAATCTGTTTTAACTATGATCAAATCAGAGCTGTCTGATCAATCAGATGGCTCTGATCTGATTTTCACATTTCTTCACACACCCCCCTCTGGGCCACGCCCCCAGCTGGGCTTAGGGATGGCAATTAAACCCAAACCCGCGGGCCCCGCCCGAACCCAAACCCGAGTCAACGGGTAAAACCCGAGTTGACTGGGTTTGGGTTCGGGTTCGGGTGCCACCCGATTCCACGGGTGCGGGTTTGGGATCAATCAAACCCGCACCCGAAACCACACCCGCTTATATATTAAACTACTTAATTACCTCTTAGTTTATATACCAAACTATTTATTTATTTTGTATCATGTGGGGTGAACCTTATTTGTTTAATTTGGTTGATTTCTAAGCCTATTGATATTTTATTTTGGTTGAATATGAAAAATTACTATTACTTCATTTTGGTTGAATATGGAAAATTACATTTTTTTTCTTTTAGTAGATATTTTGCTTCGGGTGAAAAAACCCGAACACAAACCCGAACCCAACGGGTGTGGGTGTGGGTTTTGTTTTGCCACCCGAATAGCCTTTGGGTTTGGGTTTGGGTTCGGGTGGTGATTTCGGGTGCGGGTTTGGGTATTGTAAAACCCGCACCCGTGGGCACCCTTTGCCATCCCTAGCTGGGCTTGGGCCCAGAGTTGCTGTTTGCACCCCCTTTTCTGTTTTATTATTATTTGCACCCCCTTCTGTTTTTATTTTTTACTTTAGATTGTATTTTTTAGATTGTATTTTTAGGATTTGATGTAAATTTAAATAAATTGCATAGCATCCTCTTGCATTCATTTCATATTTATTTTTCTTGCAAATACCTTAGAATGTAATTAGGAACAAATGTACACTATAAATGAAAAATTGCATCTCATGCATATTTATTTATCGCTTTCCGCAAAAAACGTTAGCATATTAATTCCGAGGGAAAAGACGCCGTTTTGATCAAAATATCATTACGGATTGTCTTCGCGCTTAATTTGCTTAGTGCGACGTTATTATTCTTTTAACGCGTTACCTTTTTATTTTGGAACCCAACATTCCAATCAAAAATAATTAGTCATTTTATTCTCAAAAAATGAGGTCAAAACCTCTTTCAAAAAAAGTCAAACAATTCATTTTCAAACATCATCAAGCATCAAAAATATTTTGTCATCAAGCATTTTTCAAAACTTTGGACTTTAAACCAAACGTTTCTTTTTATCGCGAAAACCTTGGATTTTAACCCAAGAGTCTTTTTTACCGCTAACTTGGATTTTAAACCAAGTGCCTTGGACTTTAAACCAACGGCGTCTTTTATCGTGAAAACCTTGGATTTTAATCCAAGTGTCTTTTTTTATCGCGAACTTGGATTTTAAACCAAGTGCCTTGGACTTTAAACCAACGGCTTCTTTTATCGCTAAAACCTTGGATTTTACCCCAAGTGTTCCTTTTTCTCGCTAAAACCTTGGATTTTAAACCAAGTGCATTTTCTCCATTCATACATCTTTAATCATGCATAAACCTTGGATTTTAAACCAAGCATCTTTTATCACTCAAAAGTTTTTCTCAACAAACCTTGGATTTTAAACCAAGTGTCCGCGTCTTATTTTCACAATCAAACTTCAATCAATTTAATCATATAGACTTTCTTCACAAATTAACATCAATCAAACTCACATTTTTGCCACTTTTGGCTTTTGGTCTTTAAAACCATTTTTCAAAACCTTAAAATTAAACAAACAAATTTACTCGTAACTTTTACCCCGAACTACGGTGGTTTGATCCCTCGGGTACGTAGGCATGAGACTTGTCTCTCCAATCAATAAAATCAACAAAAAAAAATTTCTTTTTTTTCGTCACTTTAACTTTTTCTCGATCACTACTTTAAATCCTATACTTGTACATTTTCCTAAGCAATTAAAATAAAGCGCAAAGTTAGAAATAAAAACAAGAGGTTCCTATAGAGTACTATAGATACTTAGGGTGCTAATACCTTCCCTTCGTATAACCAACCCCCGAACCTTGTTCTCTAAAAATAGGGTTTTTTCGAACTTTTTCCCTTTCCCTCGGATAAATTAAAGATCGGTGGTGGAATATTAAATTGCGATTCGAAGTTAATTAATAACTCGATATCCAAAAATCACCGCGACAGCTGTGTTTTCTTTCAATGCTTATTAATTAGTCCCGTTGAAGATTAGTAACACCTTTTTGTAAATAATTCAATCAAGTTTTATAAATAAAATCAATGGGAATTTGAGGGTGTTACAATTGGTATCAGAGCAGGTCGGTCCATAGGACCAAGAGTCATAGTGTCTTGTCATTGTAGATGATAGTGTGCGAACATTGTCGAAGCCTAGCCAGCGTCATCTATTGTTGTGTGTCGGTCGCATCTAACTGACTGTTTGTATATTTTTCTATGTGCTGATTTTACCTTTGTAGTCACACTTTCACATTAGCCACTACTGTACTTTTGCAAAACGCATGGTGAATAACTTGAAATGTTTTTCAGGTTTGTAATTCCTATATATTTATTTTTAAATTAGTGGAACTGCTGAATAATTTGAATTGCTATTTTGTTATGTTATTATGTGACCTTACTCCCATTTATGCATGAGAAGAGTGTAGGTGATGTTAGTTAGTGAACAATAAGTTGTTTAGTAATGTGAGTTAACTAGTACCGGAACCTTAAACAATTTTCGAGGACGAAAATTCTTAAAGGGGGGAGTGTTGTAACGCCCCGAAATTTAGAAATATTTATTTAGTTAGTATTTAATTTATTTCGGTAGAAATATAGGTCGAACCAAATAATAATGGGGTATGAGTAGAGAATAGTGGAGATATTTAATTAAAATAAGAAAGATAAAGGTTAGAGAAATAATAGATTATTATGAGAAATAAAATAGAATTAGTAACAAGATATGTTTGAAATTTTAAAAATAAAACAAATCAGAATTTTTTTATAATATCGTAAACTAATTGAGAGAGATTAGGAATTAAAATAAATACATTATTTTATATAAATAGAGAGTAATGAGTAGTAATGATGTTGAATCATATATTATTATGTTATTATAATGACTAACAATGAGTAGTAATGATGTTGAATCATATATTATTATATTATTATAGTGAGTAGTAATGATTTAGCAATGAGAAATTAAAGTTATTTTGGTTTTGAGTGGATTGTTGAATGAGATGAGTTGCATGTATTTATGTGTCTAATTTAGGAATTATGTTTGCTTTTGTGTTCGGTCATTCCAAAGAATGTTACCGTGGTTGTTATCCCTTATATGGCCGGCTTACATTGTCGATGAATCTGTTATTTAAGTGATGTTGTTACTTACCCTCTTCTGACTTGGCCCTGCGGTTCACACCCGTAGATTTTCAGGTAACCAGTGACGCTTAGTTGAGAGTCTGGAGGTGGCGTTAGGAGCTGCCTTTCTTTTTTAATTTCAATAATGGAGTCGCTCTGTTAGGAAGTTGTCGGGGAAAAACTATATTTACTTTTGCTAAAAGTTTCTTTTGAAAAAGGAATTGGTCCATGTTATTTGTTCAGTATTTTCTTATCATTATTATTATTATTGGAATTCAGATGAAAATTTATAAGTTCTTGTTCCACTGTGTTTTCTTTAAATGCTTATTAATTAGTCCCGTTGAAGATTAGTAACACCTTTTTGTAAATAATTCAATCAACTTTTAGAAATTAAATCAATGGGAATTTGAGGGAGTTACAATTGGTATCAGAGCAGGCCGGTCCATAGGACCAAGAGTCGTAGTGTCTTGTCATTGTAGATGATAGTGTACTAGATGATAGTACCGGAACCTTAAACAATTTTCGAGGACGAAAATTCTTAAAGGGGGGGAGAGTTGTAACGCCCCGAAATTTAGAAATATTTATTTAGTTAGTATTTAATTTATTTCGGTAGAAATATAGGTCGAACCATATAATAATGGGGGTTTGAGTAGAGAATAGTGGAGATATTTAATTAAAATAAGAAAGATAAAGGTTAGAGAAATAATAGATTACTATGAGAAATAAAATAGAATTAGTAACAAGATATGTTTGAAATTTTAAAAATAAAACAAATCTGAATTTTTTTATAATATCTTAAACTAATTGAGAGAGAGATTAGGAATTAAAATAGATACATTATTTTATATAATTAGAGTCTAATGAGTAGTAATGATGTTGAATCATATATTATTATATTATTATAATGAGTAACAATGAGTAGTAATGATGTTGAATCATATATTATTATATTATTATAGTGAGTAGTAATGATTTAGCAATGAGAAATTAAAGTTATTTTGGTTTTGAGTGGATTGTTGAATGAGATGAGTTGCATGTGTTTATGTGTCTAATTTAGGAATTGTGCTTGCTTTTGTGTTCGGTCATTCCAATGAATGTTACCGTGCTTGTTATCCCTTATATGGTCGGCTTACATTGTGGATGAATCTGTTATTTAAGTGATGTTGTTACTTACCCTCTTCTGACTTGGCCCTGCGGTTCACACCCGTAGATTTTCAGGTAAACAGTGACGCTTAGTTGAGAGTCTGGGGTGGCGTTAGGAGCTGCCTTTCTTTTCTAATTTCAATAATGGAGTCGTCTGTTAGGAAGTTGTCGGGGAAAAACTATATTTACTTTTGCTAAAAGTTTCTTTTGAAAAAGGAATTGGTCCATGTTATTTGTTTAGTATTTTCTTATCATTATTTTTTATTATTGGAATTCAGATGAAAATTTATAAGTTCTTGTTCCGCTGTGTTTTCTTTAAATGCTTATTAATTAGTCCCGTTGAAGATTAGTAACACATTTTTTTAAATAATTCAATCAACTTTTATAAATAAAATCAATGGGAATTTGAGGGTGTTACAGATATCTTCTTTTAAGCTCTTGGTGAGAACACTTCTTTGTGCAGTTGATAGGAGCTTTTGTGTTTAACGAAATCTTCTATCTTTCTTCGTTTTTTGCACTGGTTCGTTCTTTTCAATGACACTTTTTCCATTCAAAGAAGTCTTCAATTTATAGATGATTTGAATAGAGACGTTTGAAATGTGACCGTTGAACGTATAGCAGTTTGCCTGGAAAGTTATTCTTGTCTTTTTCCCAAAGTAGGCAATCAGTTTCTGCTCCTTTGTTCCTCGAAAGTAGATGTTTGCACAGAAGAGGTAATATTGTACCGTTGTCTTCAACTCCCTTTTTGATTGATTAAGACGACATGAATTTGCCTTTGCATTGGTTATCTCGTCATGTCTTTAAGCGTAACGGGAATATCTTGAGACATGGCCTTATCAGAATTGTTGATGTTAAGATCGTCGTAGCTTCTGAGTGCATACAGTATGGTTTCTGATATGCTCTTCTGGCTTCTGAGAGTCTTTGTCCTCTGAAAGGTTGTAAAGCGCTTCTTGGTGAATTCAGACCTTCTGAGTCATTTAGATGCTTATATTATGTTCTTGACTTACTCAGATTCTATCTTCTTTCTATCTGCACACTTCAAGTAAATTATTAGTGTTCTCCATCTTAGCAATAATACTTTGTTATCATCAAAACCTCATTAGGTTCATAGGGTTTGTTTGGGAAACCTTTCTTGTTCCAACAGGATATAGTCAACAAGAAGGAATTGACTACACTGAAACTTTTGCACCTATAGCAAGACTTGAAACAATCAGACTACTTCTCTCCTATGCTGTGAATCATAATATTACGCTTTATCAAATGAATGTTAAAAGTGCATTCTTAAATGGAGTGATTTCTGAGGAAGTATATGTCAAATCCTAACTTTGTTTTTAAATTAAAAAAGTCACTCTATGGTCTAAAGCAAACTCCTAGAGCCTGGTATGAAAGACTGAGTAACTATCTTATTGAAAAGGGATTTGAAAAACGTCAAGTTGACAATACTCTCTTTCACAAAGACTTTAAAGAAAGACATTTTGATAATTCAAATTTATGTTGATGACATCATTTTTGGCTCCACTAATACATCTCTGTGTAGAGAATTCTCTAAGTTGATGCAGGATGAATTTGAAATGAGTATGATGGGCGAATTAAAGTTCTTTCTTGGAATCCAAATCAATCAAAGAAATGAAGGAACTTTCATCCATCAAACAAAGTACACCAAGGAGCTTCTGAAGAAGTTCAATCTTGAAGACTACAAGCCAATGTCTACACCAATGCATCCAACAAGTAGTATGACTAAAGATGAGTCAAAAAGAAAAGTTGATCAGAAGCTATATCGAGGTATGATTGGTTCATTACTTTACCTCAAAGCATCCAGACCAGATATATTGTTTAGTGTATGTTTGTGTGCAAGATTTCAATCAGATCCTAGAGAATCTCATCTCACTGCTGTGAAGAGAATCTTTAGATATCTCAAAGGAACAACTAATCTTGGACTCTTTTATAAGAAATCCAATGATTTTAAGCTAGTTGGATTCTGTGATTCGACTTTGCTGGTGATAAATTAGAAAGGAAATCTACCAGTGGGAATTGTCAATTCATTGGTGAGAACCTTATTTCTTGGGCCAGTAAACGACCAACCACCATTGCATTGTCTACAACAGAAGCAGAATACATCTCAGCTGCAAAGTGTTGCTCACAACTACTCTGGATGAAATATCAATTAGAAGATTTTAAAGTAAGCAGTACCAATATTGTGATAATATTGCAGCCATTTGATGAATTATTTAGCAAGTGTACTAAATTCATCGCAAGTAATAAAATTTATAAGATTCGTATCCACAGGGATTGTGATAAATCAACAATTGTAAACTGAAATCATACTTAGGTAAATTAACATTAATATAAAAGGGGGGATTTTTCTAGGGTTTGTTGGAGAAAATAAACTTTGAAATTAGGGTTTGACTTTAGAAGGAGAAGCGATTGGACCTTTTCGGTTCATCTAATTATTATTGTCTCGGTAGTTCATGTATGTTAACAAATTACCAAACGAGTTTCACGATTTGATTAAAATAAATAACTATGCTCAATCTCTTGATAACATAATCCTCTCCCTTGATCATAAACCCCGCTAATCTCTTAGGATGATTTATGATCCGGGAGTAAGTTGCGCTTTAATCTTTAATCTTAATTAGTAAACCAAAATCTCTTAAGTGTAAACCAATTTTACAATAATTCCTAGGTCAATAATCTATTCCTATTCTCATAGTAAAACAAATTATTAAATTCATTACACGAGTGATCAAATCATGTAAAGCATTAAGCACAAGGAAGAATTGATGAAACTAACTTCGTAATTAATTAACATAACATATGAAACTACATGGTTCAAGAACAATAACAATTAGAATCCCCTAAGATCCAATCATGGAAGTTTAGCTAGACATAATTAAAGAGTAAATTACATCAACAAAGGTGAAAGAAAGCATTACAATAAGTTATCTGATCGCCTTCAAAAGTCTGCCGTTTCGCCGTAAAAATTTTGTCCCCTAATTTTGCTTCAGAAATTCCAATATATAGGCCAAAGTTACGCGCCCGCGCCGCGCGCAGGATTTCCGCGCCGCGCGCCAAACAACAGACAGGACATGTTGTTTTTCACAGGTCGTTGGCGCCGAGCGCAGGATTCCCGCGCCGCGCGCCAACTGACAGTGTTCTCAAATTTTTCTGCTTTTCTTGTGCTTTCGGCAGCCTAGTACTTGATGTAATTTCCACTTATTATTGTGCAAAAATATAATAAAAACGTACTAAAAACCTTCTAATTAGGTCTTGAAATAAGTAAAACTATAGTAATGACGTGGAGTCATCACAACCCCAAACTTGAACTTTTCCTTGTCCTCAAGGAATATCTTCATCCATCGGAAAACCTGGCACTATCATCAACAATCTTATTCAAAGCATCAAAGTCAATCAAGTTAGATACCCACAATTATCATTTCAATGATCATCCCTATCAAGAATTTACTCGCATATAGATTTATAATGAAAAATCAAGAACGTTTCACAAATATTGACCAAACTTTAATCACTTCACTCCCTCACATTCTCTCCCGTTTAAAGATGGTTTAAATTTCACTCAATCAACACAAACATAGCCATTCTACCATGAAGGTGCGTGGAGAAAACACAAGAAGGGGGGGTTGAATTGTGTTTTGGATATTTAAAAACTTTCCAAGATATTTAAACCTTTTCAGAGTCTTTAAAGCACAACGGATTATTCACACAATTAACTTATGGCGTTATGAATGATGAAGGAGTAAATGAGAGAGTGAGAGAGAGAAGAACACACAACAATTTATACTGGTTCCCCTCACAAATTGAGAGTACTCCAGTCCCCTTGTTTCCAAGAGAGTTTCACTATAATCACAAGGATTACAATAGTTGCTCACGCACATAAGCTCAAGACTTCCTGCTCTTAGTCACACAAGACGTAGAGACTTCCTTGCTCTGATCACACAAGATCAAAGACTTCCTTGCTCAAGCACACAAGCTTGAGACTTCCTGCTCTAAGTCACACAAGACAGAGAGACTTCCTTGCTCTGATCACACAAGATCAGAGGCTTCCTTGCTCAAGCACTCAGGCTCAAGACTTCATTGCTCTAATCACTAAGATTGAGACTTACGTGCTTCTACACTAAGCAGAAGACTTTCTTGCTTCTACACTAAGCAGAAGACTTACTACTAACTTAAGAGCTTAAAACTTATTACAAACATAATAACTTCAGAGGCTCTAAGCTAGTTTCTATGCTCACTTCATTTGAGAGATATTATCTATTACAATGCAAATTCTCACTTTCTTCTGAGAGATTTTATCTAATGAAGAGCGCTAGTCATCAATTCTTTCTTTGGCATATTTATATGAGTTGAGAAAGACATTAAGACATTGGAGAAATTCCCGTTGTAACTTGGCCAGCTGTAGACTTTGAAGATCCGTTGAGTAAAGCCACGTTTTCCTTTGCAGAGAAGCTTCACATTTGCTGTTTGTCCAATAGTACAGTTATAAGGTACAACTAGCTCCTAGAGAGAGAGATCACATCCTTTGTGACCGTTGCATTTTAGTTGACCTTAGAACAACTCATCAGGCTTGATAAGTTGTAGTTTATGTAGCCCTCTGATGACTGGGAATTCCTTTGCTTCTGATGAACCTTTGGTAACTTAGAGTCTGATTGGTCTTTGAATGGTTGGCCTCTGATAGTCCTTCGCAATTCAGCTTCTGAACAACTTCATCCTCTGAATGACTTATGACTAGCAGACAGCCTCTGAACTCTTGTAGGCCTCTGAACATCCTTGAGCTTCTCAACTCCTCTGAGTTCCTGAACAGCTTCAGACGTTCTGATCTACTTTGAGCTTCTGAACTTTGTATAGCTTCTCACCACGTTGTAGCATCTGAACTCTTTCAGAGTCTAATTATTCAGACTTCCATTGGTTTCATCAGAGTTTAAATTAAGTGTGCTCTTGATTAAACGTTGAATTCTCCTGCACTTAATTTAAACATTAGTACCATCAATTGTCCATTTAATACTTTGTTATCATCAAAACTTAAGGGTGTGTATTAACACATATTTTGTTCCAACAATCTCCCCCTTTTTGATGATGACAAACACAAGTATTAAATACAATTGTTGTTGATAAAAATCAGCTATGTTGACATTAGGCTTCTGAGTTTTGCAAGCTCCCCCTAAGTCTGATAACCCATAGGGTTAGGTTTGTAAGCTCCCCCTATTTTGTATCCATAGTTAATTTTAATCAGTTTCAGAACTACTTTATTATATGACTTAAATTATTCATATTTCACTATGTAAAGAACAAGGTTTGCAAGCTTCTTCTTTCCATAGTGTTATGATCATTGAGTAAAGTTGCACCCTTACTCAAGAACTAACTATGAATAATAAACTTCAATTAATAAATGCATTCTCCTTGAAATTAAGCCCTTAATGCAGATGCAAGATGAAGCAATATTTAAATTGAATGACAAAATAGGATCAGAGGCGCTTAGAGACTTCTACATACACACTTGGTTCTGATGGTTATCATTAACAGCTTCAGAGTTCAAAATATTTTCAAACAGTTCAGAGCTTTAAAAAATCTTTTCAAAGAAGATAGCTTAGAGTCTGAACAAAAAATTTGAAAACAGTTCAGAGCTCTTTAGTACAATATTTTGAAATCCTCAAAGATCAGATTGTCATAACACAGCATGTACCTCATGCTACTATTTTGACCACTCTCCTACGTTCATTCTCTGAAGCACTACAAGGCCCTAAAAAGCCAAGTAATTTCACTTCTTCCAACAATTGATTTACCAATATTCTTTCTCCCCCTTTTGTCATTATCAAAAAGGTAATATAAGCAATTAATAGAAATTCAACTTTCAATGCCGTCAAATCAGGAGTGGTTGAACACATTTAATACTCGGCCATTGAATTATGCTTATAAAAGGAGAGAGATACCTAGTCATTTTACTCACACAGAATAATCTTAGGTTATTGATAGATCTCTTGAGAGAGAAAATGAAACGCTCAGAGAAGAAGAAAGTAGTTTCAGTGAGAGTCAGTCAAGATAGGAGAAAACATAAGAAGAAACCAATGGAAACAAAGCCAGTGTCTGTCACAGAACAACTCAGTTCAGAGTCTGAAGAGAAATCTTTGGACTCTGACTGTTTTAAGTTCTGAAGACATATATTCCTGAAGAAAATCAAACTGATATCCAAGGCTCTAGAGGGGCTTGAGTCTTTTCCTAAGGAAAGCCAAACTGATGCAGCAGAGTTGGTTTCATCAAGAACGACTACTGGTTGGATGGCTTCAGCCAAAACCTCAACCTTTCCCCTTTGCAAAGGTCATGTAGGCTTGTAACCACAAACATGACCTTTTAGAGCATCCAGAAGATAGTTCTTAGAAATTTTAGTCTGTAATACAGAACTTTTGTTCTTAATGAAATAAAATTCATTACTTTGGCTTGTTTAGTTTGATTTCTTAATTTTATGCCTTCTCTTGTTATGTAATTTGATACTTTAAGAATATCCACATATTGTACTTATTTGAAAAATGAATGAAACTCAAGAGTTAACAAATGACATACCAACCAGAATTAACAACTTGCATATTCAGATAAATATAGTGAATAGGTATGTCAGATTAACAATTAGAGTTTTAACCTAAACAAAAGTTTAACCTAATCAGGGTGTTATGCAAATTATCAATCATAAAGTCATATAAGAAAACAATCAAGTCCTAAGGTTGGGGTTGACTACAGAAAGATGCTAGGATTGTCATGATGTTTTTCTGATTGGCATTTACTTCTTCCATCAATCCCACAAACTTGTCTACTTTTGCTTCAATCCTTCTGATTTCATTCTCATAGACAGGGTTCCTCAGATGCTGTTGATTTGCTTGATCACACCTCAGACTGTCTTGAAGAGGAACATTCAGATCGTCCACCTTTTCTCTTGCAGCAGAGGACTCAGGATGATTCCTCTCTATGTCCATTTGATTATGAATGTCCTTCTCAGCATTGATAGCTTTTCCTTTGTCAAACTTCTTCTGTTCTTCCACAGCTGCCTTCTGAAGATTGTGCACTTCTTTCACCAGTTCCTCTGTCAGACTTATCCATTGAGAAGCATACTCAGATGAAGGCATATCTGTTTGTCTTAGATCATAAAGACCATGTATCTGTTTAAACGAGTCATTGCATTTGCTCAAGTCACCAGGAATGTTTGCTTGGGTTGGATGAGGTTAAAATGAATCTCTTGAGCAGAAGCAATAACAGGTTTAGAGAGAGATACATCACCTGATTTATGATCTGAGGTTTCAGCAATCTTTTCCTCATGTTCTTCAGTAAGTTGCTTTTGTCTGACACTGAGAGGTTCTTCATTACTTTCTGAGTCTTCAACCTTATATGCTTTTACTAGCCTTCTTCTCTTCTTCTTCTTCACTTCTTCCTTCTCAGTTTTAAACCCTTCTCCTAGGTTATCAAGCAGTTGAATATACTTGTTGACAATTCCACTAGAGACTATAGGCATTTCAATGTTCCATTTCTTTACTAAGGAAGGTTCTGAGTGAGTTTGAGGTATCAGAGGTTCTGAAAGTTGTACTTCATGTCTTGACAACAGGTTCATCTGAGAGAGTGCTTGAGCAGATATTGTGGAGGCTCTGAATTCTCTTAACAAGTAGTCATGCCCAGCAGCTTTGATTATATCTATCACCCCACATTGATAGAAAATCTCACTGAGGATTCTTGGGTAGTACTTCAAAGCCGCACACAACAGAATGTACCTCTATTTCCTCAATGATTCTCAATCCTAACTCTTGAGGGGTTTTGTCTTCATTTTCAGGCTTTTCTTTCCTCCTTGCAGCTAGCTCCTTTTGATAATCTTCAACAGTCCTCACCTTGCTTCTAACCCAGAAATCCTTTACCAGATCAGGATAGATTGGACCATTTAATAGATTCATGTATCTAAAGCTCCCTTTATGATTAGAAAATAACTTTAGAACATTAACCTGATTCTTTTCCAAACTATCAAAGTTCACGGGTTGTTCCATAACCAGGTTCAGAGATTTTCCCTCCATCTTAAGAGATAAATCTGTAGAAAGCATCTCCTCGCAGGCAATGGTGTTGATCGGAAAGTTATCATGAAAAATAAACAAGGAGTCTGGAATTGGTGTTGAAGTAGATGTCATTTCAGAAGGTTAGGGTGTGGAGGATGCTAAAGTAAGAGATAGAGTTTGTTCTAGTCTTGAAGAGCAAGAGTTTGATAGTGTAAGGTGTGAGTGTTTAAGAGTTTTTAGAAAACATAAAACAAATTAAAAACACACAATACATTAAAGAAAATAAAACAAACTAATCATTAACTGCGTTCAAACTAATCAGAACTTGTATGCGTGTTGTCTCTTTGGCGCCAAAACGTTTCAGTATAAAATACTTAAACGCTTCCAATTCATTTCATATTCAGAGACTTAACAGTCAGAGGTTGAAACGTTTCTCAGAGTCTGAGATTCTTCAGATGCTGAAACCTGAAGAACTTCAGAGGCTGAAAAACAAGTCTTTCAGGACACAAGAAAATATGTTCAGACAGGATTTTTCAAGGTTTTTAGTACTGAACACTGTGTATCCTAAGAAGACATTTTTCAAACCTTTGAGAGTTATTCCTCTGAAATGTCATTCAGGAGTTAAGCATACTTACCTTGCATTGAAGCTTTCTTGATTAGGTGTAGTCAGAGTCATAGCCAGAGCAATCACTCCACCATACTGAGTTGTTGTCATCTTCAAAGCAAGCTTCAAGTTCTTCATGCTCCCTCCTGCTCCTTATGTACTCCTCTTCATCTTCTTCTCCATCTAACTCTTCAAGAATGTGCCTTTTATGCACAATTGCTCTTTTTCCATTCACAGTCACATGCATCCATGTGATTGGAAGGTTCAGAGACTTAGTTTCACCTGTAATCAAGTAAACAATTTTGTCTCTTGGTACCCACTTGCATGAGGGTCCTAGACTGTTAGTTGCCAAATCTTCATCCTCCATTTGTTTCATCTGAGTGCTATCAGATACAAATGTAGTGTAAAGATATGGAAGTGAGAAGCTTCCATCAATAATTGATGAGCTTGGTTCCTCTAGTGTTTTACTACTAGAGTATCCAATCCCATTAGTATTGTTGGTCTTAAAGTTGCAAAGCATGGAAACAATTTTATTTTGATCAACATTGATGTTACAGTACTCTTTGAGAAATAGAGAGTGCTCAAGGGGTTTGTAACATATAGCAAAATCATTCTCAAGGTCTTTGGTTTTGATAAAATCTTTTTGTTCAAGACCTTCAGAGTGATTTGCTTGCTTACTTAAATTCTCATAGTCTGCTTTAAGCTTTTTATACTTCTGCTGACTATTAGAGAGTTTAAGTAAGGTCTTATTAAGATGCTTGATCAATTTTGCTTTGGAAAGACGAGAATATACCTGATTCATTGACCTCTGGAAACTTTCTTTGCTCTCAGGTTCTGACTTTTCATCAGAACTTGAGTCTTTAGAGTCTGAGCCATCTTCAGAACTTGATCCTTCAACTCCTGGAGCTCTTTCAGACTCATCTTCAGAGAAGTTGTCTAGTACATCCCATGTTGTCATTCCTTTAGCCCGTCTTCCTCCATTCTTCTTGAAGTTGTACCATCTTTGAATTTTTCTTGAAAACCTTTCAAGATACTCTTCATCAGGTTCTTCAACAAGATCTTCATGCGCCAATGCTTGCTTTCCTTTCCTTGCTGCTTCTGCTTCTTCAACGTTCAGCTCTTGCATATCCTTCAGAGCCAATTCATGAACTCTGAGTAAATCAATCAATGATTCAGGACTCATTGAATTGATGTCTTCAGTTTCCTCTATAGTATTTGGAATTTCATTCCAGTTCAGAGGCAAACTTCTCAGCAACTTGCTTACAAGCTCTTTGTTGCTGAGTTTGTTGTTGTGCTCTTCAAGCTTGCTTGTGATAGCTTGAAACCTTATGTTCATTTTCTCAATGCTCTCATTTTCCTCCATCCTAAACTCCTCATATTGATCTAACAAGCCATTTACTGTTGCCCACTGAATGCTTTCATTATCATCACTAATGAGGCAAAGAGTAGTAGCTGTAGAACCAATACTAGAAGTTTGATTAGCCCCTGATGTGGAAGGATTTTGATTGTTGCTCAGATCTTCATTTAAGCTCAGTTCATCTTCAAATTTCTTGCTAAGATCAACAACTTGTTGATGTAGCTTCTGCTTCCACTCATCCATGTTTTGAGCCATGGAGGTTTTCTCCTTTGGATCTTGACTGTCTCACGGTTAAGTGATTGACCAACAGAACCGGAGCTCTGATACCAATTGAAGGTGCGTGGAGAATACACAAGAAGGGGGGTTGAATTGTTTTTTGGATATTTAAAAACTTTCCAAGATATTTAAACCTTTTCAGAGTCTTTAAAGCACAATGGATTATTCACACAATTAACTTATGGCGTTATGAATGATGAAGGTGTAAATGAGAGTGTGAGAGAGAGAAGAACACACAACAATTTATACTGGTTCCCCTCACAAATTGAGAGTACTCCAGTCCCCTTGTTTCCAAGAGAGTTTCACTATAATCACAAGGATTACAATAGTTGCTCAAGCACACAAGCTCAAGACTTCCTGCTCTTAGTCACACAAGACATGAGACTTCCTTGCTCAAGCACACAAGCTTGAGACTTCCTACTCTAAGTCACACAAGACAGAGAGACTTCCTTGCTCTGATCACACAAGATCAGAGGCTTCCTTGCTCAAGCACTCAGGCTCAAGACTTCATTGCTCTAATCACTAAGATTGAGACTTACGTGCTACTACACTAAGCAGAAGACTTTCTTGCTTCTACACTAAGCAGAAGACTTACTACTAACTTAAGAGCTTAAAACTTATTACAAACATAATAACTTCAGAGGCTCTAAGCTAGTTTCTATGCTCACTTCATTTGAGAGATATTATCTATTACAATGCAAATTCTCACTTTCTTCTGAGAGATTTTATCTAATGAAGAGCGCTAGTCATCAATTCTTTCTTTGGCATATTTATATGAGTTGAGAAAGACATTGAGACGTTGGAGAAATTCCCGTTGTAACTTGGACAGCTGTAGACTTTGAAGATCCGTTGAGTAAAGCCACGTCTTCCTTTGCAGAGAAGCTTCACCTTTGTTGTTTGTCCAATAGTACAGTTATAAGGTACAACTAGCTCCTAGAGAGAGGGATCACATCCTTTGTGACCGTTGCATTTTAGTTGACCTTAGAACAAGTCATCAGGCTTGATAACTTGTAGTTGATGTAGCCCTCTGATGACTGGGAATTCCTTTGCTTCTGATGAACCTTTGATAACTTGGAGTCTGATTGGTCTTTGAATGGTTGGCCTCTGATAGTCCTTCGCAATTCAGCTTCTGAACAACTTCATCCTCTGAATGACTTATGACTAGCAGACAGCCTCTAAACTCTTGTAGGCCTCTGAATATCCTTGAGCTTCTAAACTCCTCTGAGTTCTTGAACAGCTTCAGACGTTCTGATCTACTTTGAGCTTCTGAACTTTGTATAGCTTCTGACCACGTTGTAGCATATGAACTCTTTCAGAGTCTAATTATTCAGACTTCCATTGGTTTCATCAGAGTTTAAATTAAGTGTGCTCTTGATTAAACGTTGAATTCTCCTGCACTTAATTTAAACATTAGTACCATCAATTGTCCATTTAATACTTTGTTATCATCAAAACTTAAGGGTGTGTATTAACACATATTTTGTTCCAACATACCATAGGCTTGCAAACATTCTGGAAATCAATCAACATGCATAAGAATTCACACCTTTAGAGGACTTGAGGGTTATAACGGGGCTTAGGTTTTAGGGTAGATGTTTTTGGAAGGTAAGCAGAAAAACTTGGAGTTTAAAAGATCACCTATTCACAAAATCGGATTATTCAAACATTTTCCCCCTTTATTTCAAGCATTGTCATACTAGAGAACTTATTTATCAATTTTTTTTTTTCTTTTTCACATATCATTTGGTGTTTTCTTTTTGTGTACACCATTTTTCTTTTTGTAGTTCTCTAGTACCCCACCCCAAACTTAATTTGTTGCTTATTCCAGAAGCAACCCCAAACTTAATGATGAGCATTGTGCTCGAATCATAAGTACCGTGATCTAACTCCAAGAAAATCATCTTTTTTTGTTTTCTTTTCATAATTTCAAACTTGGGTTATCAAATAAAGAACATTTTTCTTTCGGCTCAACTGGGGTTTAACGAAGGATATAATATAAGTAAAGGTGGCTTCAAAAAGGCTCAAGGTACAAACAACATGCCTCGGTGTGTAACTCATAGCAATCAATCGATTAAAAGAAAATAAGCAAGTTCTAGAGAATTAGCTAAGTTGTGGAATCTCTCATGACAAGAAAATTTTATGTGTTTGGGCTCAAATTCTCACGGCTTGGCCGGATTATCGAGTGGTCAATGTTTGAGAAATTTCCTCAACTTTTCTAATTACAATCAAATATGAAAAGAAATCAATTAAGGGAATCACAACTTCATGAATCATGATGCTAACCTAACTGACTTATAATAACATTCAAACAAAATCATTCTAATAGTGCGCTAGTTTTCAAATAGCCAAAACATTCATCAAAGACAAAATTAAATTCAAGTAAAAAGGAAGTGAGACTAACCTTGGGTTGCCTCCCAATCAGCGCTCGTTTAACGTAAATAGCTTGACGGTCCGTGACCTATAGGTCACGCGCTTGTTTAACGTCCCGAGGCTTGACGTCTGACACCCTTATTAGGGAGGATATTTGAAGTCTGCTCCTTCCAAGTAAGCCTCAATACCCATCTTGAATTCTTCTTCCGTAGTCTTCTTGTGCAAGCAAAAGGGGGAATTCACACCATCTGCGTCCCAAACCAACGCATCATCATCCTTCTTCAATACTTCCACAAGCAATGTTCCCTCTAGATTCAGTGGTTCTCCTTCTTTGGAATCATCATCTATGCTTTGAAGGAATATTTCAATTTCACGCTCCCATTCTTCTTCTTGTGCATCATTTACCACCTCCTCTAGCACATCCACCTTGAAGCATTCGGGTAATGGTCCCCCAAATGTTGTGGCTTCAAACACCTGAAAGCATATTTGTTCATCGTCTAAACGGAACATGAGCTCTCCTTTCTCAACGTCAATCAGAGTCCTTCCGGTAGCTAAGAATGGTCGTCCCAATAAGAGAGGAACTTCAGCGTCTTCTTCCATATCTAGAATCACAAAATCAGCCGGGAACACAAATTCAGCACATCTTACCAAGACATTTTGCAGAATTCCATATGGATGTGTGATCGATCGATCGGCAAGAGACAATTGCATCTTTGTTGGCTTGGCTACAGCACCTGGAATACGCTTCATCATGGACAAGGGCATCAAATTGATGCTTGCACCCAAGTCACATAAAGCTCTTCTAACATGCAAGTTTCCGATAGAGCATGGAATGGTGAAACTTCCTGGATCCTTCTTTTTTTGTGGAAGCTTCTTCTGAATTATTGCACTACACTCCTCGGTCATATTCACCGTGTCATCATCCAGAGGTTTCCGTTTCTTTGACAAAAGTTCTTTCATGAATTTGGCATAGACGGGCATCTGTTCTAACGCTTCCACAAAAGGAATGTTCATTTGGAGGTTGTAAAGCATCTTCATGAACTTTTTGAACTGTGTAGGATCCTCTTCCTTAGCCTTCTTTTTGCGTGGATATGGTAACCTAGCATGGACTAACTTTTCTTTTTCCTTTTGGCCTTCTTTCTCCTCCACTCCTTTACCTTGCTTCTTTGCCACTACCTTCTCATTACTTACTATTTTTTTCTCCCTCTGATTTTCAACTAATGCATCTCTCTCATTGTCAGATCCAGCCACTATCTCCCACTCTTTTTCAACTTCTCCCTCACTCTCATTCACTCCTTCGTCCTTCAACTCACTCTTCTTCTTTGTCACAACTTCCGGTGAAGGAACTTCTCTACTTCTCAGGTTGATAGCCATGCAACTTTCGTTCCTCGGATTGTCTTTCATAGAACCTTCAAAACCCTTATTTTGAGTAGCTAAAAACTGTCTTGACAATTGGCCGATTTGAGTTTCTACACTCTTGATGGAAGCTTCATGATTCTTGTTAGCAATGTCTTGATTGGCTTTCATCTGTTCCTGGTTGGCTTTCAATTGATTTTGACTAATCTTCATCTCTTCAAAATTTCCTTGAGTGACCTTGATAAACTGAGCAAGTGCATCTTCTAGTGGAGACTGTTGCCTTGGTTGAGAGTTCTGAGACGGTGCTTGTTGTTGAGATTGATTTTGATTTCCTCCCCATCCAAAGTTTGGATGATCTCTCCAACCCGGATTGTAGGTGTTTGAGTATGGATTATTGGTGGTGTTGCTCTTCTTGAAGTTAGATAAGTACATTGCTTGCTCGGAGCCTGCAGGAAAACACTCACCATTAGCATGTCCCTTACCACAAAAAGCACACTTCACATCTTGGACCACATTAGCTTGCATCTGAGGAGTGGGGGCAGTAGTGAAGTGTTTCAACATGGCTGTCATCTGAGTGTTCATCAACTGAGATTGCGCTAGTAGAGTGGTTTGAGTATCAAGCTCCAGCATGCCAGCCTTTTTCTTTGCTCCCCTATCATTCTGAACTCTGTATTCATTCTGAGCCATAGCCTCCACTAACTCCCTTGCTTCGCTTTCATCCTTATTTTTCAATGAACCACCAGCTGATGCATCCAACAACATTCTAGTCTGAGCTCTCAATCCTTGAGTAAAGTGTTGCATCTGTGCATGATTGTCTAGCCCATGTTTCGGGCACTTCTTCAAACATAGCTTGAACCTTTCCCATGCATCATATAACGATTCGGAGTCCCCTTGTTCGAAGTTGGTGATATCATTCCTCCTCTCTAAGAACTTATGGATTGGGAAATATCACTCACAAAATTTCAGCTCGAGCTCATCCCAAGAAGTAATGGTGCCGGAAGGTAGGGTATCAATCCAATCTTTTGCTCTTCCGGTCAAGGATAGTTTGAACAACCTCAACCTTTTATCTGACTCAGATATATTAGGTGGATCAGTGTACCCACATGCTTCATAGAAGTGAGCTAAGTGGATGTTAGGGCATTCCGATTCAGCTCCGGAATACTGATTCTCCTTAAGAGCATTGAGCACCGTATTCTTTATGTCGAATGATACTGGATTTTCCGGTTGAAAACCCAGATTAGCATTCTGCCCATTAGCTGCTTGGCCATAGTCACCCAAGGTCCTTCGCGGTGGTGGATCAACTCCAGCCATGCTTTCGGTTTCGTCGTCCGAAGTGTGTGAACTAGAACTTTCTCCTTCGCTTGTCTCTTGTCTACCACTTGCTAACCGGGCAGCCTGTCGGGCTAACCGGGCCGCTATTCTGTTTGCTTTAGCTGTCTTCTCGATTTCAGGGTCAAAGAGGAGTTCTCTGACTACCTTCTTCCTACCTTGCATAAACAATCAGAAATACCTTTAGAAGCAACTACACTACCAAAGAATGAACAAAAAATAAATTTCAGAATTATATTTAAATATATATTTTTTTTTTCTCGATATATATATAAGCAATAAAAATAAAAAATAAAAAAACAAATCTACTAAAAAAAATAAAAAAAATAAAAAAACAAACTAAATATGGTTCAACTGGATTGTCAATTAAATCAACAATTCCCGGCAGCGGCGCCAAAAACTTGATGAATTATTTAGCAAGTGTACTAAATTCGTCGCAAGTAATAAAATTTATAAGATTCGTATCCACAAGGATTGTGATAAATCAACAATTGTAAACTGAAATCATACTTAGGTAAATTAACATTAATATAAAAGGGGGGATTTTTCTAGGGTTTGTTGGAGAAAATAAACTTTGAAATTAGGGTTTGACTTTAGCAGGAGAAGCGATTGGACCTTTTCGGTTCATCTAATTATTATTGTCTCGGTAGTTCATGTATGTTAACAAATTACCAAACGGGTTTCACGATTTGATTAAAATAAATAACTATGCTCAATCTCTTGATAACATAATTCTCTCCCTTGATCATAAACCCCGCTAATCTCTTAGGATGATTTATGATCCGGGAGGAAATTGCGCTTTAATCTTTAATCTTAATTAGTAAACCAAAATCTCTTAAGTGTAAACCAATTTTACAATAATTCCTAGGTCAATAATCTATTCCTATTCTCATAGTAAAACAAATTATTAAATTCATCACACGAGTGATCAAATCATGTAAAGCATTAAGCACAAGGAAGAATTGATGAAACTAACTTCGTAATTAATTAACATAACATATGAAACTACATGGTTCAAGAACAATAACAATTAGAATCCCCTAAGATCCAATCATGGAAGTTTAGCTAGACATAATTAAAGAGTAAATTACATCAACAAAGGTGAAAGAAAGCATTACAATAAGTTCTCTGATCGCCTTCAAAAGTCTGCCATTTCGCCGTAAAAATTATGTCCCCTAATTCTGCTTCAGAAATTCCAATATATAGGCCAAAGTTACGCGCCCGCGCCGCGCGCCGCGCGCCAAACAACAGACAGGACATGTTGTTTTTCACTGGTTGACAGACTTGTTCTCAAATTTTTCTGCTTTTCTTGTGCTTTCAGCCGCCTTGTACTTGATGTAATTTCCACTTATTATTGTGCAAAAAAATAATAAAAACGTACTAAAAACCTTGTAATTAGGTCTTGAAATAAGTAAAACTATAGTAATGACGTGGAGTCATCACCATTCATCTTTTAAAAATCCAATTATGCATTCTTGAGCTAAACACATTGAATCAAGCATCACTTTATAAGAGATCATGTTCAAAAAGGAACCATTGATTTAAAGTTTATTGAAACAGAAAATCAATGGGCAGATATCTTTACAAAGCCTTTGGCAATATAAAGATACGATTTTATAAAGAAAAACTTGAATATGACTCTTGTTGTTGATGATAAACTAAGCTCTGAATGACAATCAGACTCTGCGTAACTCAAAAACCATTGAAATGTTCCTCTGAATCACTCAGACTCTGAAACGTTTCAATTTTCAAATATGGCTCTGACTGTCAAGTGGCCAACAGCTGTCTACTTGCATGTCAGTTACTTAATAAATTTTCTGACCAGTGTCTACTACTGAGTGGGTAAAGGGAGTTAATGATGCGATCTTTAGTGGAATCTTATATGTAAATAATTTATCTCCCCCTCTGGCATTTGGTCTATATATACATCACTTGTACACCGTCACACACTTTTCACTCACTTCCTACACTCTACCTTTAACCCTCAGAAACGTTAACCCTATTTCCAAAAATCAAGTTCTATGGCTTCCTCATCTCAAGCAGCAAATGTGGCTACTACTCTTCCTCAAATTACTAACTATGGTGACAATCTTGAGGTTTCTGGTAATTTGGCGACAAGGAAGATAACTCAAATACAGATGATTCGCGAACAGAAAATTAACTTTGAGAGCTTATTTGCAAATAAATTCGATGTCAAAGAAATGTTCAACTCTCAAGGCATGGGGCAGTACTTCAATCTCTTAGACGGACCAATCTATCCAAATTTGGTTCAAGAATTTTGGATGAAGGCATGGGTCCTTGACAGAAAGTATGCCACTGATCAAGAAGAAGAAATAGTTAACAAGCATCCAGAATTGAAAGGGAAAAGTCGAGCGGCAATGGGACTGCCACCATTTCTTGAACCAGAAATCCACTCCAACATCGGTGGATTGAAAATTAAAATCCTCAAAGGGCATTTTGAAGCTCTTCTGAGAATTACCAATTCTGGCAAGCAAATTAAGAATTATGAGAAGGACGGAATCAAGATACACAGAAGATTATGGCCGTTCAATACATGAGGAAATCTGCAGCCTCTACAACTGACAAATTCTCCATAAATGCTCACATCAAAAGGATCACTGATTATCCTTTTATTCAGAATGAATTAAGCACTGATTTTCTGGAGTTCATTATCTGTTGTCAGAAGCAACAATATGAAGAGGAAGAACAAAGGAAACTTTTTGCAGAAGAACAGTTAAACCTTGTTCATATTGAACAATCGGCTGAAGATGAGGCTGTCAAGTGGCTTGTTGAAGAGCATGAGAATCGGCAAATCTTTCAGGGTGATCATTAGATGGTGTTTGAGGCTGTCAGAACTGTTGAGAATGCAACTGTCTAATGGTTTGCAGAAAAGGAACTCTTTGAAGAGGAACAATAACAGGTTATTGATGTTGTAAGCCGTGCTGACAATGAAGCTACTACATGGTTTGAAGAAGAGATTACTCGCATGACTACTGAAGGACGTCAACCACTCCTACAGACTCATGCTGGACCTTCTGAATCCGATATAGAAGCTAGAATGACTGCTCAAGAGGAGAAACAACGTCAGATGCAGCTTACACTTACCTCGCTAGTTGACTCTCAAGCAGAGATCAAAGACATGTTGGCTCTAATTCTTGTTCGCCAACAACCACCTCAACCTTAAATATTTATGCTTGTTATGCCTGTGCACTTATGTTTGATCTTATGTGTTATTATTATTACTATCCATCTATAACTCTCAGATCTTTGTGATTTATATGCTTATATATGTTTATCTGTGTTTCCTTACTTTAATTCTTTTTGACTGATGCCAAAAGGGAGAGTAAGAGAGTTATTAATTGCGTAAAATAGATCCCAAAACTCTGAAACTCTTATGAATCAGAACTCTTATTTTTTATTGCGCTTATATTGAGAAGGGGAAATAGTTAAAATCTCAAAGAACAAATTTTCATATGTAGATTCTGAGACAACTTGCAAACTTGTCTTGTATCTATATGACATAGGGGGAGAGCTTGCAAACCTCTCTTCTGAGTGTCAAGTATGATAGTTTGATCTCAAAATATAATGTTTAAAGACAAATCCAAAGAACACTACAACATTTTTAAGCTTTAGCAACAGTTTTTTAAGCAACGTGTATAAACCATACCCATAACAAGGAATAGGCAGCGGTTTTGTGTATGTTGCATTGTTTTCCTACCAACAATGAAGAAACCGTCCCTAAAACCAGTAAAAGCAACGGTGTCGCACCGTATGCAATTCGCTCACCAATGGTAAAAAAACCGTGCCTATAACAAATTATTGGCAACCATTAGAATTTTTTTTTAGCAACGGTGGAATAATTATTGCTGTAATTATGTATAAGCAACACATTTAGAAATGTTTCTATAAATAATAAATTGGCCGCACAATGAAAACTATTCCTATGATTATAGTACACAAAATAAATTTAACCAGGAATCTATCCCCGCTCAAAAATACTCAGGACTCCCGCTTAATTGAAACTGAAAGTTCAACTAGTTATTAATTAGTAAAAAAACAAACAAAATAGAGAAAAACAAAAAATTAATAAAACAAATTATGAGATAAAAAAACGTAAAAATAGGGAAAATCATAAGATAAAGAAATTAAAGAAGAAAAATCATAATAAGATGAAATTTATTTAAAAAGGTTTAGAAATTTCATTCACTGAATCTGCGTGGGCTTCTCTTCTTCAAGCTTCTTCTAGGGAAATTTCGATCTTCAAGCTTCTTCCACTCTCAAATCCTCTCTGAATCACGTACTCGTCGTGAATTTGTTCTTCAAGCTTCTCGCGTGTTCTTCGAATCACTCGTCAATCTCTCAGGTAAGCTTCTTCTCACCTGATTCTCGACTCTCTATGGTTTCTCCTTATTGAAGAAATTAGGTTATGATTTTGGTACCAATTGATTTTGGTTATGATTTTGGATTTTGCAAATCAATTTTTGTTAACAATTTTTTGGTTATCTGCTTGTTTGGTTTGCGGTTATCTACTGGTATGTTGTGGTTACCGTCGTGAATTATCTTCTCCAAGCTTCTCGTGTGAATCTCGCGTGTGTCTTCAAGCTTCTTCTTGGAATCACTCGTCGACTCTCTCAGCTGGTAAGTTATAATCTCTGTACTCCTCTATGATTTCTCCTTATTGAATAAATTAGGTTATAATTTTGGTACCAATTGATTTCGGTTATCTTGCAAATCAATTTTTGTTAACAATTGTGTGTTTTGGTTATCTGCTACTTTTGGTTATCTTACTTTTCTAGTCTCTGCAGTTTTGGTTCTTCTTGTGTATGCTTCCTGTCTTCTACCTCACAACCACACCCTTTTAAATCAATAATAATACACAAACCTCCTAACTTAAACTCTTATTAACTTTATTCAAATTTCAAACCAAGGTTATATATGCAGCCCATCATTATATCTATACATCATAAAATACTCATAAGTGAATATAGAAAAATCCATCAAGCAATTGAAGAACAAATTCAACTTAAGGCATCTTGAATGAAACACAAAATCAACTAAAGAACCAAACAACTTTCCTTGTTTATGGGTTCCTGGTGTGTTGCTTTAAAGACTTATGTTTTGTGTTTGGCTTGTGCTTTTGATTTTTTGGTGTTGGCCTTCCTGTTAGCTTTGGAATCAGCTATTGTTCCTGTATTTATTTCCTTTAATTGTCTTAGCGCTGATGATTTCCAGTTTTGGCTACTTTTTAAAGAATGTGTTTCCCAGTCCAAGTTCACCCTTCTTTTTTTTTTCTTCTTCTTATTTTGGAAAAATTGGTCTTGTATCTTGTTAGCTTTAAAAGTTGAAGCTTTAATAAGAAATAACAATTATAGAAGAAGTAGTTGTGAATTTTGTGTTTAAATAAACTATGAAAAATAAAATTGAATGGAAAGGATGAAATAAAATAGAGCCATAAAGCTGTAGTTTGTAGATAATGGGAAGAGAGAGAGAGAGAGAGAGTTATAACGTAAGGATGGTGTATGATACCATCTTTCATCCAACGGTTCAGGTCACTTACCCACGGTGAAAGACCTAAGTCACTTGCCCACCCTAGAATCCGCCCTGTTTGGAATCGTTGATGACCAAGTCAATTAAACTGAGTCATTGTAGTTGGTTGTTTTTAGTTTGTTAATAAAGTCCTATTTGTTAGGGACAACTTTGCTATATTTTCTTAACTACTAACCATATAATTAGGTGCAGAAACGTGAGTGCCGTTATTTCTTTTATTCCTATTGTAATGCTAGTATAAAGCATGATTTGTATTACTTCAATAAAAAGATATTGTATTGCTGCAACCTTGACGCCAAATTCCATACAACAAATGAGGGAAATCATCTTCTTCAATAGAGAAGAAGACATTTGTATTATCCAAATTAAAAACAAAAAAAGTTTAGATTTAAAAGAATAGTAAACGGTGTGAACTTGTAACAGGAGGTTTTTATCTATTGTTAGAAAATTTAGGGGAGGTTAGTGTCTACTTTAAAATTAGAGGGGGTATTTGTGCTATTTAAATAGACCACAAAGGGAGGTGAGTGTAATTTCCCATAATACTAGTGGTACTTAATTGTTGGATTGTGCTATAGAAATAGACGCTATTGGTACTTAATTTGCTCTCACTTATTGGCTGTTCCTTAATTTCTTTTTCTATAGGTGCTTGTATTATTAAGCAAAAGTTTTTAATGTATGCTTGCATATATTCCAAAAAGTATTGAAGTATGACTTTATATGTATTATATAGTATGAGTGGGATATATGCTCTAATCTTAGGGGAAATCCTATGAATATGATTGTCACATGTGATTCTCTGTGACTGCAAATGTCACGACAATTTATTTTTTTATCACTACAACAATTAAGTTAGTTAGTAAACGATTTTTATATTAAAAATTTGGTTCTTTGTGGTGATTAATTTAGTGACCAACATTTTAATTGGTCTTCTGAGTAGACTTATAATATCACATCTATATGTGTCAATTAAGAGAACTTGGCTCCTACATATGTTATGTTGGAACTAGATGAATACATATGTTATGATTGCTCACTGTTATTGTATGTGAACTCTTTCTATTAGATTGATATATAGTTATGGACAAAGAGTGGACTAACCAACCAAGGTTTAGTCCTGAATATAAGAAAGGTGTTTTATCTTTCTTAGATTTTGCCTACACTAAAGGAAAACCAGAAGGAAATGAAATTCTATGCCCATGTGCCAATTGTGGCAATATTTATTATGAAGAAAGAGATGTGGTTTGTGATCATTTAGTAGCCTTTGGATTTGTTGAAGGCTACAAAGTTTGGACAAACCATGGGGAGCAAAGATCAAAGGCAACAAAAATTGATAATAAGATGGATGCTGAAGACGAGTCACATGATGACATTGATGGCTTATTATTTGACACATTTAGAAACGTTGTAGAAACAAATGGAGATAATGAGGGACCTAATGAGGATGCTAAGAAATTCTACAATTTAATTGATGAGTCAAAACAACCGTTATACCCAGGATGCACAAATTTCTCTACATTATCCTTCATAATTCGGATGTACCTATTGAAGTGTCTTCATGGGTGGAGCAATGTATCGTTCTCGTCGCTCTTAGAATTATTAAAAGAAGCAATGCCCGATCTTAAGATTCTCGATTCTTTTCACAAAACAAAGGTCATGATTAAGGACCTTGGCCTTGATTATGAAAAAATAGATGCTTGCCCGAATGACTGCATGTTATATTGGGGAGAATACAAGAATGACAGTTCTTGTAGATTTTGCAAAGCTTCTCGGTGGAAAGAATCCTCTCTAGTGGATTGTGAGTCCGAGGAACCCAAAAAAGATCATAAAGTTGCTGAAAAAATTTTGAGACACTTTCCCTTGATTCCTAGGCTTCAAAGGTTGTTTATGTGTTCAAGAACAGCCGAGTCAATGAGGTGGCATGCAAAAGGACGCACACAACATGGGAAATTGAGGCATCCTGCTGATGGGCAGGCTTGGAAGGACTTTGATAGGCGTAATACTGATTTTGCTTCTGAATGTCGTAATGTAAGACTTGGCTTGAGTAGTGATGGATTCAACCCCTTTAGGACTATGAGTATATCACATAGTACATGGCCGGTCTTGATAGTGGCATACAATCTTCCGCCATGGTTGTGCATGAAGCCTGAATTTACGATGTTGTCATTACTAATTCCTGGGCCACAATCACCAGGAAATAATATTGACGTGTATCTTCAACCATTGGTTGAGGAGTTGAAAGTGTTATGGGAATCTGGAGTAGAAACATATGATGCTTCACAAAATCATACGTTTCAAATGCGCGCAGCTCTGTTATGGACTATTAGTGATTATCCCGCATATGCCATGTTGTCTGGTTGGAGCACAAAAGGGAAATTGGAATGTCCATGTTGCAACTACAACACTTCTTCAACCTATCTGAAACATAGTCGAAAGATGTGTTATATGGATCATCGTACCTTCTTGCCAATGGACCATGCTTGGAGAGAAAACGGAAAATCTTTTAATGGAAAAGAGGAACTGAGATCTGCACCGACTTTGTTAGAAGGGACCGAAATATTAGAAATTTTAAAAGATTTCAACAATGTATTTGGGAAGACAAAAAAGCAAAACAAAGAAGGTCCATGGAAGAAGAGGTCAATTTTTTTTGAGTTGGGCATACAATACACTACGTCATAATCTTGATGTAATGCATATTGAAAAAAATATATGTGATAGCATTATAGGGACTCTATTGGATATATCAGGAAAGACAAAAGACCATATTAAAGCTCGTTATGATTTGCAAGAAATGGGTATTAGAAAAAATCTTCATCCAAAGGATGTTGGTGGAGGTCGTTCCGAGATTGCGAAATCATGTTTCTCAATGACTCCTGAAGAGAAGTCTACCTTCTGTGGTGTTCTTAAAGGTGCCAAACTACCAGATGGTAGTGCATCGAATATTTCAAGATGTGTGAAAGTTTCCGAAAGGAAAATATATGGTTATAAGAGTCATGATGCACATTTCATGTTACATTACTTATTACAGATAGCAATAAGAAGCACAATGCCTAAAGCAGTGGCTCAACCTCTCATTCATCTTGGTTGTTTCTTTCGCTCTCTATGCCAAAAAGTTATCCGAATCCATGATCTAAACAACTTAGAGGACGAAATTGCTGAAGTACTTTGTCAACTAGAAATGGTTTTTCCTCCTAGTTTTTTTGATGTAATGGTTCACTTGCCTATTCATCTTGCGAATGAGGCTAGATTAGGCGGCCCAGTTCAATTTCGATGGATGTATCCCATAGAAAGATATTTATGTAAGCTTAAGGGATATGTCCGTAATAGAAGTCGCCCAGAAGGTTCTATTGCCGAGGGTTATTTGGCTGAAGAGGCAATAACTCTTTGTTCAAGATATTTGCACACAAGTGTGGATACAAGGTTGAATAGAAGGAGTCGAAACTGTGATAATAGTTGAAATTCTGGCACCTACTGGGGACAGATGTTAAGACAGAAGCTATAGCAATTGTCGTACGTAGTCAGTTGTAATGCTAAGACAAATGCTCAAGCGTATGTCCACAGTAGAATATAATCAACAAGTAAAAGCAACAGACAATAAAGTAAACAACACAGAGAATTGTTAACCCAGTTCGGCGTTCACAACGACCTACTCTGGGGGCTACCAAGCCAGGAAGGAATCCACTATAATAGATCTAGTTCTAAGCCCACAGCAAACATCCAAGTTTACGACTTATCTCCTAGACTCTACCCGTGCTAACTCAACCTAGGAACTCCTAAGTTTGAGACCCCGTCTCACTTCCTTTCTATCACAAACCTTGTGATTATAACAGTACTACAAATAGTGCGGTTTCACTAACCAAACAAACAAACAATCTCCGTGCTTAAAAGCTTGAGAGAAGTTATACAAATAACAAACCAAACAGGCCTAAGCTTGTGTTATAGAATCCACAAGAAAGGCTTACAATTAACAAGACTCAAACCCTAAAACTATAATCTTGAAATACGGCTTCAGTAAACTTTTAGGTTTTTGTCTTCACATATATATACCCTGAGTTAGCATAGGCTAGATCTTCGTTTTTGGGCTTCACAATACAGCTGGTCGTTGAAAAAGTCCAGCAAACAAATTCTTGGATAAAATCTCTTGTTTCCATAAATGGCGTAGCATATTATGAAAATATAACCTGGTGCAGCCGCCTTATAAAACCTCAATGAAAACGTGCGTCTTGGTATATAAGGAAAGACGAAAATATTGTTTAGGCGAATCTTCAAGGATATGGCGCATAAATACAGCGAGAATTACCGTCACGACAGATGCTGTACCCACATGCTACGGCATCTGGTCCAACATCTTGCTAGAACTTGTTTTTGCAAAATGAGGCCAACATACAAAACACCAACAATCTCCCCCTTTGGCAAATTTTGGCTAAAACAAACTAAGACCAGTTCTGGAGAGATGCAGTACATACCTTCCTTCAAGTCAACGCAAACACACAGCTAAGAAAGAAGATAATACATTGTCACATTATTTTCAAAAGAGATCTTCAAGTGAGAAATAATGAACAAGCAGCATCAGAGGCATGCAACAGCGGAAATACACAACTTAGCCTCATAAGGTACAAGATAGGAGAGAAATAAACTCTCACACATAGGCGCCATACAGTTAAACCAGGGAAAAATAAATTCCCACAAATATGAATCACCATAGGAAAAATAAATTCCTACACCACTGAGAAAAATAAATTCTCAGGTATCAAGTAAAAGCGGACTCCTTTGAAACAGACAAGATATGAATCACCATAGGAAAAATAAATTCCTACACCACTGAGAAAAATAAATTCTCAGGTATCAAGTAAAAGTGGATTCCTCTAAAACAGACGAGATGCCTTGGCATTTGGAATGACATCTGTCACACACAACATGCATCACAACAAAAGTAGATTGCTCCCCCTGAGTTCATGCATATATCACAGTAGAGAATACTCCCCCTCAACAGAACAAACATACACATACAGATATAACATACCTGCTCCCCCTCAATCATAGCACACCAGATGGTGTAACATGTGTCACAGCATTATCACGAACAGAACATGCATCTTTACTACTACTCCCCCTTTTTAGCCATAATTTTGACAAACATAATGCGTCATGCATTGACAAACAGAAGTAGCAACACATCATAGTAGCATAATTACAGACCAGCAGCACATGGGAGGGCACAAGATATCCTGGGCGTAGCCCGCAAGGTTCAGACAGACAAAAACAATAGGAGAAGTAAAACACAGGAGCAAGGACATCATTCAGAGGAGCTTTCATCAGAGCTCTCTATCATAGGTTCACCATCAGCATCAACATCATTATTTCCAGCACCAGCTTCTTCAATCAAGCTCACTATATCAGTGCACACCAGGGCTTCTTCTCCAAGCTCTCTTTCCAGAGCTACCCTTCTCTTCTTGTCACCTACACTTTGTCTGCCAACATAAGCTTCACCAGATGCTTCATCTTTAGACACTTCTTCCTCAAAGACAGAGTTACTCTCTACGGCATTTCTCTTCAACTGTTTCTTCTGGACAACAGGAGTATCAACACCAGCACCAAATGTCTTCACCAGGGATGGAGACTTATCAGTATCATCACTACTAAAAGCAGTATCAGAACATACGTCAGCTACAATATTAGGACGAGGAACCTGTTGGTCCAAAGATGCTTCAGCATCTGGCACAACGTCAGATTGAGGAACAGGGTCCTTGATGAGATTCAGACCATTGTCAACCATGGTATCACCAGTTTCAGTAACCTTTGTTACAGGATCAATATCCACTTTCATGTCATCAGTACTAGGAGCAGCCTCAGGATCCTTAACAGTATTCACATCAACAATATCTCGGGTTTCAACCTGATCAGATTTCCCTAAATGCTCCAACTCAACATTCTTTTCAACTTCTTCAACAACAAGCCTAGTCTTCGCAGTCTCATAACTAGAGTGATGCTGAACAACAGTATCAGAACTTATCACACTAATGTAGCGTGTGATGAAGTAGGTAAGGGAAGTTTTTAAGACTTTCCCTAAATTAGCGTGCGCAACATAAGAGTAGAGAGAGAGAATAACTGCTGCACGCTTCAAACACATTAACTGCTACAATTCCTCATGCAGGCAAATTCCCAATTTGCCCCTTAGCTTCTCAAATTGATTAGCATCTAGTGCTTTTGTGAATATATCAGCGAGCTGTTCTTCAGTAGCAACATGTTTCAAAACCACCACATTCTCTTCTACTAAATCTCTGATAAAATGATGACGAATGTCTATGTGCTTTGTCCTACTGTGTTGTATAGGATTTTTTGAAATATTGATTGCACTCAGATTATCGCAATACAAAGTCATAGCATCTTGCTCAACATTATACTCCCTCAGCATCTGTCTCATCCAGACAAGTTGTGAACAACTACTCCCAGCTGCAATGTATTCAGCTTCAGCAGTTGAAAGAGACACACAGTTTTGTTTCTTACTAAACCACGATATCAAATTCTCTCCCAAGAAGAAACAACCACCAGAAGTGCTCTTTCTGTCATCAGCACTGCCAGCCCAATCTGCATCACAATACCCAATGAGTTGAGAATTGTCACTTTGTGAGTACATCATGCCGTAGTCACATGTGCCGCTAACATACTTGAGGATTCTTTTCACTTGAGTTAAGTGACTCATCTTTGGATCAGCTTGATATCTTGCACACACACCCACTGCAAAGCTAATATCAGGTCTACTAGCTGTAAGATATAGGAGACTCCCTATCATACTTCTGTAGAGACTCTGATCAACACTAACACCCTTCTCATCTTTTGTCAACTTTAAATGAGTAGGTGCTGGAGTCCTTTTGTGAGTAGCGGTATCCATTCCAAACTTCTTGACAATATTTTTTGCATACTTACTCTGAGAGATAAATATTGTCTCATCCATTTGCTTCACTTGTAGTCCAAGGAAAAACGTTAATTCCCCAACTAAACTCATCTCAAACTCTGACTGCATCTGCTTGATAAAATGCTCCACCATCTGACTTGACATCCCACCAAACACTATGTCATCAACATAAATTTGTGCTATCATTAGTTTACCATGTTCTTCTTTTACAAACAGAGTTTTATCATGTCCTCCTTTCCTGTATCCATGATTGACAAGAAATTCAGTCAATCTCTCATACCAAGCCCTAGGAGCTTGTTTCAACCCATATAAAGCCTTCTTCAACTTGTAGACATGATCAGGAAGATCTGGATTCACAAAGCCTTTTGGTTGTTCCACATACACCTCTTCATTTAAGTACCCATTGAGAAAGGCACTCTTAACATCCATTTGGAAAAGTTTAAATTTCAGAATGCATGCAACACCAAGCAACAGCCGTATAGACTCTAATCTAGCAACTGGGGCAAAAGTCTCATCAAAGTCTAATCCTTCCACTTGAGTGTATCCCTGTGCCACAAGCCTCGCCTTGTTTCTTGTAATAGTTCCATTTTCATCAGATTTATTTTTATAAACCCATTTAGTACCTATTACATTCAACCCTTTTGGTCTAGGAACTAGATCCCAAACCTCACTTCTTTCAAACTGATTCAACTCTTCTTGCATAGCAGTAATCCAATAATTGTCCATGAGAGCCTCTTTGACATTTTTTGGCTCTATTTTTGACACAAAGCAAGAGTTAGAGATTATATCTTGATTTCTTCTTGTGGTAATACCTTCATCAGGATTCCCTATGATCAGATCCTTGGGATGATTTTTCTGGACTCTGATAGATGGTCCTTTACTAACTGGAGCAGTAGTATCATCAGTGGTAGGACTATCAGGCGTTACCTCAAAATCCTCTATACTAGCAGTTTCTTCAGGCTGGAATTCGAATGCTTCAGCATCTGGACTTTCATCTGTCTTAGCGTCAGATGGTACATCATCTATCACAACATTCATTGATTCCATCATTACTTGAGTTCTGGAGTTATACACTCTGTAGGCTCTGCTGTTAGTTGAGTATCCCAAGAATATACCTTCATCACTCTTTGGATCCATCTTCCTCCTTTGTTCTCTATCTATCAGAATGTAACACTTACTTCCAAATACATGAAAATACTTGATAGTAGGTTTTCTACCTTTCCACAATTCATATAAGGTCTTAGTGGTTCCAGCTCTTAAAGTGACACGATTGAGAATGTAACATGCTGTATTCATAGCTTCAGCCCAAAAGTGTTGAGGCAGTTTCTTTGAGTGTAGCATGACACGAGCACATTCTTGTATAGTTCTGTTCTTTCTTTCAACTACACCATTTTGTTGAGGTGTAATAGGTGAAGAAAATTCATGTCCTATTCCTTCAGCAGTGCAAAACTCAGAGAATCTTGAGTTTTCAAATTCTCTACCGTGGTCACTCCTTATTCTGACAATGACACTATCTTTTTCTCTTTGAAGTTGTTTACACAAATCCTTGAAAGCACAAAAGGTGTCTGACTTTTCTCTGAGAAAGTTGATCCAAGTGAATCTTGAGTAGTCATCTACAACAACAAAAGCATATCTCTTTCCTCCTAGACTTTCAACCTGCATAGGCCCCATCAAGTCCATATGAAGTAATTCAAGCACCTTTGATGTAGTCAGATGCTGCAGCTTTGGGTGTGGCATCTTTGTCTGCTTCCCAATTTGACATTCACCACATATGCTTCCTTCTTCTATCTTTAGTTTAGGTACTCCTTTTACTGCATCTTCAGCTATGACTTTTTTCATACTCCTTAGATTAAGATGACCCATCTTTTGATGCCATAACTTGACTTCATCTTCTCTAGTGATGAGACAGGAAGAAATTTGAGCACTTTCTTCAGGAATCCATAAATAACAGTTATCTTTAGACCTGACTCCTTTCATAACAGATTCACCATCTTTAGTTGAGACAATGCATTCAGACTTCGTGAAGTTCACTTTCATTCCTTGATCACACAATTGACTGATGCTTATGAGATTTGCAGTCAATCCTTCCACTAAAAGAACATTCTCAAGCTTAGGCAACCCATTTGCAATGAGACTTCCAATGCCTTTGATCCGACCTTTGGCCCCATCACCAAAAGTAACATAACTGGTAGTGTAAGCTTTAACATTGGTTAGATAATTTTTAACACCAGTCATATGTCTTGAGCAACCACTATCAAAGTACCAATCATTTCTGGATGAAACTCTCAGAGATGTATGAGCTATGTGAGCAACATCATTTGCCTTTGGTTTCCATTCTTTCTTTGTATTGCTTGAATCAGATTCATACCTGGGATTATTATACCATCTTGGAAACCCATACAATCTAAAACAGAAAGGTCTGATGTGACCTCTTCTACCACAGTAATGACAGATCCATCCCTTAGGTTTAGGAATGACTTTGGCAGGCTGATGTTGTTGAACATGCTGTGGCATCTGTCTGGTTTCAGTGGGATCATAAGTGTCTTTAGCAGGAACAAATGTACTAGTAGAAGTAACATTTTTCTTTTTAGGATAGTTATATTCTACTCCAATACCCTTAGGTTTCCCAGCAACTTGACCCTCAACCAGTATATCTAATCTTTCAGTTCCATTATTTAGCAGTCTAAGCTGTTTATTTAAACTAGTCAGCTGATAGTTCAATGTGGTTACCTCATCTCTAAGAGCAGAAGACTCGGACAGATGCTTTGCCTTCTCAGATTGTAACTGCTTTGTGAGTTGAGATATTTGAGTCTGATGCTTCAGCTTCTCATCTTGCAATTTACTTATAACGTTTTGTTGCTGCTGACAAACCTTTTCACTCTTCTGACTCAGTGCTTTATAGGACGCAGCTAGTTCATCAAAGGTCAATTCATCATCATCTGACTCAGATTCAATAAATCCAGTAAGTGCAGTAATGTGATTTGCAGACTCAGAGTAGTCATCATCCTCAGAGTCATCTTCATCAGACCAAGTGACAGCCATACCCTTCTTCTGTTTCTTCAGGAATGTTGGACATTCAGCTCTAATATGTCCATGGCCTTCACATTCATGACATTGACCACCTTTTCCAGTACTGGCCTTTTCCTCAGGTCTGTATTTTCTTTCACCATTAAACTTTCTGTTATTATCAGAGAAATTGGCTTTAGCATTTGTCCTGCCTCTTCCATCCATCTTCTTTAATATTCTGTTGAACTGCCTGCCTAGATGTGCCATAGTTTCAGATAAATTTTCATCAGTTTCTAAACCATTTTCTACTTCCTCACTTTCAGTGGAGTTGGTTATAAGAGCTATACTCTTCTTCCTCTTCTCGGTTTTCTCTTTAGCAGCCAGCTCATAGGTTTGTAATGAACCCACTAAATTTTCAAGTTTCAATACTCCTATATCATGTACTTCTTCTATAGTAGTAACTTTCATATCAAACATCTTAGGAAGAGATCTAAGCATTTTTCTTACCATTCTTTCCTCGCTTAGCTTTTCACCTAGAGCATCAAAGTTGTTTGCAAAGTCTAGAATGGTCATGTGGAAGTCATGAACAGATTGATCTTCACCCATCATTAGGTTCTCAAACTTTACGGTCAAAAGCTGTAGCCTTGAATTCTTCACCTTAGCGGTGCCTTCATGTGTAGTCATTAGAATATCCCATGCTTCCTTGGCCACTGAGCACTGTTTGATCATCCTGAAAATGTTATTATCCACAGCATTGAATAAGGCATTTAGCGCCTTGGAGTTACCATGTGCAAGCTCATCCTCTTCCTTGGTCCACTCCGCTTCTGGTTTTAGTTCACCTGTAGTTTTACCATCTTTGTCACGCATCACTGGATGCTCCCATCCCGTTAGGATAGCCTTCCAAGATTTGCTATCAAGTGATTTAATAAATGCCACCATTTTGGCTTTCCAGTAATCATAGTTTGATCCATCCAGAAGTGGAGGTCTGTTGACATAGCCACCATCCTTGTTCATTATGCTAGAAAGTAACTTCCCTGGTCCTCACCCACGCAGAACAGGGTGCCTGCTCTGATACCAATTGAAATTCTGGCACCTACTGGGGACAGATGTTAAGACAGAAGCTATAGCAATTGTCGTACGTAGTCAGTTGTAATGCTAAGACAAATGCTCAAGCGTATGTCCACAGTAGAATATAATCAACAAGTAAAAGCAACAGACAATAAAGTAAACAACACAGAGAATTGTTAACCCAGTTCGGCGTTCACAACGACCTACTCTGGGGGCTACCAAGCCAGGAAGGAATCCACTATAATAGATCTAGTTCTAAGCCCACAGCAAACATCCAAGTTTACGACTTATCTCCTAGACTCTACCCGTGCTAACTCAACCTAGGAACTCCTAAGTTTGAGACCCCGTCTCACTTCCTTTCTATCACAAACCTTGTGATTATAACAGTACTACAAATAGTGCGGTTTCACTAACCAAACAAACAAACAATCTCCGTGCTTAAAAGCTTGAGAGAAGTTATACAAATAACAAACCAAACAGGCCTAAGCTTGTGTTATAGAATCCACAAGAAAGGCTTACAATTAACAAGACTCAAACCCTAAAACTATAATCTTGAAATACGGCTTCAGTAAACTTTTAGGTTTTTGTCTTCACATATATATACCCTGAGTTAGCATAGGCTAGATCTTCGTTTTTGGGCTTCACAATACAGCTGGTCGTTGAAAAAGTCCAGCAAACAAATTCTTGGATAAAATCTCTTGTTTCCATAAATGGCGTACCATATTATGAAAATATAACCTGGTGCAGCCGCCTTATAAAACCTCAATGAAAACGTGCGTCTTGGTATATAAGGAAAGACGAAAATATTGTTTAGGCGAATCTTCAAGGATATGGCGCATAAATACAGCGAGAATTACCGTCACGACAGATGCTGTACCCACATGCTACAGCATCTGGTCCAACATCTTGCTAGAACTTGTTTTTGCAAAATGAGGCCAACATACAAAACACCAACAATAGTGATTTGTTAGATGTAGATGAAATTGATTACTTTACAAGCATTGGTCGTCCTTTAGGGGGAAAGAGAAACGGGAAACCATTTCATTTAGATTTTGATTCACTAGCCCAAGCCCATCGATACATCTTATTCAATTGTGAAGAAATTGAAGTATACATCAGGTGCGTCAACATGTCAGTTTTTGCTTTATTCGTCTCTAGATAAAAACTATTTTGAAATTGACTAATGAATAATTTTTTTTTTATATAGAGAGCATGAAGATATTGTTAATTGTCACACTAAAAAGCACAAGTGGGATAAGGCCAAGGCTCAAAGTCGGAATTTTAGTGAGTGGTTCAAAACTCGAGCAATGAGAGATGATGTGCCGCTTAAGCTTAAAGAATTATCTAAAGGACCAAATGATGTTGCAAAGAGGTTTCCAGGATATCTTGTTAATGGATATAGATTTCATACTATGGAACGAGATGCAAGACGCAAGACTCAAAATTCTGGTGTGACTTTGGTTTCGTTAACCGCAAGTTTTGCAAGTTCGAAAGATGCAAATCCTAGGACAGAACCTGTCACTTACTTTGGAGCAATTAAAGATATAATTGAGTTGAACTATTATGGCCACTTCAAATTTGTTCTATTTAGGTGTGATTGGTATGATGTCGAGAAAGAAAAATATGGACTTACTTGTGTACATTTCAATAAAAAGCGTTTCCAAGATGATGCTTTTGTGATTGCTTCTCAAGTTCACCAGTGTTTTTATATTCAAGATCCTTTCAATGCAAATAGACATTATGTTAATAGGACAGATCCAAGGGATTTGTTTAACATGGGTAACCAATCAGAGTTTGAAGCTACAAGTGTAAATGCAACACCTGATGATGAAATCAACTTGGTTAGGGAAGACATGCCTACAACAATCTTGGAGAAGCCGACAAATGATTTACAAGGAACAGAAGATGAGGACGATTCTGATTTTGATGACACATTATATGACTATATGGACTAATTTGTATTGTGATTTTGTGTATGAAATTGTTTATTTCCATTTTGGTGCTTTGTTAAAATATAACATTTTATTCTTATTTCCATTTTGTTGCTTTGTTACAATGTTATTGTGTGTTGCTTTGTTGTTTGTTGTTTGTTGGTTCTAATTATTTGTTGGATTGATATTTTTTTGGATTGGTTATATTTGCTACTTTTGGACATGTTGTCCGTCTTAATCTTTTTTTTTCCTTCTTTTTCTAGACTGGTTTGTTGGTCCTATTTTGTTGCTTTTGGTTCTGTCTGGACTTATACTTTTATGTGTTTTTTGTAGACAAAAAATGAAGAACGAAGTAAACTCAAAGAGAAATCCAAGGACAGAACCTGTTACTTACTTGGGAAGACAAGTAAAATCTGGTGATGAATTGTTGAAGATGTTAAAGATTAAGCGTGAGAAGATAATAGACAACATTGATGGAATCAAGACCCCTATTAGAGGAACTCATGCTATTGATGATGCACATATTGCGGAAGTTCAAGGACCTAAACGCAATCAAAATATGCCATCAAGGAATGTTGGAGGAACTAAGGCTTCTAAGTCGCAATTGGTTGGAGTTCAAGGAACCAATACCAAGCAAACTAAAGCAACCATGGCTGAAGCTCAAGAACCTAATAAGGTGCAAAGTAAAAGAAAGTTGCCATCTTTTTCCCTTGCAACCCATTCACTTGAAAAGAAGTCTAAATTGTCAACAAATGCTGAAAATCGAACAAAAGTGACGAAGGAGGCAAATAATGACTCCCTTGAGAAGCAACAAGGACCAAAGAAGAAGGGTGTGGATTCAATAGTTAATGAGTCGCAACTGAAGCATCAAAGCACCAATCAGCCCATGAAAAGTGCTACTTGTCATAATGACTCACGTGAGAAGCAACAAGGACCAAGGAAGAAGAGTGTGGCTGCAGTAGTTAATGAGTCGCAACCGAAGCATTAAGTCAACAACCAACCCATGAAAAGTGCTACTTGTCATAATGACTCACTTGAGAAGCAACAAGGACCAAATAAGACACAAAAAATGCCAGGTTTTCAAGCAATGTTAATTGATGAATTTCTTAAAGTAAACGGCGTGCAAGTTGAAGAAGAAGATGAAGAGCTTGAAAGTGAAGGTGAAGAAGAAGATGACATAGAAAGAGAAGAAATTGCACTTGAAGAGGAAGACACTAACGTTAATGGTAACATTGGTTATACTTTATCTTATGTTAGTATGTATTTACAATATTATTTTATGATATGTTGAACCGTGTTAAATAGGTACAAGCAAGAAAGGAACACGAGGTCCAACAAGGTGCTTAAATGTGCATGCAAGAGAAATTGAAGAGCGTGAAGAAATTACTTTAGACGATGCTGGAGAACCTATTGGACCCAACGATAAAATTGTGTCTGAGTTGAGTAGTTTTATCGGAACTGTTGCGAGGAGTGCTAGATATTGCCCTCTAATTTACACCAGCTTTAAAGCATTTACGGATAAGGAAAAGGACACCATGTGGGATTTTGTTAATGTATGCGAAAATAAAATTTATATTTCATTGATACCTCAAATTCATCTTAAACATTGGTGATAGTTATTTTGTTTTTGCAGGATAAATACATTATTCCTATAGAAGGAAAGAAAGCAATATTGGCTCGCATCGACGATGCTTGGAGACGATACAAGTGTTCAATCAAGAAGAAGTACTTCTTGAAATACCCAAACTTGAGAGAAAGGTTGAAACATCGTCCCAAGAGAATACCCAAAACTCATTTTAAGAAATTAATGATTTTTTGGGGGATCAATAATGTTCAAGTAAGATTACTATATCTATATGTGTGTCCAATATTGTTCAAGTAATGATTTCAAGTATCTTTAACTTCTACATAATGCAGAACATATGCAAGAAGAATGTTGTGAATAGGGCCAAACAAAAATATATACATCGTATGGGAACAAGGAATTTTGCTAGGATTAAGGCACAAATGGTATTATATTTTTGCATTTCAAACAAATAATTTTCTAATAAATATATGTTTCTTATTACTTGTATATTATGTTAATAGTAGCGTGCAAAGAAGGAGGATGGATCAGACGTCACTCAAGCAGAGATGTTCATTGAAACCCGCACAAGTCGGAAAGGAAAAGAAGTGGATAAAGATACCCAAAATGTTATTGTAAGTACAGCAGTAAATACAAGTATTATTTTGTAGATATATCATAGCTAGAATGGCATAGATATAAGTATTATGACGTAGATCATAGTGTATTGGTACATCAATAGATACATATAATAGGCATCAACACATATTCTATTTAGTGTGTAGCTAATTTTGGTTTAATAGTGTATTGGTTTAACTTTTATAGTAATGCTTTGCATTTAGGCCTTAGATTGTTTGTGCTGATTTTTTCCTTGAACTTATGTTTAACCTTGTTTTTTTAATTAGAATAAGCTTCATGATTCCATTCAAGACTCAAATGAATGTGCTGGGGAAACTTTTAAATCAATATTTGGCAAAGAAAAGCCTGGTAGAGTGCGTTGCTCGGGAAGAACGGTAACACCAACTATGTTAAAGAGACATGAAGAAATTGCTGATATTAAGAGACAATATTCTAACGAGACAACTCACATGGTTAAGAAACTTGATGGCTTACAAGGGCTAGTTAGATTGTTGTTAAAGCAAGCCAATCCTGATTTGGATGATGAAGCTTTGGATAATATTATGGAAAATGCTATGGAGGATGATAATGGTGCTTCCACATCAACGCACATGCATGATCTTGATAAGGTAATATTAAAAAATGAACCCAACTGCAAAAATGAACTGCTCTTAATTGAACTAAATGCATAGAGAGTGTATTGTTGCAGTAGCCTAATTTTATGAAAATGCATGGTCATATGTGTTGAGTTTGGTCAGTTATATAATGTTGTAAATGGCTTAAGAATTTTGAGAGGCAAAATATTCTACTAAGGTAATTTAAATCTTATTATAAGAAAAATAGTACTATCCCTCATTCAAGTTATTTCAACATATTCATCCCATCATTTTTCATTGTGTTGAAAAATAGTACAAATGATTGATTATGGTGTACTGATTATAAGAGTTGATTCTGCAATATATTTTTTCCAACTCTAATTATGTTAAAGAAAGGTAACAATGTATTCCCCCTCTGTTTGTATAGTTATCTTAGGCAGATTATGTATGTTTTTTTGGAAACCACTTAAATAGATAAGCCATAAGGGCAAAGGTTGTATATGGTTCAAAAAATGTTAGGAGTCTACCTACATAATGTATGAAGTTTCAATGAGGATAGCATTCAATAATATCAAGTATCTTATAAGCAGTGTGTATAGTGAGCATCCAATAATTATTTTTCCACTGATTGGTGAACTATCTTATAATCAAGTATCTTATGTTTTTGACTAGTTATGTTTTGGTGTTTGTGCTATTTGGTTTTGTTCTTTCCTGCTTGACAGTAGTGTAAGCATTGTATGCATTCCTTTAGTAATTGTGCATAGGTGGTGTGCCTATAATAATAAAAGTTTGCACTTTCAAAAAAATTAAGACTAATGTTTTTTTTTATTACTAAATGCAGGAAATTGATTCAACATTTGAGGAAGGTGAACTTGAAGAGATGATGAATGATAATTGATCAAGTTTATGCACAAACTAATACTTTTTGGTTATTTTTTTTAAAACAAACTATCATGTGTTATTTTAGTTTTGTATATTTTGGATATCCAAACTTGGAATATTAAATGATGCAGTAATATTATCTATTTTATTTAAGCTTTTAAAATTGAGTATTTTTCTATTTTACATAAATGCATATTATGCTATTTTTTTTTTTTTTAAAATTATATTACTTGTTATTATAAAAAAAATGTATTTAAAATTAACCAAAAATAAATTATTTTAAAAACAAAGCGTTGCTATAACAGAGATAAGAAACACAAATTAAACGTAAAACTGTTGCTTGGTCAAAATTATGCAACATGCAATAACGGTTCCTATTACCTGCCATGATAATAAGTTAGAAACCGTTGCCTATAAAGATAAGCAACACGCAATAAGTGTTGCCTAAAAATATACATAAAACCGTTCCTAGAAGCAACAATTCAATAACGGTTCCTATTACTATAACCGTTGCTATTATAATAAGTTTGAAACCGTTGCCTATAAATATAAGCAACAAAAATAACTGTTGCCTAAAAAATTTGTAAAACCGTTGCTACGGAGCAACAATCCAATAACCGTCCCTCATTGTCAAAAAACCGTTGCAACTGGGTCACGACCAACCGCTGCCTTTACAGCTTTAGGCAGCGGTTATGTCTTCATGTGGGCGAAACTAAAAAAAACCGTTGCCTATAGAAAAGGCCACGGCCGTATAGGGTACACTACATAAACCGTTGCAAAACCGTTGCCGTAGGATATAGGTACGGTTTTTTGGCTTTACGCAACGGGTTTTGACTGTTGCCGAAACTTCAAAATGTTGTAGTGGAACTTTTTAAAGTTTCGATGATAACAAAGTATTAAATGCACAATTGAATAATAAAATTTTATTTTAAGTATGCAGGGACTTATAAGAGAGAATAGAGTCTGACTGCAGGTCAGAAGCTCTGAATTCATTCAAAAGCATTGAAGTCATTCAGAAGCAATTGGACTCAGAAGCAAAATGACAAAGTTATAAGCTATTCCGTTCAGATGTGCTAGTATCAGATTTTAAGTCTCCTCTACTCCTGTATCAATATATGACCAAGTCATAAGTCAAAGAGGAGCGTCTCATTGGATATATAAGATGTTTGTCTCAGCACGAAATCAACTTTGAATGACGATCATCAAAAACCTTCAAAAACAGAAAGCATTGAATATTCTATTAGATTGCTAATGTTCCAAAACTAAAACCACAACCTTGAAGATGTTGTCACCGTTACTTTTGCATGAACCTAAAAAATTTATTTAATTATTATGCAATTAAGATTGTGTTGCTTGAGATTACATATGTTCATGTTTCTCTTATCTGATAGACATGTATTATTTATTAGTAATTTAAAAAAGCAAGCAGTTACATCGATTTGGATCCTCAGCAGCGGCAACCTCTGTTGCGGTGCCTGCTGCTGGATCCTAACCTTTCAATTAATCCACTTTTTGTTCCATATTAATAGCTATTAATACATAAAGCATGCAATTAAACCCAGACAAGCCCAACATGATATTATAATTGAAATTAACATGTTGAGAATGTTGTCTCACCGTCAAAGATTTCTTCACCATTACAACGACTACGTTCCGAATCTTTCTCAGATTTAACTCCTTCTCTCATAATAAAGAAAGAAATCTAAAATGAAACAAATGTAAATTTGAAAGATGAAAGAAAATTGCTCACTGTGATATTCAAACAGAAAAAACTTTACTACCAATGTCACAATTTTACAATGATGAATCCTTTTCAAGTAAACTCAAAACCCCCCTTTTACAAGTATTTGTCAATTGGTTTCCTTGAGCCATGCTTCAAAATTTGCTAGTAGCCAACATGGTGATCAACTGATTTTTTTATCCATAACAAAAACTACATCTATGAAATTCTTTCCATAGCCTTCGTAGCTGCAAAGAAAATGCATTTCAGTTGTTTGCTTTACAACCTATAAAAGACAGTCTAACATGGTTTTCTTTAAAAGTTGTCTCTATGTCAAAAAATTCACCATTATTGGATCAATTCTTCATCGATTCACTTATTGACAAATATAGTTTGAAGGAGTACATGAATTATAAACCTTAAAACCTAAAATCACAAAGTAAAATTAAACTTATGAAGGAGTACATGAATTATTTTTGGTTGAGAGATTTAACTTCATGAATTATATACCTTTATACCAAGAATAGTTCTCTTTGTTAATTTATCATTCAATTTAGAACTCATTTCTCACAAACAGCCTTGATAATATTATACCTACTATGCAATTAATTCACATAATTAACTACACATATTCATCAAGCAATTGTGAAAACAAAAAACCATAAAACACAAACATTATATATAAAAAAAATACCTAACCTCAATTGAAAATCTTCAAAACCCATAGTGAAACCCATGTAAAACGGACTCAGTAACTGACAATTCTTAGATATTCAATGAAATTCATTTTGAGATCCAGAATCTCTCTCCTGTTTCTTCATAAACCCATATCTCAGAAACAGCACTACTGTGTCATAAGTGAAGAAACACAAACAAAACATAAAGGTTAAATCAAGGAAGTAAAGAACGACGAACCTGCTACTACTCTCAAAACCTCTTCGTTCAATCGCGAAAACGAAGAACACTACACGAACACGAGAGAGATTAGTGAGATTCAGAACAGAACACGATTTGGCAATGAGTTATAGTTTCAATCGCGAAAATGAAGAGGATGATGTGCGGCGGAAGGAAAATCGTTTTAGGGTTTTGAGTGAGAAAGATTTCGCGTACGAGAGAATGAGAAGGAAAGGGTACGCGCACGTTTCAGCAATATTGAATTAAAGAAAAGCTTTCTAAATTTTTAAGGTATGGGATTTCACTTCAGTGGAACGAAAAACCCGAAGTGAAATCTCTTAAAACAAAATTTCAAAGTAATTACAAGACTGCCACCGTGTCTAGTTTTCACTACTGATATTTACATATCTGTGTGGAATCTCCTATCCATGAATTTTTCACTACTGATATTTACATATCCGTAGTGGAATCTCTTGCACAATTGTATTTCACTACAGATATTCATATATCCGTAGTGGAATCCTATAATCAAATGTCTTTTTTCGTGCAACTTTCTTACCAAGAGTACCGTCATATTGTTATAGTTCAGAGGCGGAGCCAGGGGTGGCTCAGCCGAGCCACGGCCCTCCCCGGAAAATTAGAAATTACTTGAGTACCCTTCTATATATAAAAATTATACGAGTTTAATAGAAATATTATTCGATGCATTAATATTTCATAATGATGTAGTTGCTGCAGTGGTTGAATTGTGTGACGTTTACATTGGCAAATGTTCCAGGTTTGAACCCTAGAAGGTACTTTTTTTGAATTTTTTTCTTTTTTTCTTCACAATTGTGTTTATTGGTTTTTTAATTTTTCTGTATGGATAAAGCACAATTTATTCTCTTTTGATTAGTATTTTTGGATCATATCATTCTCCTTTTAATATATATATGTAATATAATAAAAAATATAGTTTTTTTTTTATCAATCTTGTTCAAGTTTTTGTTCAAAGTTAATTATTTATTATTTCGAGTCATTTAGTACACATAAATATACGCAGTTTAATTTTTTAATGACCATTATTTTATTTTTACGACAGCAAACTTATGATTTTTCTTCTCGAGGAATTAACTTTGTACTTATTACAACTTCAATTGTTATATACAATATAATTTTCGTATTTAATTTATAAGTTGCAATTCTTTAACGGCCCACCCAATCTTTTTTTCCTGGCTCCGCCATTGTTATAGTTAGACATCGCATGAAAGTATCAATTTGGCCAATTTGTAGCATTTTCCAAACAATATATTTCCCACATCTGATTGGTAGGAGGTAACGTACAACCTAGCTTCAAATAAAACATTCATAAAATGGTTACATTTCACCCATCCAATATACATTGAGTCTCTCTTTCTCTGTAGGCTCACCCTCTAACATGAAATAAGTTTCGGAGTACCCTTTGTTGTCGGAAAGTAGTACTACAACATGCTTGTATTTATGAGCCAAAAGAAAATCATATTAGGCATCATCATCCACTTGTCCTCGAGTTCGTGGCCGATTTCGGCAGGCGTCAGAGCGTGTTTAATGACATCATATCTTTTCTGACTACCGAACATATCAAGATATCAAGCTAGCGTTGTTCCTGTTCAATTCAATAGTCAGTTCAAGAAGGACGACGTGGTGATCTTCAGCTGAGATGTCAACTAGGCCAGACGAACCGACGGATTTCGATGGGCAAATTACGTTTTGGTGGAGTAGGAGTAGGAGACTTAATTGTTTTTCGTGCACTGTTCTGACTTGCGCCCGATGACTGTGGCACAGGTGTGTCTGGATGCAAGGAATCCATATGTTAAAAAAATGAAGGTGAATGTTGAGTATAATGTTCTTAATCTATCATATGTGAGTAATTTATGTTAATTTTGGTTTGAAATCACCCCTCCAAATTTTTTTCTTTCTCGTTATAAAATATAAGTGTGTGGTTTTTACATATATTTGTTTGTTTTTATTTCCCGTCTTCGTATGGTGTATTTTGTTGTCCCGTCTTTGTGCAGTGTTCATTTGTTTCAGGTTGAAGGATTAGTTCGATATCGTATCTGCAAGATTATGGAATTTGTCATTTTATGCTATTAACATAGATGTTGTGAGTTTGTTCGCAGATTTATCCTTTTTGTTTTTAACGACTTTGAATTTGTATTATGTACTCTATCAATTTAGAGGGGTATTTTGGGTAAAAAGTGATTTATTTCGCAATATTTTCAATTGTATTTATTACTTTCTCTTCACTTCAAAATAATCAATTGCAAACTATTCTCTCTATTGATCTTTATTATAAAGCACATGTCACTTTTTAGGTTCATTAAATTAACTAATTTATTGTCCCGTGAGCTTAGCTCAATTGGTAGGATATTATATTATATATGCAGGGGCTGAGATTTGAATCTTGGTCACTCCACTTATCCACCTTAAGGATGAAATTTCTAGCCACTAAGCTATTTGTTATGAGCAAACCCAATAGTAGCTGCGAGGCCTAAGATAGCAATATTTCAACCCAAATAGTGGATTTACAATTCTATTATGAAGTTGTTATTAGACCCTCTAGAATTATCTTGTTATGGTTATATATACATTTGTACTCATGCTTAAAAATCTATGAATGCTTAAAAATCTTGTTATGGTTATCTTCTCAATTCTTAGGAGGTCCTCTCTGTTCTATAATTCAGAGAATCCCATTCATACCATTTGGTGCTATCTTGGGTTGGAATATTGCTATCTTTGACCTCACAGCTACTATTGAGCTTGCTCATAACACTATTCGACAAAAAAAACAAAAATTAACTAATGTATTTCCACTCACAAGTCTTTGTGAAAGCAAACTGTGGAGCCCCGATTGAGTGGAACTGCTGAAAATGAATAAACAAAATACGATGTAGATGTAAATTCATTGAACATATTTTTTTTTAAAAAATTGAAATTGATTGGAAACAAATAAGATCTAAGAAAAAACAAAATAAATCATATTTAGTAGATAATAACGATGTTGAAGATACTATTTCCGCCTATAAATATAAGATTACAATTAGTTGTCAATTAATATAGTTTTTACAATTTTAACCTTTAAGAGAGAGAATCTGTTAAGGGAAAAAATAATGAATGCCCTTAAAAATTTGAAAGAAGTGTTATAAAAGGGACAAATTTTTTTTTCCAAAAGGGTGTTATATTTATAAACGGAGGTAGAATTTTATATTGTAACTCCAAATTTATTTTTTTGAGCAATACAATATGAACACCAACTTTAAATTTAGTTTGAAATTAGGTTCCTGTTATGCACTTTCATTTGCAACCCCAATTCTCTATTAACTCATAGTGTTCCTGTTATGCACTTTCATTTGCAACCTCAATTCTCTGTAACCCTCATTCAGGAGCAATGATACGCTCTCCCTCCTCATAGGCGCCACAAACTTACCTTCGCCATTCTTATCAATTAAAAGAGACACGCTCTCTCTCTTCTCCATTCTTCAAACCCTAGCCGCAATGTATCTTCATCCCATTCCTCCAAGGCGCTACAACACATAAAATCGAACTCCATCTATAAAAGCTCGTTTACGACCACCTCTGATCTCATCTGTGAAGTTGAGCAATGGATATGTGATCTTCTTGTCTTGAACTTTGAGTTCAGCTAGTTTATTTCAAGATCTGACACCGTAATCGGAAACCACCGCGGTGACAATCATCTCCATTACGGGTATGAATTTTTTTATGAAAATCCTAAATATTCTTCTAGCTCTATTTTGATTTAGCTTCTCATGCAAAGCCATATTTTCCCTTTGTCAACAAAACTTCATGCACCTTCTGTTTATTGAACCAAACAAACCCTTTTTGTATTGGTTTTTTTTCCTAAGGAAATGCACTTGATTTTGTTTGTTCACAAATTTAGTTTTGTAATTATTTTAAATTCCTAAATTTTTTCTGATGAATTTTGAATTAATATTATTTCCTCAGACTCGTATCAAAGACTCACTCAAAATATCTTCAAAATTCACTTTTACAACTTTAAAATGATTAAGTAAATAATCAGAATGATATTCCGTTAAAAATTGGTGTTAGCAAAATTCCAATTTTTTTAAAGAAAAGGAAAATGGAGTCAATGGAAGAGGAGACATCTTACCAACACTGAGAAAAACTTGTGAATTCATATTTAGGAATGTCTTGTATTAAATTATAATAGGTAGGGAACCTAACTATATGAACCATTTACATAACCTGCAATGCACTGTTTTTCTGGTAACTATGATTTAAAATAAAGTTTATCAGTCTGACTATTATCAAAGGGACTTGTTTCAATATTTTTAATTTTTGATTACAAATGTTTCAAGGAATTTTTGCCACTTTAGATAGGACCTGGAATGCATGTTTTAATTTTTGCATTTTCTATTTCAAACTCCATAACAAATTATCTATACAAAGCCTAAAACAATAAGTGTTTCCACTTCATTCAACATTTTCTTGAATTGTTATTGCAACCAAAGAAAAGGATGAGTCAAAGTCATGGATTATCATAGTCATTGTTGTAATTGGAATAGCAGTCGCAACCCTATTGGCTTTCAGCGCATACTATTTCTCGTGCTTGAAACATAAAAAAGGTAAGATCAAAATCTCAACAATTTTAAATCTGTGGATATCAATTATTCCCGTATCAGAAATGATATTTTGACGATCGTATGAGGATACAGTTTTGTGTTTGTTATCTATCTTTTCTCTCACTTCCAGCTACTTTGACAATTGTGTTGAATGTATTTTTATATGGTGTCAGATTTGTGTTGTTCAAATATTGTTCTTTCTGTATATATCTAATACTTCATGTATGACGATGAAGTAAACAATGAGATAAAACAATTGTAAAGCGGAGGTGGTTCAAGATTTTTCTCTTCAAATGTACTGAAAATTTAGATACAAATCATACAATATTTTTAAAAGAATTTTTTTTAATATAAAAGGCATAAATTTCAAAGAGAAAAGTTATCTTTTCATTTATTTTCTTCAGTTAGTTAACATTATCAAATGATTCAATACCTGTCTACAATAGTTCTTTCTGAACATCTTTACATTATATCTAAATGAAAATATTAATTTTTATGTTGTGGTATATGTTTTGGTATGTATGTGATCATCACTTTACTGTGGAATTCCAAGGTTTATTGATTTATGTCTTTTGAGTTAAGGGGGAGGGAAGTCCATAGTTAGTAACTCTTTTTCTGATATTAATGCAAACACCAAAAGAATTTGATGATATAACTACAACAAATCTTGGAGGTTACCTTAATTTCTTATTTTTAAATTATTTGTTTTCAAAACGTAGAAGAGTTTCAAGTGTTTTGAAAACATAGAAAATTGCAACTGAAATCATGAAATGTCTATGTTAGTCCTTAGTTTTTGTGTTTCTTTTGTATTTTATGAGTATAAATTGAATGTATGTAATTAAGGGTAAATTCAATTAACTTTCTGACATTACTTAAAGGCTAGAACTAACAAAATATCTTTCCTGAATGTTGTGCAAAATTTGGGTGTAAAGTAGTAACAGCAAACTTGCAAATTGACCAGATACAATGCATAATCTGAACCCTAACCTTAGCTGAGAAGAATCTACTAACTTTTAGCCCCTCCTATACAACCCCTACACAAATGAGGTGTAAAGTAGTTTATAAGGGGAAAAAAAAGCAATTAGATTAATTGATATTCTGTTTAAAAAAGTAATTAGATTAATTGATATTCTCTTAGCCATGTGCAATATTTCTTCTCTGTGATCCTACTCTCATTTATGTCTCTTTTTAAATGGTTTACATATGTTATTGTGGAGCTAGACAAAGAAAATAATTTGTATTGAAACATTACCTGTAACAATTTTTAGTTATTTTATTATTTTGGTTGTTTCTTCACATGAAGTATGGTAAATTTCAGTCCAGTTATTGAACCATCATATTCTTAATAGTCTAACATGTCACATGATCATTTTTATTACAATTTCCTTTATAAAAATTGTAAATTTTTTTAAATTATTTATTGTGGTGCACATGTTGCTTGTTATGCTTAATATTGATCTTGACTTTTGTACATATTTGACCTGCTTTTAAAGTCTATTATTTAACTCAAGCAATATTAAACTTGCATTTATATGTTTTGTATTGATTTATGCTTTTAATTTCGAACAATGCAGACCCAACATTCAAGATCAATGTCTGATGTTGATAATAGCCCAAAATCTTTGATGTTTTTAAGTGGAATAACAATGTGCATGGTTTATATGACCTATTTGTGAATTAAAGGTACTTTAAGCTTCCTATCCAATTTTAATACTTCTTTAAGCAAATGTAGTTTTTAGATTTTATACCTGTGATGAATTTTGAAGTAATATTTTTTTACTCTTAACTCATGATTTAAACAAAAAGATAATAATCAAATATTACGACTTTATTATTAAATTAACAATGGAAGAAAATATTATGAATGGAAGTAGTTACCTTTCCTTGGGTAGTAGTAAGCCCTATTTAGAAGAGAGTTAGATTGATTGTACCACAATTTTTTTTTTTATGAAACTGCATTTTAATTCACTTATGACATGACATATTTATGTAATTATGCTTTTATAGAAAAACAACAATCCAAAATAAATACCAAACTGAAATTGATAGACAAATATTTTTTTACCTTTGTGAAACACAAGCAAGATCATTGAAAGAAGTGAGTATCACCTATAATAAAACATAGAACGAAATTAATCACAAAACTTAATTAAGTCTCAAACAAAGTACCATAATAAATTGCACAAAGAAATAGTCCATGGCTTTGCTTTGTTCATATATTCATGCATCACTAAAATATTGATTACGGATGAGATCTAATCAATTGAATTTATCATTTTCAGGCTCTAGAAATCAATGCAAAGAAAGAGAACGACAATGAGGAAATGAAGATTGGTCATTGAGTTCTCTGTCTAGTAGTGAAGGAAAGAAGGAAAATAGAATGAGGGAAATGAAAGAAAATGAGGAGAATTTATAGTGTTTTCTGCTTGCTCCTTAAGTTTTGTTTTGTACACGTAGATAATATATATATATATATAAAAACATATTAAAAATAGTGTTTACAGCCATGATAAGAGTTATCTAAGGGAGGACACAACTAACAAATAACCTTTCCTAGATAACATCTCTCTTAGGCTTTATTTAACTTTTGTTTAGGAGGGAAAAATATAGATTTCAAAATTCAAAACCAAAATAACTTTGTTTAGGAGGGAAAATAAGAACAACATATATACCTAAGTGCCAATGGCTGGATGAATACTCTGCATCAAAAAACATGAAATATGACTCAATACAATGAACAATTTGAATCTAACTATCACCTGACAACAACCTATTTCATAGGGGTAAAGAGGCGGTAAACATGAAAGAAAATACCTATTTATATTTTTATGGAAAGTATAAAATGCCAAGAAAAATGGAATATTCCATTATTCCTTCAAGCTGATGTGGCATAGCTCAATGCAATCTACAGTGGCCTTTTTGCTTATCTCTTTTGTCAAGAGTATTAATTTGCGAATAAAATAAATAAGTACATGTTATAGCATACATTGATTTAGAGTAAAATATTTGTAAGAATAATTATAGAATTTTAACTTCTTCTATTAAAGAATAAATTTCTTTTATCTAGGCCAAATAACTAAAACTTTTTTTATTTTTTGTGATAAGCAAAATAACTAAAACTTAATTGCAAATATATGACATCAACATCTAAGCTTGTGATCGATTGCCACAAAATAATTAACATCTAAGCTTATATAATAACAAAATTTTACTAAATATTCATAAAGCAGTTTTTTTTAGAGGAACAAATTATATTTCGTCCATCGATTAAAAATTTAAAATTCATACGTAAACTTTACTCAACAACGCATGTTTAAGAGGTACAGTAGCAAATAAATATATGAAGAGAAATTTATTATTTTAAAAAACTAATTTGGATATGGTTTATACCGGTTCAAAACCAATTTATAATCGGTTTGTAATAAAAATTGGATTACTCATTTAAACCAATTTTTTACAATACTCAAGCCAATTTAATTTTTTATTAATTAATTAAAAAAACAGATTTAGTAATTATTGCTTAAAAAGAAGGGTTAAATATGTTTTTAGTCCCTACTTTTTTGCGAAATTATCAAGAATGGTCCCTACTTTTTAAAAATGGTCCAAAAAAACCCCAGAAAATATTCCGTTATCCAAAATAGTCCCTGCCGTCTATTTTATCCTAGTCATCAAACGGATTGATGACGTGGCTTATGGTGGGACCCACTATTTTATTTGAGTTGTCACCTACATGGCAATTGTTATAAAAAGTAGGGACTATTCTTGACAATTTCGTAAAAAGTAGGGATTATTCTTGACAATTTCGTAAAAAGTAGGGACTATGCTTGACAATTTCGTAAAAAGTATGGACTAAAAACATATTTATCCCAAAATTAAATCAAATCAAACAAAATTTAAGTTTTATAAAAATAAAAATAAAATAAGAATAAACTGAGTTACTTTATAAATTTCGTTGATTATATTATACATGCAGTATATGTTCTATCTTTTGGCACATACTTAATACAACAATTATACACTAACGAGAACTTAAATTTATAAGTCAAACATATGTTGCAGTGTATAATTGTTGTATTAAGTATGTGCCAAAAGATAGAACATATACTACATGTATAATATATTCAACGAAATTTATAAAGTAAATATATACTGCATGTACTCCTCCGTCCCATCTTATAAGAAGAAAAAAAACTACTTTTTCTTGTCTCATATTATAAGCAAAAAAAAAAAAAAACTACTTTTTCTTGTCCCAAATTATAAGCAAAAAAACCAACTTTGACCATTTTCAAGATTTACTTTTACTTATTCTCATAAAATTTACTCTCTTCTTTTCCCCATAATCAATAACCAATGAAAATTCTTTTTACATCTTTCAATGAAACTTATTTCAAGAAAAACACAAAAAGTCATACTTCAAACTATCACATATTTTGATTTGATTTAATTTTGGGATAAATAAATTTTTAGTCTCTACTTTTTACGAAATTGTCAAGAATAGTCCTTACTTTTTACGAAATAGTCAAGAATAGTCCTTACTTTTTACGAAATTGTCAAGAATAGTCCCTAGTTTTTACGAAATTGTCAAGAATAGTCCATACTTTTTATAACAATTGCCATGGAGGTGACAACTCAAATAAAATAGTGGGTCCCACCATATGCCACGTCATCAATCCGTTTGATGACTAGGATAAAATAGACGGCAGGGACTATTTTGGATAACGGAATATTTTCTGGGGTTTTTTTGGACCATTTTTAAAAAGTAGGGACCATTCTTGATAATTTCGCAAAAAGTAGGGACTAAAAACATATTTAACCCTAAAAAGAAATATAATTTTTCTTTAATTTTATGAAAATTGCTTTTTCAGCCCCTGTGTTTCTTTTATACCCCAAAAAATCTATTCTTTTTTAAGCCCAGAAATCTGTTTTTTAAGCCAAAAAAAAAACTTTGAAAAATCTGTTTTTTTTTTAATTATTTTAAAAAGAACTAAATTTTTTTAAATAAAAAATAATTAAAATATTCAACAAATAATTAAATATTAAAGGGTGGTTGGTGGTGGCCGGCCGCCGGAGCACCACCACCGACCACCTTGACGGCTACCGGATAACCGCCGTGAATCGCCGGAAAACTGCCGTCAACCGCCATCGTTGCCGGAGCTCCGCCGCGCCGGTCGTCGGTGGTCCGGCGTTGACACTCGTGTTGACCACCAGCCTCATCACCACCTTTTTTAATTATTTATTTATGGGTTAAATATGTATTTAGTCCCTACATTTTGCGAAATTGTTAAGAATGGTCCCTACATTTTAAAAATGGTTAAAAAAAATCCTATAAAATTTTGTACTATCAAGATGAGTCCATTCCGTAGAGAATAGTCCCTACTTTTTAATATTTTTAGTCCCTACATTTTGAAAAATTGTCAAGAATAGTCTCTACCTTTAAATGTTTTCAAGAATGGTGCCTAATGGAGAAACGCAGGGACTAATCTTGATAGCGGAAAATTTTATAGGTTTTTTTTTACCATTTTTAAAATGTAGGGATCATTCTTAACAATTTCACAAAATGTAGAGACTAAAAACATATTTAACCCTTTATTTATTACGATTTGAAACTATTGGGGTACACTTTTAAAACCAATTGCAAATTATTGGACCCCAATTTGAAAACCAATTATAAAAAATGGATATGGTTTAGATTTTGGTTTTTTTAATTGGATTGGTGTGATTTTTTTTTAAAATGGATTTGGATATTAAAATTGGATATTGTTTGGTTAGTAGTTTGGTTAAGGATCACCACATTTTTTGCTCACCCCTACAAATATATATATGAAGAAAATAATAATTTATTTGAACATCCCATAACTCAAGTTACATCATATTTGTCTTATATTACAATTATAGCATCCAGTATCACATGAGTGACAACTTCAAAAAATTTCGATTTCAACTTTATTTTTGTGTATTAAGAATCATATTTGATCACGTATCTATATAAGAATAATGTTTATTTTGTCTTGAATCTGTGTGTTTAGAGAGTTTTTATTTTATTAAATAGTATAATGGCTAGAAATTCCATTTTTAAGGTATATAAATGGGATGATCATCTTATATGCCTTAAAAATAGAATTTCTAGCCATTGTACTATTTAATGCAATACACTGTCAACTAAATTAAACTCACAGAACGTATTTGAGCAGTTTTTTCCCCGACCATATTCACCAAAAAAAAAAAGTTCCGGGTACAAGAAATTATATCCTCTGACAACAAGACCTATGTCATATACATATTCCACATGTAGCACATATATATATAAACGGATGAAAAATTCTCTTCCCACTCCAAGTTTCTTTTCTATACTAAAACAAGCAGAAAATTTCGGAAAATATTTTCCAAAGTTTTTTTCCAATGTAATTTACACTAAAAAAAGGTCGAAAAATATTTTCCAAAATTTTTATATGTTTAGGGATAAAAAAGAAACATGGGGTGGAAAGAGAAACTATCTAAACGGATCAACACGAGATATACACCTAACTCCAAAGTTTTCAAATCCAGTAAATTTGGCCCACTTTCCAATAATTGGTACTACATCAAGATTATCAAGCAGAAGCTCCAAAAAAAACTTTGAATAGAAACTTTGCATCCAAACATGGCAGAAGCTCCATCTACAAACACAACTCTAAGATTATCAGGCAAAATTGCTATTGTTACCGGAGGGGCTAGCGGCATCGGGGAAGCCACAGCGCGTGTCTTTGCAAATGAAGGCGCGCGTGTGGTTGTGATTGCCGATATCCAAGATGAGATGGGCAATCAAGTAGCTAAGTCAATTGGCAACCAAAGATGCATCTACATCCATTGTGATGTGACAAATGAAGATCAAGTTCAAAATCTCATTCAATCAACAGTCAATTCTTATGGACAGGTTTGTAATATTTTTCAATGCTATTAATTACTATTTCTGGACTATAGAGTATCCTTTATTTTACATTTGATTGTATATAGAAATTTGTTTCATGAAGTCCATAAATCATAGTTCAATCGGTAGAAATACTGAAATTGCTAGTGTCGGATGTCATGACCGGGGTTCAAACCCCAGTCACTCCACTTTGTGTGTGTGAGTTTTCAAAGGCATTGTCATTTCGTCTATCAACAAAAATAAATTTGTTTCATGAGAATATTAATTGAATGATATATTTATAAAACATAGTTGATATTAAATAAGTTGAAGTTAGTAGACAGTTGACTTAAATTAGTCCCAACCAAACATGATTTTTTTTTTTTATATTTGAGTATAGAGGAAACATTTGAGCAAAATAATACTATTTGAGAAATGAAATTTTGTTATTTGAATAAATAGGTAGATATTATGTTCAGTAATGCCGGAATCATTAGTCCCACCAATCAAACAGTGATGGAACTTGATATATCCCAACTCGACCGTTTATTTGATGTCAACGTTCGGGGAATGGCGTTGTGTGTGAAACAGGCAGCTCGTGCAATGGTGGAGGGTCGTGTGAGGGGAACCATAGTGTTGACAGGGAGTGTTGGTGGCAGCGTGGGAAGTATAAGGTCAACAGATTACACAATGTCAAAACATGCAGTGTTGGGGCTAATGCGTGCGGCCAGCGTGCAACTTGCAACACACGGGATAAGAGTGAACTCTGTCTCGCCGAGTGGGTTGGCAACACCTTTGACTTGTAAGTTGTTGGGGATGAGTGAGGAGAATGCACGAGAGAATTATCGAAAACACTCAAGGCTTGAAGGAGTGGTGCTAACACCCAAACGCGTGGCAGATGCTGTATTGTTTTTAGTTTCTAATGAGGCAGAGTTTATCACTGGACTTGATCTTAGGGTTGATGGTGGATTTTCTAAGATATAACTAAATCCAATTGCTATTGGATTTATTATTAGCATGGTTACTATGTTACTCAGGCTTCATTAGGATTTTGCTTCTAGTTTGTTAGTTGAACATTATGTCATTTATAATAGTCTTCGCTTAGCAATGGTTGAAGCGCATCAATATTATGATTTACTCAGATCTACAATTGCAATTATTTTGGTTGTTCAATGGATTTCTCCTCATGATCACTCCTATACTTCTGATCTCATAAAAACATAGGACAACTTCAAAATTTGTGTTGAAGTGTCTCCTTTCATCATACATATTAAAGAAGAAAATGAATGTGTGAGACGGATTCTACTTTCGATGTCATATTTTGATTGTTGATGCCTTAGACATTACGCGTCCTCGTTTGTAAAGTACCTTAATTCCTATTGTAAGTTTCAATTAATTTCCAGCTTATCTTACGGTATCATTGTGAACACGGTAATTTAACAATATTTACATGTCATAGATTCATAGTGTAGTATTTGCAAAACCACGGCATTTAACAATATTTACATGTCATAGATTTATTATAAGATTTTGAGATTGATGTATAGTACCAATTATTTTAGTTTGATTTTTAAACATTGAATAAATGGATCTATCCACGGATAGAGCTATTAGAAGGATCAGTAGAGGTCACGGTCCCCCCTAAATTTTTATCATTTTTTTTATACTAGTATATTATTATATTATTAATTTAATTTCACTTTTGGTCTCTATATTTTATTAAACTCACAAAAATTGTCTCTATTTAATTCAACTTTTTGGACCCTATTTATACATTTGTTGTAAATTTGTCTCAAAATTGTTTCTCCCCTAAAAAACATATTTTTTGTACCAAAAAGGTAATTTATTGCACTAATATTGAATTGAATGACAAAATATCTTCTTTGAGATTAAATTTTTTTACGCAAAAGTCACAATTTTTATAGAAAAATAAATGAGTTAAGCTCAAAATTTCGATAAATGTGAAAATAGAGGAGGCAAAAAGTTCAACTAAAAAAGTGATTCATAAAATACATATTCACAATATTAACATTACATTTATCTTATAATTTCTTAAATATGTTATACTTTTAAAATTTAGTTTTTCTTTACTAAATTATAATTTTAATTTCAATCCCCCTAAACTTAATTCCTGGCTCGTTCCGTTCCACCATATTCCAGGCATTAGTGAAACAATGGAATACTAGTAAGTCCAAGCACAAAATTCCAAAGTTTTCATATTTAAATAAAACCATCGTTACATCGCCTACCACAATGTATTGGTCAACTAAAATAATTGGTACTATACATCAATCTCAAAATCTTATAATAATAACAAAAAGAAGACAACTTTTATTTATAAAGTACTAATAATAGCATTATAATAGGTTGTACATTTAGATTATGCATCGAAACATGGCAGAAATTCCATCTACAAACACCAATCTCAGATTATCTGGAAAAATAGCCATTGTGACCGGAGGTGCTAGCGGCATCGGAGAAGCCACGGTGCGTGTTTTTGCTAATGAAGGCGTTCGAGTGGTTGTGATCGCCGATATCCAAGACGAGCTTGGTAATCAAGTAGTAGAATCCATTGGCAATCAAAGGTGCATCTATGTCCATTGTGACGTTGCAGACGAAGATCAAGTTCAAAATCTCATTGAGTCAACAGTCGATACTTATGGGCAGGTTTGTTAATATTTTAATTTCAATTCTGATTTAATACTTTCTTCACACTTCAAAATAATCAACTTCAAATAATTGTGACTAAACAATCATTTTCTACATTTAATTTTCTATGAAAACTTTGTTTCATGAGAAAATTCATTTCAGGTTATTTTTGAAATATTTAGATTATATGAGAAATGAAATTTTGTTAATACACTCAACAGGTAGATATAATGTTTAGCAATGCTGGAATTATTAGTCCCACTAGTCAAACATTAATGGAACTTGATATGTCCCAACTTGACCGTTTATTTTCGGTCAATGTTCGAGGAATGGCATTGTGTGTGAAACACGCGGCGCGTGCAATGGTGGAAGGGTGCGTGAGGGGGAGTATCGTATGCACTGGGAGTGTTGCCAGTAGCCAGGGAGGCAAAAATTCAACAGATTACACGATGTCAAAGCATGCAGTATTGGGACTAATGCGTGCGGCCAGCGTGCAACTTGCAACGCACGGGATAAGAGTTAACACTGTCTCGCCCAATGGGCTAGCAACACCTTTGACTTGTACGTCGTTGGGAATGAGCGAGGAGAAAGCACAAGAGACTTATCAAAAATTCGCGAGACTTGAGGGAGTGGTGCTCACGCCCAAACACGTGGCAGATGCTGTATTGTTTTTAGTTTCTAATGAGGCCGAGTTTATCACCGGCCTTGATCTTAGGGTCGATGGTGGATTTGCCTATGGAAAATAGTGATTTGTTCAAGATGGTATAACCAAATAAATAACATTGATCATTTCAGGATACAGAACAATGAATTGCTTCAATATTCTTGCTGTGGTTTGTATTTTTTGGGGTTGTGACAGTGTGTAGTACTAGCTAGAGAAGTTGAAAGCTTGTCTTTCTACAAAGCCTTTTAACTTCACTAGAATTTGAGAATGTGGATAACAATTTTATCTACTTTAGTGTGTTTTTTCTTTGTTTAGTTTGGTTACTTATTACGTTGCTTCATGAATTGTTTGATTTTATTAAATTTTAATCAGTTTCGTAAGTGTAATTTAGTTAAAGTGTGAGCTTAACTACTAGATTACTTTGAATTCTAGACTTGGTTGGATGAAAATGAAAATTTAGCTTTGTTATATGGTGAAGTAGATTATGAAAACTACAATAGTAGCTTTTTTATTTTTTGTTGTGCTTTGATATTTTGTGGCTTTATATAAGTATAATTATATGAAGGGGAAACATTTTTCTTTTGGCTCAATATGTCCATTCTTCAATTTGATGTGGATGTATATAGTGAAGTAGTATGTAATAACTATAACTATGAGTCTATGACCATACATTTGTGTTATGAATAGAACTCAAATTTATCCATTGAGATATAAGAGAGGATAGAGGACTCATAGTGGTGGACGAGGAAGAATTCACCTAGCTGGAGGTCGGAATTTTAGCAAGTGCTGGAATTGCTATGCAATCTTGTTGGGCTATCCCTTCTATTTGGAGTGGCCCATATATGTATGCCTGTAAAAAATCACAAAAGAAAAAGAAAAGAATAAAAAGGAGAGGTGTGAAAAGGAATTGGGATTCTTTGAAGAACAATAGCAGTACGCAGAAGTTAAAGAAAACAGTGCGACGGCGGAAATGTAAGAAGAGATTTTGAGCTTCTAAGTGATAAAGATTATGTAGCAAAGTTGTTTGTTTTGAGCTACAACTTGAGTGGTTGGAAGAATTAATTTCGCAATTTCAAAGAGACTATTTAGTCTAATTTTCCCCAACAAATCTTTATAAGAGAATTCTTTTGATTGATCCATTTTTCCTAGTTCCAATGTGAGTGTGAAATAGGATTTGAGAACAAAAAGATATTGCTCCCAAAGTCGGCGCCACTATTCTAAACATAAATCATACCTATCCGATGAGATAAAAGAGAGGGTAGATAACTCATAGTCAGGGCCGTCCCCGAGTATTTAGAGGTCCTGAGCAAATAATAAAAATGGGCCCCTAATAAAAATATTTCTTTTTAAAAGAACATAATATGTTTAAATTATAAATATTTTCAATAAAGTAGTCATTCATCCTTGTGACTAAGACTAACAAAAAAATATCAAATTGTAACCAATATCATCAAAATACCTTTTAGCTATTTAAAAAAGTCTCCCTTCTAACCTTTTTTTGTTTTTATTATTGGACATTTTTACTACTACTTAAACCCCCTAAATATAACTACCTAAATAAATAAAAAATGAGGCCCCAATTTTTTGGAGGCCCTAGGCTAGGGCCCTCCTTGCCCTTGGCCAAAGACGCCCATGCTCATAGTGGTGGACCGGTGGAATCATTCTGCAAGATGGAGGTCAGAATCCAAGCGTTGAAGATGAACGACAATGGAAAAAGGGAGTAGCAGGAGAAAACAATCTTAAGTCCATATAAGCTTCTGGTGGAGTATCAATAAAATAAATTCTATAAGAAAAATACATATGAAATATATATGTTCAATATTTTTTTAGTCTAAAAAATATGGTCAATTTCTTTTGTTGAATAATTATTTAAAATTTTCCTATTAATTAGAAGATCGCATTATAAAAAAAATAAAAAATAAAAAGATCTTCAACAAATTGATTTATTGCATAAAAAATTGTTTACTTTTCCTTTAAAAAATTATTAATTTATTAATATTTGACATATGAAATAATAATTTAATAAATGAGAACACCTTATAATTCCCAAAATAATTTTTTTATGACAATTTCCAAAATAAATTTTTGATTTTTTTGTTTTGTCTTCGGCACCGGTATCCAGCTAATTGAACCACCTAATCTGGTTCGAGTGTCAGTTATGTCATCAAGTGGTTATAGCCCCTTCTGATCGCAGTTGCAGAATCGAATCGTGACGTTTTTATCAATTCCAGCGGCAATCACCACTATTGATAATAAATTTTGATTTTGAATATATTGTATTTGTATGGAGAAAGAATTAAAAAAAAAATGTGATTTTATATCATTATAAAAATAAAAATAGAAGGTTTTGATTTTATATGACGTGATTTTTATTCTTATCCAATTTAGAATGAGTGGTGAGCAACATGGTTTTTTTAATTGTTCCAGAGGAGTGCGTCAAGGTGATCCTCTCTCACCCTTCTCTTCTGCCTTGCAGAAGAAGTTATCAGTAGAAGCATCACAAAACTAGTTAGAGATGGCAAGTTATCTCTCATAAAAGGTTCTAGACATATGGATGTTCCATCCCATATTCTTTATGCAGATGATATTATGTTGTTTTGCAAAGCCACAACATCAAACATTTTTGAATTGTCTAATTTGTTTGTTAAATATGCCGAGACCTCGGGACAATTTGTCAACCCAACAAAGTCTTTCATATATGCAGGAGTCATCTCTTCACAAAGGTTACATCATATTGCAACTCAGTTAGGCTTCAACATTGGCTCTTTGCCTTTTGTTTATCTTGGAACTCCTATCTTTAAAGGCAAGCCAAAGAAATCTCATCTTCAGCCTATAGTAGACAGAATCAAATCGAAGCTCTCAGCTTGGAAGGCCTCTTATCTCTCTATGGCAGGAAGAATGCAGCTTATTAAAAGTGTTATTCAAGGTATGGTGTTGCATACTATTTCAGTTTACTCTTGGCCCTCAAGTCTCCTTAAAGATTTAGAAAAGTGGATAAGGAATTTTTTATGGAGTGGTGATGTCAATCAAAGGAAGTTAGTAACTGTGGCTTGGCATAAGGTTTGTACTCCATTTATTGAAGGGGGACTTGGAATTAGATTTTTGTCTAAAGTTAATGAGGCTGCTAGTTTGAAATTATGTTGGGAACTCCTGAATTCTGACATGCAATGGGCAAAGTTCTTAAGATTTAGGGTCCTTAATGGTACAAAGCCTATTTCTTACCATATTTTCTCATCAGTTTGGAGTAGTGTTAAGCACAAATTACCTGAAATTTATTCCAACTCATCCTGGCAACTTGGCAATGGTGAATTGATAAATTTTTGGTCTGACCCCTGGTGTGGAGAGCCTTTAATGATTTCTCTTAATATTCCTCAGCACCTGCACACATTTCTTAAAGCTAAAGTTAAACATTTCATTGATAATCATGCTTGGAACATCCCTGCTTGTTTATTATTAGCTTACCCAGATATGCATTCTTTAACTGCTAACATCACCATTCCTTTGAGAGATAATGTTGATAGACTGTGTTGGAAGCACTCTCATGATGGGGATCTAACTATGAAGGATTCTTACTCTTTTCATTGCACTACTGGGCAACAGTTTAACTGGTCTAAGATAGTTTGGAATATTGACATACCTCCTTCTAAATCCATGGTTGTATGGAGAAGCTTGCAGAACAAGTTACCTACTAATGAGTGTCTTGCTTTAAGAGGTTGTCATATGCCCTCGATGTGCAGCCTTTGTGAAAGCGATCTGGAATCCAATCAACATCTTTTTTTGACTTGTAGGTACTCACAAAACATTTGGAATTGGCTGAGCTCTTGTCTCAATTTCAATTGTCAATTCAATGATTTAAAGGAAGCCTTTGTCTTATGTAATTCGTCTTGGTCTCCTCTTTGTAATCTGATTGTGGCTGCTGCTATTGTTAATTGTGTGAACTTCATATGGTTTGCGAGGAATCAATCCAGGTTCAATGACAAGAAAATTCATTGGAGGTCATTAATCAACCATATCATTGTTGCAGTGTCTTTGTCAGGTAATAACTCTTGCTTGAAGGCTAAATCCAACATTTCTGAGTTTGTCCTTCTTCATAAGTTCAAGGTGAAAATGAACTATGGAAATGCTCCTAAAATTAAAGAAGTTCTTTGGCAGCCTCCCATTTTGAACTGGATTAAGTGTAATTGTGACGGTGCCTCTATGGGTAGTCCAGGGAGTTCTGCCTGTGGTGGTTTATTCAAAGATGCTAATTCATCTTTTTTAGGTGCCTTTTCTTATAATATTGGAATAAGCACTTCTTTGAATGCTGAATTGATAGGGGCAATGATTGCCATTGAAACTGCGACAAGCAAAGGATGGAGCAATTTTTGGTTAGAATCAGATTCTATGTTAGTTGTGCTTGCCTTCTCTTCTGCTAAAATTGTTCCTTGGGCTCTAAGGAACCGTTGGGACAATTGTATAACTCTGCTCTCCAATATGAATTTTTATGTTTCACATATCTATTGGGAGGGAAATCACTGTGCTGATAAATTGGCAAATTTAGGTTTATCTTTACAGGGTTTCAAGTGGTGGAATCATATTCCCCAAGGGTTGCAGGGTGATTTTGTTAGAAACCGTCTTGGTATGCCGTATTATAGGTTTTCTTAATGTTTTAGTTCTCTTGAGGGTCAGGTTCTTTGTCCCCCCTCTTCTTTTGTTTTTTCTAGTTTTGATCAATATATTTTGAGGGCTTGCTTCTTGCAAGTCTCTTTTGTTTAAAAAAAAAATAAAAAATGAGTGGTGACTTTAGGGGAAGGAAGTGGTGTGTTGGTGAAACAAAAATATCAAGTTTCTATAATCACAACTTGTATTGATGAGCACTACCCCATTAATTTAACATCTTAGCTAAATTGCCTTATTATTGCATAAAAAATGTAAACAATGAAAAAACATATCCACAAACAACAATTTTTCTTCAGGAAGTAACGCCTTATATGTAACATCAAAACTTCAGATTGAACACGTATAACTAAAATATATTAACTATATTACATCACTTCTATTTTCTTAAATTATTACGCGAATATGTATGTTGTTATATCTGTCGGTATTTTATAAGTATACCTACGTACACCTACCATAATTGTTTAATTACAGAGGAGCAATTCAATTTTGGATTGGTTGTACTTGCAAATACAACCGAATATATACTTCTGTTATGGTACCAGGGCATTCCCAATCTGTGTGACATTTCATTGAACAATTGTCAAATATATACATGTACAGAATAGGGGTGTGTACAAATCTGGGTTTTCGATTTTTTCGGAAAAAATGTTTCCGATTTTTTCGGGAAAAAAGTTTCGATTTTAAATAAAATTAATTCCGGAGTTTTTTCTGGAAAAAAGTGTTTGATTGATCTTTTTTCTTGGAAAAAAATGAGGATTATGATAAAAACTGGAAACTGGTTTAAAATCCAATTCTTGTTTTAAAAATCACTAAAACTGGTTTATTAAAAGACATTGCAAACTGGTTTAAAACCAGTTTTTTTTTAAAAAAAAAAATTGGTTTAAAACCAGTTTTTCAAAAATATAACAGATTTTATTAAAAAAAACAGTTTTAAACCAGTTATCTGAAACTAAACCGGTATAAAGATGTAAAACGGTTCTAAATCGGTTCTGAACCGAATTGTAATTAGTTTTAAAAATAAATCAATTTTTATAAAAAGTGGTTTCACTTACTGAATCGAACTATTTATATAGTTCAGTAGAGTTCATTAACCATGAGTACTCCTAATACAGCTGTCACTAATAGCAGCAAATCAGCTGGCTCCTTATTTAAACAATATGATTAGAGTTCAACGAATATACATCTGTTGTATTATATATTTAGTTTTACGGTGACATTCAACAGAAATCCTTCTATTTTATATGTCAATACAATAGAGATGTGATGCAGCAGAATAGAATATTTTCATTGAATTTTGTATAAAATATACACGGATATTATAAGCTAGTTCTACGCTCACATTCAAATTAAGATTATAATATATTCAAATTTCTATTTTCTTTTTTAATTCATATGATTTTATTAGAGATTGTAATTGTGATTGAGAGGCATTGAATGCATAGATTTCATTTGAATTTGTAATTGAGAGACCTTGATAAATGCCTCATCAACGGAGTGTGTTGAGAATATACTGAGAGGATCCCACATATGAAAGTGATCATAAGAGAGGCATTCGTAAATATATATATAATGTAGATATAGTTATAATATAGAGATATGATGTGTATGCGAGTGATCATCAAAAACAAATCAAATCTGCTCATTATTTTCTTTTTAAATAAAATTTGTCAATCACATAAATAATCTTTCTCTCTTTCTTTGTTATATTAATTTTAAAAATAATTTACGATATTTTTTTTAAAAATAAATCTTGAATCTTTTCTCTTTTGTTTGCCGCCTATAAATATATAGTTTCTCTACAAGGATGCATTGTGCGTCATTATTTTTTATACTTTAGTAAACAAAGTTGTGTGAAGCGAATATGTCTTTGTCTCGAACATGCTCATTGTGCGGCCACAACGGCCACAATTCTCAAACATGCAACGAAGGAGGAGAAAAAAGAATCATGCTTTTTGGCGTTCGACTCACCCAAGGAACCAACAATAGCAACAACAACCTCTCTCAAGTTTCCACCTCCATTGATGCTAGTAATGTCTCTGACATTAATGACTCGGGATCCCGCGAATGCAAACGAGGTCAGTAATTAAAATTAACCGTGATTATTTTGTGTAAATACAAATTGTTTCGCGCAATACTTAAATTTAGGTTCTCTAGAACAATTTTTATTTTAGTTTTTAATAATTAATTTTAATAAATAAAAGACAATTTATTAATGTTTTTTGTTATTATTTTTGATTTAGTTAATGAAGGTAATTGGACCGAGGAAGAACACATGAGGTTTTTGAAAGGGTTGAAACATACTCATAATAAAGGTAAGTGGAAAGAAATTTCTACAAATTTTGTAAAAACTCGCACACCAACTCAGGTTGCAAGTCATGCTCAAAAGCATTTTCTCTTGCATTTGAACAAGAACCGCCGCCGTAACGGAAAATCCAGCGTCTTTGATCTTACCATTGATACGGTAATTTTTTCTTCTTCTAGCAACTTTCTTTTATTTGTAAGAAAAAATAATTTCCTTTTGTTATTTTTTGGTATAGAATATTTTTAAAATTTTTTAACTCTTTTTAGAAACAATTTTTTAACTGAATAATAATAAAAATAACTTTTGCTGAAATAATAAATAGATAATAATGTAATTTTTACACATATACTTAATAAATTATATATATATATATATATATATATAGATATATATATATATATATATATATATATATATATATATATATATATATATATATTAGATTTAACTCATATATTTCTAAAGTAAAATATATTTTCTATTTTTTTATAACCGATATATTTATGTAAAATATTTTACATTGTCCATCAAATCATATCATAAAATATAATTGATTTTATTCATAATTTAAACACTAAATAAAAAAAAAGGATTTATATTTTAGCACAAAGGGTTAAATTTCACAATGTTACCATTGACTCTAATAGTAATGATTCTAATAGAGATGTACGATAGAAAATAAAAAATGTTTTATTTTACGAGAAAAACAATTTGTAATAATGTGATTTCTTTTAAGAAAACCTAAATACATTAAAAGAAAATAAAAAAAAGGACATAAATCAAACTAAATTAAACCACATAAACGTTTAAATTAAAGAACATACACACAGTTTTAAAAACAACAAAAGGGATAAAAAAAAAAACACCATAAACGAAGACATATACACTTCATGTACTACGTGAAACCAAATAGCATGCATGAGAAGGAAAGTTACAATTATTCTCTATATATTCACTCTATATACTAATAAGAATAAGAATTCTATTATATTTTACTTTATATTTTGTTTTATATGTTATTATTTATTATTTATAATTAATAAAATAGTCATTATTATGATTTTAAGATTTAATTTGTCGAAAAAATAGGTATAATTTGAACTCGAAAAGGAAAATATTGATCCATTTTTATTTTGATTCTTTATTTTAGGAGGTAGAATCTTCAACTATTATGGAAGATGAGCAAATTCCTCAAGGAACTGAGGTGCCCCTACCTCAACCAATCCCCACCACATATCCATCCGCACACAATGGTGGCAGTCCCACTGGCAACCCTTTACCGGTCGGTCTTGATCCAATAGCATTGCCAGTGTGGCCTCTTTCTTGTGTTGACTTGAATGACAATGGATCGTCTTCTTCTGCTGAGCCTTTTTCATTGTCATTGAAGCTGCAATCTTTGCCTCCATCGGACGATCATTCACTGAAAACTAGCTGTCATTCGTCTCCATTGGCTTTATCGTCGGCTTTTAATTCTAGTAGTGGAAGTGGGGATAATATAATATAATTAGGAGAAACTGGGAATAATATAATAATATAATTGTGATGATTAAGAATTTGGAAATAAGATAATGTTAGGCTATTATGTAGGTGATTAGCTAAATTAATTGGTGTTTTTAGTGTACATGTCTCGATTGGATTATTATTATTATTATTATTATTTTATTATTATTATTATTGTGTATGTCTGTGCACGTTAAAAAAATTATTTGGATTAAATAAAAATATTTTATACCATATGATAAATTTTTTAAAAAAACAAGGTCATATACAGTAATTTTTTTAAAAAAAAAGATTATATATACTTCTTTTAAAATTGAATTAACCAATATAGACGAAGACATAAACCTCTATTAGAATCGAACAAAAATATCTGGTGATTTCAAGTTAAGATGGTTCCTCCTGATGGTTTACATTTTTGAACAGAAAAAACACAGAAAGTGGACAAATATACTTTCGCTACAATTATAGTTTTTCGAAATTACTTGTTTTGTAAGCCGTCTCCTAATTTTTACTCTTTGTGGGTGCACACACATTAGAACTTACAGTAGAAAGCCCTTAGAGTCGCAATATGCAAAATAACAATTATATAAATTAATAATTCTGCAAAATAACAATTTGATATATATCCACATTGGGTTTAAGCCTACCAAAATTAATTTACATTTATTAAGCTCAATATATTACACTAAGCTTTTGGAAATGCAATTTATCATAGCGATTCTTAAAAGACAGGAAAGAATATGCAACAGTTGTCGAAACCCTCGTGGATAAATGCATAACCAACTTGAAGCAGCCTGCATATAATTATAAATAAAGCTATCTTAATATTTTAGAAATAACCATTTGGAACTCAATCTACAAATGAAAAGCATTAATATGTAAGTTAGCTGCTAATGAGATGATGAAATACATACCATTAGCCATCATAAGAAATCATGCTTAGATATAAAGTTCAAAGTATGTACAATTACTTCTTTTTTTCAATTCTGTTACGCAATTAATTAGAACTTAATTACATGTAGCATTAATAAGAGAATCAGTTTGTATGGCTGGTCTGGCATTTCGTATGTGATGTGCTTTAGCAGCATAATAGGATGAGTAATAGTTTAGGCCCAGAAAATCGAAGGACCCTTAAGTTTCTTCGATTCTTCTTTGGCGCACTTTGGTAGACATTCTCCGACCAAAGGTCGCATGCTTTTCGGATAGCTGCCTTTTGTGAGTGGATGCATAAACCTACAGCAATATGGTACATAGTTGCATTTGAATTCAGAAAATCATCCATAACTATATAAGACATTATTAGATCATATAACAGCACATGTCATAATCATATTTTAAAAAGTTAATATAATTTATCTGTTAGTGTTGAGCTATGAATATTTAAGTTTAATCTTTACCATCCAAACATGAAGTCGAGGCCTCGTCTTGCAGCATCAACATCTACTTTCTCTTCAGATGCCAGCTCAAACCAGTGAGAGACTAAGGTAATCCCTATTATACAGTTTTGAGAAGCATGATCTACCAAAAGAAAGCAATTGTGTATACTTGTGTTCTACTTGATCCTTCTATTAGAGATGTTCAAGTCTTATGTTATTTGAATTTCAGGATATAAAAATTCAGTGCCTAATTTGAATAACGTTTTTCTTTTAAAGGACAAAGAACCTGATATTCGGTCTTGTACGGTCTTGCAGCAGCAGCATGAGCAAGAAGTTGGTAGTGTGCAGTCAAATATGGTTCCCACTCACTTCCCACCCTGAATCACGATGTATAAGCATTCATGCTCACACTCCACGCTTCATTCAAAGTAATTCACTACTCATCCTCGGCTTATAACGTGAGGATTGCCTCTTCTCAAGAATCCTATCTATCCGATGTGTCATGTGGGACTAAATCCCACCGAGTGTTGGCCGCTAACATAAATAGCTCTAGATGGAAAATTGGTGTCACTCACACAATTTGATGGCTTAAAAAACCACCATACTCATCCTCTAAGGCTTGGGGAACGTCCCAATGGAAAATTGTTACATATGGTTGTATACTTGCATTATTCTCAATGATTATTTATGATTAACAGCCACATGGATATGAATATGATTCTTGTACAATTTGAAAACATAGATTAATAAATATTGATTAATCTTTACCATTAGTAGATAAGAACTTTATAATGGTTTCAATAAATCACCAATCTCCAGGGAGGAATACTATCGAAAAATATGACTTACTTGGAAGCACTCTAGACCAAGAAATGGAGAATCTATACACATCCAAATTCATATCCTTCATACATAGCAACAAGACTGTTAAGAATTAAATATCAAAACAAAAATAATTACCAAAGTAATAATATGCTATAGAAACATACCAGTTGCAAAGTTTGTCGAAACGTGTACGATATACTGCCACCGAGATTGTTATTACTCAAATCTCTGCAAAAGTTGCAAAGCCTCAGTAATAACAATGAAACACACTCCCTCTGTCTCTAATTATATGCACCCTTTAGAAAAGAAAAAAAAAAGGCCCTAAATATAATAAGCTCCCTAACTCACAAGTTGGTCACAGCTGACAAAGATCCTAGATAAATCAAAGAGTCCCATTAAACAAAGTAAATATGCATATTCAAGTAAATTTCTAAAAATAAATAAATGGCACTCAATTGTAGTACCTTGTGCCTCTAAAAGATAACTGTCAGAAAGAAGTACAAGAGCCAATAAGCATAATAAGCACAGAAATCCCAAATAAACTTGTTGAGATTCTCTGATAGAGGGTTATATATTGAGATAGACATACACTTCCAGAATAATGTTTATTCAGTAAACTTGGTACCAAACTGAAAGTATCAGATTTATCCTTGAATAGGATTACATTGTAGTTTCACTTCGAAGGTAGAAAAAGAAATGCTAAAGACGCATTATCAAGTTGAATGTTAAGAAGTCCCAAATCAGATGTGAGTTGGCCCGAACATGGGTTTATAAGTAAGAGGCAATCTTCACCTTATAAACAGCTTTTGTAAGGTTGAGTTAGGCTCAACTCTCAATTCTAAGATGGTATCAGAGCTCTCCATGATCCGTTGGGCAACCCCTATTATCAGGTTTCTGCTATCAGGCCACGCATCTGATGTGAGTTGGCCTCAACATTTGTAAGGTTGAGTTAGGTCTAACTCTCAATTATAAGATTGAAAAGTATTTTTTTACCCTAAGAGGTAGCTAATTTATTCCTAGAAGAAAATTTAACATTCTAAATCCAACATTTCAAATCACAAGGAATGCAAATTTTTTATACAAAAGCTGCACTACCATTAGAATAATCAAGCTACAAACTGCAGATTCCAATCAACTTAAAATCAAAATAAAATAATCACCTAAATAATTAACATAAGCTTAACGGAACCCTAATTTCATCTAAGGGAATCAAAAGTGGCGGTTAACGAACCCCAATTTCAAAAGTGGGTGGAGAAGATGAAGCTGCGAGAGGAAGATGAAGCTGCGAGAGGAAGATGAAGCAGCGAGAAGATGCGCGCCAAATGAAATTGGGGATTCAAATTGAGATTGAGATTGAGATTTAAGAGGCATTGAATGCATAGATTTTTTTTTATAATGAATGCATAGATTTTATTTGAAATAATTGTATATTTTATAGATATAGATATAGATATAATATATAAATATGATATGTAAGAGAGTGTGCACAAAAAATAAATCAAATCTGCTCATTATTTTCTTTTTAAATAAAATTTGTCAATCATCAAATAATTTTTCTCTATCTTTATTTGGTATATTAATTTTAAAAATAATATAGGATTTTTTTTAAAAAAATCTTATATCCTATCTCTTTTGTTTGCCGAACAATATAAATATATGATCTCTCTGGAGTATGTTCCTTACAAAGATTGATTGTGTATTGTTATTTTTCATACTTTGAGTGAACAAAGTGTGTGACACTGAAGATGTCTCTGTTTCAAACATACTCACAATGCGGCCACATATCTCAAACATGCTCAAAGTGCGGGCACAACTTTCAAACATGCAACGTTGGAGGACAAAAAAGCATCATGCTTTTTGGCGTTCAACTCACTGAAGGAACCAACAACAACAACACCAACCTATCTCAATATCAACAACTTCCACCTCAAGTTTCGACCTCCAATGGTGCCAGTAAGGTCTCCGACAATGTCGTCCATGCCTCCGATGGAGAACAAAAAAGCACCATTCTTTTTGGCGTTCAACTCACCGGAGGAACCAACAACAACAACAACTACTCTGAATACCATCAACCTCCACCTCAAGTTTCGACCTCCAATGATACTATTAAAGTTTCCGACAATGTCGTTCATGCCTCCACGAGATCCCACAAATGCAAACAAGGTCGGTAATTAAAATTACATCAATGTTATATAAAGTGAAAATTGTCATCGCGAAAATCTCACAAACGAATGTATGATAATTCGAAACTTTGTTGCTACGTTTTTTATGCACTTTATTTAATACAATCAATATATAATAATAAATAAATAAAAACTACTATTTTGGTTCTTTAATGTATCAAAGTTGTAAAATATTATTGCTAGCATCAGTGTTCTACTAATTTGATCAGATACATGTTCTACTACCATGAAATTGAAAGGTGTGAAGCAGCTATGGAAAAACCAAAACTGATGTTAAATAACCAAACATAGAGAAACGCTGCATAGAAAAATAGGAGGAATCATAAATTGTTTCACGCAATAACTAAATTTTCTCTTACAATTTTTATTTTAGTTTTTTATAATGAATTTTAATAAATAAAAAGATAGTTTATTAATTTTTTTGTTATTATTTTTGTTTTAGTTAATGAAGGAATTTGGTCGGAGGAAGAACACAAGATGTTTTTGAAAGGGTTGAAACGTTTTGGTAAAGGTAAGTGGACAAAAATTTCTACAGATTTTGTCAAAACTCGTACACCAACCCAAATTGCAAGTCATGCTCAAAAGCATTTCCTCCTCAGTCAGAACCAGAATCGCCGCCGCAACAGAAAAGCTAGTGTCTTTGATCTTACTATCGATACGGTAATTATTGCTTGCTCTAACATCTTTCTTTTATTTGTAAGAAAAATTAATTTCCTTTTGTTATTTTTTGATATATTTTTTTTTAAAAAATTAACTTATTTTTTATAAACAATTTTTTAACTTAATAATAATAAACTTATTTTCTTTTATAATATATTGATTTTCTTTTAAAATATATTGAGGCTTAAAAAAAACTTTTGACGAAATAATAAATAGAGAATAATGTAAATTTTACACATTACATATATACTTAATAAATTATATTCTACTATAAAAATATTAGATTTAACACCTCTATATTTTTTTATATGTAAATGTAAGATATATTTTATTTTTTTATAACTGATATGGTTTATGTAAAATAATTTACGTTGTCCATCCTAATCAAAACATTAAATACGTGATGATAACAATTTCAAATCTTTTTTTTTTCTTTTTTTGGTAGAGATCTCAGTTTTTTAACGTATTTTAAATCCTTCTGTCAAAAAAAAAACATATTTTAAATCCTAAACAAAAAAGATGGATTTATACTTTAGCGCAAAGGGTTAAATTTCACAATGTTACCATTGACTCTGATAGTACTGAATCTAATAGAGATGCACGATAGAAAATAAAAAATGTTTTTTTATATTGAAAACAAAAATGTTTTATTTTACCAGCAAAAGAAAATATGTAATAATGTGATTTTTTTTTTTTTAACAAATGCCCTAATACATTGAAAGAAAATAAAAAGAATAGAACATAAATCAAACCAAGTTAAATCACGTAAACATCTAAAGGGATATACGCACAGTTTTAAAAACAACAAAAGGGATAAAACAAAAACCATAAGCGAAGAGATGCACACTAGATGCACTACGTGAAACCAACTAGCATGAGGAGGAAAGTAACAATTATTCTCTATATATCCCTTCTATATATTCATAAGAATCAAAATTCTATTATCTTTTACTTTATATTTTGTTTTCTATGTTATTATTTATAATTAATTTATAATTACTAAAATTGTCATTAATGTGATTTTAAGATTAATTTTGTCAAAAAATTAATCCAATTTTTATTTTGATTATTTATTATAGGAGGTGGAATCTTCAACTATTATGGAATATAAGCAAATTCAGCAAGAAACTATGGTGCCCCTACCTCCACTAACCCCCACTGCATATCCATCCACACATAATGCCGGCAGTTCCACCGGCATCCCTTTACCGATCGGTCTTGATCCAATACCATTGTCGGTGTGGCCACTTTCTTGGGTTGACTTGAATGACAATGGATTTTCTTCCACTGAGACTTTTCCATTTTCATTGAAGCTACAATCTTTGCCTCCATCTGACGACCACTCACAGGAAATTAGCGGCCAGTCGTCACCATTGATTTCATCGTCGAATTTTAAGTCTAGTGATGAGGGTGAAGTCTAGTGGTGGGAGTGGGAAATGGGAATAATATGTTGCCTAAAAAGATAGTGTGGGAAGCCTAGAGAGAATAATATAATATAATTAGGAGAAACTAAGAATAATATAATAATAGAATTATGATTATTAAGAATTTGGAAAGAAGAAGAAGAAGATAATGTTAGGATATTATGTAGATGATTATCTAAATTAATTGGTGTTTTTAGTGTACATGTATGGATTGGATGAATTATTATTATTATTATTATTGTGTATACCCGTGTTGTGCATGGGAAAATTTTTATTTAGATTAAATAAAAGGGAGCTTCTACGGTACATTTGATAATTTCTAATATACCGGTACATTAGGTCATTAAATTGGTAAATAATTGAATATTTTTAAAAGAAATTATGTTTTCTATCATTAAGAACATTATAATAACAAAATATAATTTATCAAAACTGTCAAAAATATAAAATTTGATATTTTTTTAATTTTTATGCATAATCATAGTCAAAATTGAATTTTTTAATGAAAAATATTAAAAATTTAGTGTAATCCTTATAAACAATGAAATTGTGTTTTTTCTTGTGATATTATTATGTAAAATACAATGATCGATTGATAGTTTATTAATTCATAAAAATAATTACAAAAAAAATTTATCAATTTAACAACCTAATGTACCGGTACATTGAAATTATTCAAATGTACCGTAGAAGCTCCTAAAATTTACAAAAAGGGAACAAATATACTTTTGCTACAATTATGGTTCTTCAAAATTACTTGTTTTGTTCTATGTAGGCCACCTCCTATTTTTTACTCATTGGGTGCACACGCCTTAGAACTTATAGTAGAAAACCCGTAGAGCTGTAGGCATCAATATAAGTATCAACGATACGAAGTCCTCCCAATAACGCAATTTGTTGAAATTCGTAAATTGTCTAATCTCAATTGGACGATTCGATTACTCCCACTACATGATTGTGGAAAACTTCTCAACCCACCACAATATTTCTCATTCACCCCCATAATGCAAAAAAAATCGGAAAATATGTTCCGAAGTGTTTTTCTAGTGCAAATTTTACACTATAAAAAAATTCGGAAAACGTTTTTCATTATTGTGTGCATTCATAGATGGAGCCAGCACAAAAAAAAAATCTAAAAATCTTGTATTTTTTTTGTCAAATAGGCCTCACAATTGAATGCCAAAACAAACCCAAGCAATGACAGGGTGATGTGCACACTTCCAATTTTATATCTCATGTTCCAAACATGGAACTTTTACAATTCTCCCCTACAACCGTGGTATAAAGGTCAAACACCTCATGCTCAACTTTCCAATGTGATAGTCATCCATGAAGTCAGGGAATAGATGAGTAATCTGATATAAACAAATCTGACTTTTATGGTACATTACAAATACAAAAGTGATATATCTATTGTTATATAATGTGGATCAGATATATTAATTTTTCAACATATCAATGTCAATTTTTTATGTATAATAGTGGCCGGTGAGTATCATATTGATGCTCAAATCAGATATCCTCAGTGTACAACTGTATAAACTAATTCCTCGAATCTTGTTAGACTCAAATGAACAGCAAATTCTCCCTAAAAATTTTATCGCTAAAATAATAAAAAAAGATGGTACTTAGAAGAAATTGAGTGGTGATTTTAGGGGAAGGAAGAGGTGGTATGTTGGTGAAACAAAAATATCAGATCTCAATAATCACAACTTGCATGGATGAGCACTACCACATTAATTTAACACCTTAGCTAAATTGCCCTGTCATTTAAATCACAACTCTGCATAAAAAATGTAAACAATGAAAAAAGCACATCTAATTTTCTTCAAAGAGGTCCTATGTAACATCGACACTTCATATTGAACAGTATCCGATACTTATATAACACAAACATATGATTACATAATATCACACTTATTTTATTTCTTTGCCAGACTTTACTTACCTCCTGCCGAACTTTGGATTACTAGGGCCCTTCCCCTAGAAACCAGAGGGTTATAAACCAAAAAAAATAATATCACCCTTATTTTAGCAATTTTATTTTCTTAAATTTGCGGCTATGTATGTTGTATCCGATGTTTGTGTCAGTGTCATGTATGTCTACAAAAGACCTATGTTAACTATTTAATTACACCAGAGAAATTCAATTTTGGATTGGTTGCATAATACAATAGAATTATAAAAACAAATTGAAAGGAATATGATAAAACTACCTAACTGAATACAACCAATTATGAAAAAGAACTTATCCATATTCTTGATATTGAACTTCTAGCAGGAAAAAAAATCTCATAACATATATCATATTTGATAACAAACAACTATTCCCTTTATGTTTACAATCTTTCAAATTCACATAGCTTATGATTCTTTACATAGGCAGCATATTGATGTACATTATCAAAATCACTTAAACCACATTACCTTAAAGGAAAACCAAACAAACATTTAAGTTCATCACAATGCAATAGAATTCAAACTTTTCCATCTACTGCAATTGCAGGACTGGTCTTACTCCTCCTCTCTCTAAAGCTACGGCATGAAGTCAAACTCGGAAAACAAAACACCGAAGATTTAGGTGACTTTTGATCTTTAACCGATGCACGATCCGCGCTCGTGATTCTTTCACTACTGCAAGCAGAGTTAGCGGCAGAGCGACAAGGAGTTGAGTTTGAAGATTTAGGCAGAACATCTTGTATAGTTGGTTTCACTTGTTTCTTTTCTTTAGCATCATCATCTTGGTTATTATCTTTCACACTATCTTTGAATAGCTCTAGCAGTTTTTTCCCCTTATCCGGTGATGATTCAGATGAAGAACATGAAGGTTTATTCTGAGAAGTTTTGTTCACACCAGGTGTTGCAAACTTGTGGTGAACTGGGGTGTTACCGCGAGACGGTGTAAAGTCTGCATAACAGTAAATAAAAAATATGATTTTAGAGTTTAATGAACATACACCATCTGCTGTATTATTTAGTTTTACACTGACATTCAATAGAAATCGCCCATTTTTAAATGTCATTAACATTAATCTTAAAGGTGGTTACAATAGAGGTGATGCGGCAAAACAAAATAAAATGTTAGTATAAAATATACACTGATACTGTAAGTTAGTTTTATGCTGACATTCAATCGGAGCCTTCCATTTTTCTATGCCATAACATCAGTTTTAGAGGACAGTTAAAAAACAGACGTCATGCGGCAAAACAAAAAAAAAAATTTCCTTAGATGTCAGTGTAAAGCTAATTTACACCGTCAATCTTATATCTTTGATAATTATATACATATAGTGTCAAGTTTTGCACAGGCACCCCAATTATTAGGACTTAATCTATATACACTAACAGTGTAATCAAATTACGTCATGTAGATCTTTGTTGAGATATTTTATGAACTAACTTATAAAAGTGACACTATGGTGTGATTTGATTGGATGCATGTGTAAAAAAGTTTTACACCGACAGTGTATAGCAATTAATCTCATATTAATACATATACAAAGTCTCTGCTGCTAATCATAATATTACAATATAGAAAATAGACAAGTGAACAAATCAAAATCATCTTCGAGAAAAACTTCAAAACAAAAAGCCAGAAATGCTTACCACCATTGACACTATAGAAATCATCTTCACAATCAGAGTCTATCCAAGCCTTGGAATCAAAAAATGTTTCCTCTTTGCTACCTATACAGAGAAAATTTAATCAGAATTAATTATGATACAAGTACAGTCCAACAAATTAATCAGAATTATAAGAGACAATTCACCTTTCGAGATTCATTGAATAAATAATGTATTTGGTCTATAATATAGACCAAATACATTATTTAATCACTGAAATTTCAAAGGGCAACTGTCTCCTATAAAAAGGACCGGAGGGAGTAAGTTGGAAGGAACATTCAATCATTTTCAATGTTAACAATATTAGCAGGAAAATTGTTTTCATTCTGGTAAAAATATCTTTCAACTATTATAAAAACTTTATAAAGATAATAACTGAATACTAATAGACCTTGTATCTGAAATCAAAATCAATCTTCATATTCATAATTTCATATATGCAATAAAGGACAAAAAGGTAAATAAACAATTTTAATCTTCATATTGACATGTGCAATTGATAATTTGCCAATTAATAAAATCATGAAACTGATGACCTAACCACATCATATCTGCAAAGACAGGTTCATTCCACATGATAAAATTCTACTTGTTTGGCATTATAACATAAATAAACATAGGTGAATTAATATAACATAAATTAAATTAATATATAAATATATAAATAAATAAATAAATCATCCATATTCAACCTAAAGAAACATGACCAACAGATCACTTAATTGGAGGTGGAGATAAAAATCAAATAGAAATAAGCCTCACAAAAAAGCTTAAACAATACTTGCATATTCCGATTATCGCGAGTTTAGCAGAATGGCAGTGTGTCATCACAGTATCATCGTGATTTTGTCAAGAACTATACCGGCTTCAACAAAATTACGGTGTACACAGTGACGCCATGATTTTGTCAAACTCGCCATCAATACAAATATTAATGAATAAATAACATCACATATAGACATCAATTTTCTACTTGTTTGTTATTATAACATAAACATAGGTTAATTAATATAACATAAATTAAATTAGATGAATTTTTGTTTCAAAAACATAAATTAATAAGCCTAACAAAAGAAAACTTAAACAATAATTAATTGCATAGTAAGGTCAGAGACCCCACAAAAACAACCCAGATCAACTTTCAAACAAATTCTCCAAAAAACATTCATTCATTACTCAAAGAATCTTTTTTTAAGATAAAAACATCAATCAGAACAAAGTAAAACTCATTCACAGATCCCAGAAAAAAACAACCTACGAAATTGAAACAACAATAAAACAACCTACGAGAGTGAAAAAACAGAAAAATTGTTCAAAAGGGACAATACCAAAATCAGTGAAGTTGGTCGTTGACTGAGAAGGTGACCACTTAAAGGTACCATTTTTAGGTTGTTCCTTAATGGGTGATTGTGGAATCACAATTTTCTCAGTTTTGGAACCAAAAAATCCATTCTTTAGCTTCATGTTATTGTTGTTGTCTTTGTTGTTTTTTCTTTGAACTGAAGAACAAGAACCCATTTACTCAAAAAGATTATAACTTTATGATCATCACAGTCACAAAGTAACCCAAATAATAATTTTTTTTGCTCTGTTTCTTCTCTTACTTCAGAGAGAGAGAGAGATGAAGAATGGGGAAAAGGGTGTGTGAGTTTTTTTGGAATTATGCAAAAGTTGCGTTAAAAAAAAGGGTTTGTGAGAAAAATAAGGAATTGGAGAGAGAATGAAGGAAGGAAAGTTAAAAGAAGGTTGAAAGGGAAGTTATGTCAAAAAATGTGAGTTGTTCTAGTGATGACTATTGGATGCTACAAACAATATATGCTCCTATTGAGGTGTGGATGCGAACTTCTATGTAACGTTTGAAGATAAATAGTGTCTCTCGATTTTAAAATACAAGAGAAAATTGGTCAAAAGGAAAAGGATGTATTTGGTTAAAAAACAATTTTAGTATATTTATTAAATAATTGATTAAATAAAAAAAATAGGTTTATTAAATTACTCCTACTAATTAAATAAAATTTTATCGAATAATTAATGTATTTAATTTATTAGGATGACAAAAAGGGTCAACCCGCCCCGCCCCGTCCCGCCCCGTCATTAACCCGTCTAAAAAGGGACGGTGTGGGGCGGGCTAACTAGTGGTGGTGGGTTGAAAATCTCACCCCGCCCCTTTTCTTGGCGGACGGCGGGTTGGCGGGAGTGCCCCGTCAATAAAATAAAAATAAAAAAATAGATAAATTCGCATAAATATTATAAAAATTTACGAATAAAATAAAATTAATAACCATCCAAGAAAATCAAAATATAATTATAAGCCAACAAGGTGACCAAAAATTAAAATTATCAATCAAAACTTCAAACATCCATAGTTTATAAAATCAAAGAAACCATAATAAAACCTTATGAAAATACTCGGTTTAAACCCAAAACAAACAAAACTTGAATTCAATGTTTAAATACACACCAACAAAAGTAAACAATAAACTATAATTATTCTTCAATTCAAATCAACAACAACGCTAAAACGTAGATTAGGTTAATTGGACCGAAAAATAGAAATTCATTTGTAATGGGCTGAAACTTCTATAAAAAAAGAATGTGGGTAAACCGACGGGCCAACCCGCCCCGCCCCGTCGTCGTCCCGTGTTTATTGCGGGTTAGGCGGGATGGGGCCCGCCACTTTTGCGGATTGAAAATGTCAACCCACCCCACCGAACATGACGGGTTAAACGGGCCGACCCGACGGGCTTGACCCGTTTTGCCATCCCTTTATAATACATATACTAAATACATCACTCCGTATTTGGTTTTTTTGTCAAGTATATAGAGTGCTTTGAAATTCCACTTTTAAAGTGGAAAAGTGGAATGTATGAAATTCGAACCTTAATCTTAATCCATGCATATATTATATAATGTTTCTATCAACTGAGTTAAGTTCATGGGGATTAAGGATAAACATTTTTTTTGTGCCTATAACATTTTTTTGGTACTCACAACAAGTTTGAACTAATTTAAGGTGTAAAAGGTTTCGAGTTCAAATTTTAGGATAAAAATATTAACATTAATAATTAATTACCGATTATGATATGATGGTTTAAAAAATAAAATTTTACTAATCTAATAATTTTATTTTTTTGACTAATCTAATAGTTTTTTTGTCAATACTTTTTAATTTATTATTACTAAATTTATCATTTATGTCCTTTTATGTGTCATTTTTCTTTGACTAGTAGAATAATTTTTAATTATATTTTTATTTTTATTTTATTACTATTTTCGGTATATATGTCCTTGTATGTGTTTTTTTGTTTGGACAGAATCCTTGTATGTGCTTACTATAAGTATGAGTAAAATGTTAAATAGCCTCCTGAAATTTTAAAATTCGTTAAATACCCCATGAAATTTGAAAATAGGCAAATACCCCCTCTGAAATTGTAAAAATTCAATCAAATTGACCTGTGCTCCGTTTACCTCATCTATTTTGAGCCTTCAAAAGCGCATTGTTTGAGTCTTCAACCTCGTTTCAACCAAGTGAACAACAAGGAACCAAAACAACAAAATTATCATCACCAAAATCATCCCCATCATCATTATCATTGCTTTCAAAATCATAACCAAGAGGTTCTAACCACCCAATCTGATTCACCAGATTCAAAATCAGACAAGAAACAATCATCATCAACATCATACTCTTTATAAATTCTTGTCTCATCCATCTTTTTCTCTCTTTTCCTCATTAAAATAGACGGAGTAAACGGAGCAGGAGGCAATTTGATTGACATTTTACAATTTCAGGGGGGTATTTGCCTATTTTCAAATTTCAGGGGGGTGTTTGACGAATTTTGAAATTTCAGGGGGGTATTTGGTATTTCACTCCTATAAGTATGTAGATACTTGGATCCCTTAACTATTTGGTCCTAGGTTCGATTCTCGGCCAGTGCGTATGGAGAAGCATTTCTTGGAATAGGTCAATCCCTTAAATGAATCTCAGTTATCTCGAGACGATTAGGGTGTGTTTGGTTCGAGGGTTTTGGAGGTGAGGGGAGGTGATATTTTAAAATTTTATGTTTGGTTCAATTTTTTATGAGAGGGAGGAGAGGGGAGGGAATATTGAGCAATTTTTGCTTCCCCCCAAATTGGGGGATTTGGAGGGGAGGGAAACCAATATATAAATTATTATATTGACATGATTACCCTTAATTATTTTGTTAAAATCCTAGATTATCCTCGTTATAAAAATTTGTTTTATTTTCATTGCTCATACAACTTGTTGAACGTTGGTACTGTGTTCTCTATTTTTCTACTGCTGCTTGTCTATTTTCCGATATGTATATGTCTCTTATAAGAACATCACATTTTCAATTTTGCTTACCTCTGGAACACCACGTTTTCAATTTTTTATTCTTGCCGGAAGATCACGATTATATATATTCATATGCTTATGCATGAAGAAAAAAATGCTTATGTATGTAACATCACGTTTTCAATCTTCATGTGTGTTGTTTGTAAGATTTGTTTTTAAGATGTGTGTTATAAAATTTTAAGGGTAAAAAAGTACATTAGTTTTAAATTACCTCCCCTCCCCTTGTGAACCAAACATATATATTTAATTAAAATATATCCCCTCCCCTCGTTTGAACCAAACACATATTTAATAAAAATACCTCCTCTCCCCTCCCTTTCCCTCCCCTTCATTAAAATTCCTCCCCTCCCCTCCCCTCAGTTGAACTAAACAGACCCTTAGTCTCTGCAGTTACGCGCGGAGGAAACCTTTAGTTTAAAAAAAAGTATGTATTTTAATTTGTTTGTTGCGGATCTTTAGACCTTTTATGCATGTAACACAAGAAAGGGTCATGAGGTGCATGTGATGATAATCACTTGGTTTATCACACTTGCTTCCATCATTAATAATTTATTGTTGGTAGAAAAATCATTTTAAACACTTGTTTAAGGGTGTGTTTGTTTCAAGGTAGATGGAGAAAAGGAGAGGAAATGTAATATTTTTAAGGTAAAATTATACTTCCGATCATTTATCTTTTTTTAACACTTTAATCATTTATCTTCTTTTTTTTTTGTAACACTTTAGTCTTTATCTTTTATAACATTCACATACAAATCTTATTTTTTGTAACACTTTAATCCTTTATCTTATTTATTTGTGACATTTTGGTCTTTTATCTTTTATACCATTCACATATAAATGACCAAAATGTTACAAATAAATAAGATAGAGGACTAAAGTGTTACAAAAAAAGATAAAGGACATGCAATGTAATTTTTATTTTTTTTTGTCTTAGATGAAGTGGTAATCCCGGGTTCGAACCCGGGTCACGACGTCCGGCCTAACAATTTCGGCATATTTGTCAGTTGAGCTAGGACTTATGGGACACATGCAATGTAATTTTGCCTATTTTTAATTATATGTGTTTGGTTCAATTTTTAGGGGGAGGGGGGAGGAGGGTATCAAAATCTCTCATAAATTTTTGTTTTTTTCCTTTCCCCAAATTAGGGGGATTTGGAGAGGAGAAGAAGTGAGGAGCGATGTATTATTACAAGTTTAATTACATTGACAATTATTCTCATATTTATTTTTAAATACAAAAATTAAATTAATTTTATAATCTTTCTACTATCCTTCTGAACCAAACATCTATGTAGTTAAAAAAAAAATCGTCCTTTTCCCTCCCCTCTTTTGATCAAAACATAGGTAATTAAAATATTTTCCCTCCTCTTTCCATCCCTCCATTAAAACTTCCCTCCTATCTTTTGACCCAAACAGAGTCTGACCAATTCAAAGTGAAACTATTTTTCATCGAAGGTAAAATACAATTATTAAACATTAAATATGAGCTTTTTTTAATTGAACCATGATCCTTCTAGACGAGTCTTTTCTTCTAAATCCAACTCTTTTTTTCTATTCAACATTTTTTGTTTGGTATAAAAGAGGTTTATGGTTTTTTAATTTAAATACTGTTAATTTCAATGAATCTCAATAGTATATTAAATAATTTATTAATTTAAAAAAATTATGGATGACCTATGATAAAAAATTTCAATCTAACGGTGAATTTTGTAAAACTCGTATTTGTTATAATGTTATTCATGGCATGTGCACTACTCTTCCATGTTAGACAAAGTCCTATCAAACTGACCCTTGATTTCTTCTTAAAAAAAACTGACCCTTAATTTTTTATTTTTTGATTAAATAGTCTAGTAGCTATAAATTTCACTCTTAAGATGGATAAATGAGATGACTTGAATTCGAACTTCAATGCTCGACATATATAATGAAATGTCTCTGTCAACTGCATTAAACTTACACGGCAACTAACCCTTATTTTTTTTTTTTTTTATAATAATGAGGCCCTAAGCCCATCTTGACCCTTAATTTATTTGAAAACAAAAATATTATACACAATTATCAAAAGTTATTTACGGTAAGAAAATCTTGAAATAATTGATTGAAACCTCGAATGGTCAAATTGTCCTTTGCAAATAAGAGCAAGTGATTAAACATAATCAACAGTTGTTACCTAACCTTTGCTAGGGCAGCCATTGTAATACGTTGACCAAATGACCTTAAGCTTCAATGTTAAAAAAGAGTTAAAATAATCTTTAGATTATACCGCGTATTCATCGTGTTCAATTAGTGTTGCATAAAAAAAATTCTATACTCTCCTCTTCTTAAAGGTTCGCACACACCACTTCTGAATCTTTTAATGATTTTTTATTCATTTTTATGATTACATTTACAAGAGTAACGAAGATTCAATTCATAGAAAAATGTTTAGGTGAGTTGAATCTCTAGCCGGTCACAACTTCATATCAGACGTTTATGATTCAAAAAACTATGACAAAATTATTTAAAAATTACTTATAAAAAATTATTAGATAGATAACTGAAGTTGAATTCAAATGCTTACAAAATACTGTATATATTAACTTTTTACCAATTAAATCTGGTTAAGAATTCTTCTCATCAGAAATTCAATTTGAATTCTACCGAATGATTTGTCTTAGTGGGAAACTATAACCACTTGAATTCAATAAAGAAATTTATTTTGAATGACATACACTACAACAAATTATCATTATTTTTTTGGAGTAGTTGCAAATATATTCTCTCGTTATGTCGTTGGTTATTAATATTTTGTTTTATGTGCACTATTCTAGATATTTTAGTAATTAAGTTTTTGAAATCAATGGGGCCTAAGCTCATATTTTATGTAATCTTTTAATACTAATAAAGCAACCTGGACCACCTAATAATGGAAGATTATTATTTTAATTTCTTGTGTCTTATTTAACATTTGGATGGTTGGTATTGCTTGGGGCAAATCATATCTAGAAAAAGATACATATATAATGAAATTGTGAAATGATAGAATTAAAATCAAATTTTCCGAGCAAGAAATCTCACATAGATAGAATGTGAGTTTGTCTAGATATAAATTTATAAGTAAAAAATTGTTAGAGTCTTTTTAAGATTCGTTAGATCATTAGCTACCGAGTTTTCAACATTTATATCCACGCATCAAGTTCAATAATATTAAATGTGAAATGGTGTATTAAGAAGTTTCACATCGGATGTGAAGACATAATCGAGTTAGAAATACTTTCTAATTCCAAAAATAATTGATGAATCAATCATAATCTTTTGCCGGTTACTAGTACATGGATGATTGATATAAGACTATCAAAAAATTATTTGATATGATATTTGATGAAGTAAATCTTGAGCATTCCATTCTTTTGTGATACAACTCAAAGAGATAAATTTCTATGATTGAAAAATAAAACAAAACAGAAAATATTGTCAATTCAGTATCACAATAGCCTTTGAATTTGTTGCATAACATGGACAATAATTTTTCTCTGAAAAGTTCCAACGATATTGTTCTCTTATGATTTGGATTTGGATATGCTAATACATAATAGAGATTTGTGTCATTTCAATCAAGTAGTTGATTTGAGTTCTAAACCGAGATAGATGGAAACCCTTGTTCTTGATTAGTGTTTTTTTATATTAAATTTATGTACTTTTTCAAGTTTATTACTCCTACCAAATAAGTGTAATTTTCAAATTAATTATTAAATAGAAGGCCATGACGACATACCCATGTTTTTTTTCTTCTTCTAATTTTAAGTAAATACTCCATTGAAGATGCCATGATTTCATTCTTGAATCCACTCAACTTTTTCTCAATTTTAAATATAGAAAAACGCCACATTGATGTACAAGTAACTCTGTTGGGGTTGAGTGCAAAGTCCTCATCTGAGTTGATTTGATTAAATTAAGGAGGTTAAAAATTAGCTATTAGTAAAATTCCACATGGCTTAGTTTGGTAAAGTAAGTGGGAGATTAAGGCTATATATTGAACTTAAGTTCTTTGTTTTTAGATGCACCAATCAGTAGCTCTTTAAGCTTATATCTGACTTCTCGTTTTTCTCTTGTACTCTTGTACTAGAGTGTTGTGAGATGTAGTTGCTTTGAAGAGTGTGGGTATACTGGGAGCCGTGAGAAGGTTGAGAGTAGTCTATATGTTGTAACAATTATCACACAGTGATATTCTTTGATTGTCAGTTGTTCTTTTATTTTCTCTATGCCGGTTTTTTCCCAACAAACTCCACATTTCATAGTTTACTCTAGTGCACTTTAATTTAGCTTTCAAGTCACTAAAGAAATGGTTGAGTCTCTTTCACTATTACTATTATTAACTATATATATTATCAATTTACTTGCTTTGTCAACCCTATCAATATTTCTTGCTTCCTACCTTGACTTTATTTGGTAGAAATAGTGGTGAGCTGATAAACTAGCTTATAGCTTATAGCTGATGACTTATATATTTAATATGTGTATATAATAATATTATTGTAAAAATTAATTGCAACTTATACAATGAATGTGAGTTTTTTTGGTACATTATGTGAGTTGTATATTACTTTTCTAAAAAAAAATATTTAATAGAGTAAATTAACTGGTTTGTATACATTTGTGGGTGCAAAAATATACTACTTTTACAAATAAAAAGTCAATTTTGTGAACAAGTCGAAAAAATATACAACTCTTATAATTAACTGGGCTAAAAAGTCAATTTTATAAAAGTAGAGAGTGAAAAATTAGTTCAAAAAAATTGTGAGGATGTTTACTCGTCATATATAATACAAGTGTTATAAAATTTTGCAATAAAAATATAATAAATATTAAAATAGTGTTAATTATGCTTGTTCAAAAAAGATAATTTTGACTAAATTATATTAATCCAAAATAATAATCAAAATAAGTACTAAAGGGTAAAATTGGATTTTAGTTAAAATAATAAGGGTAAAAGTGAAAGAAAAGACAATAAGCTGTAAGCTAATTGAAATAACGTTTGAAAATAAACTATAAGCTAGTCAAAATAAGCTATAAGCTCGTAACGAAAAAACCGTTACTAAACTTATAAGCTATAACGTATAAGCTAATATTTTTTGCTTACCAAATAGAGCCAATCCATAGGTAATTATATTTTGATCATAATTTCCTCATATATTGATTTTTTCTTTTCAGATTCGATGCATGGAAAATGAAGACACGTTTGTGGTCACAACATTTTCAATATTTTCATTTTAGAATGTGTCATGCTTCAGCATTATTAATAAAAATTAGTTTCTATTAAAAATTTGAAATTAGCAATTAAATTAACTAATATATAGACTTTGATGTTAACAATGATTGAGACGTCAACAAATATCTTAATAATAATTAACTAATTGATGGGCAATTTGGAAGCATATATCAATGGTCGGCAAGTTTGTCACAGTTGTGATTTCTTTGGAGTTTATTAGTAAAAAACTAATGGAAATGATAAATATTTATCTCTCTCAGAAGATATATTCAATTAGTAATTCAGATGGAGAATGATTAAATTATATGGTAAAAAAAATATGGAGAATGATCAAACTATACCAATTTGATATTTAATTAAGCCTGGTTAAATTTGTTGGGTCTTAATAATATACTATCAAATAATTTCAAAATTGAATTATTTCTTGCAAGAATTCAAAAGTAGTAAATCTTATATTGAAAAAAATTTATTTCACATTTAAAAAAAAATTGTTCCTTAACTAATGCTCTGAGAACACTAGTTAATATTTTCGGATTTTTCTTTAAAATTTAGTAAAAAAGTTTAAGAAAAATTGTATAATATAAATTTTCAATCCAACAAAATTTTGCAAAATTCATATTCAATAAAATATTACTTATTGAACAGTGTATCATTAAATATTACATTTAATAGTACACGGTAGTTAAGTGTTGGTTATGTTGTTATTTTTTCATTTCATATCCTGATTCATGCACACACAAATATGGTCTTTGTATTCTTTTTCATCAAGATCACACTATCAATATTCAATATTATTTGTTGATAACTATTTTACTTATATTTTTCTCTCATCTACTTTCTTTTATTTTGAAATTTTGTATTCGATCTAAAGACAAATTAATTTAGGAGATGACTTCCACCATCTACTAATAGAGATCAGAATTGACCTCTACATAGGGTGGTGGTATTAGTAAATTGAGATATAAAATATAATTTTCTTTTTAATTTAATTTAATAATTTTAATTGTTAAAATTAACTCTTAATTCTATTTATCATTTCAACTTCAATGATATCTATTTTGGTTCAACTAAATGTTGTTGAGTTTATAAAGAACGGTGAAAAACTTTAGTATCCCTCCAAATTTGCCTCTTAAGAAGGATGACTCTTTTTATGTATTTAGAAGGTTGATAATATATCGTGTTAACGTTGTTATTAGTTATTTACGATATGTTCGTTTTAGATGTTATTTACAACGATGAGTATTTTTAAATAAAGAATGATTATTTTTTGAATTTTGTGTTTTTTATTGAAATAGTCCACTTTTAATATTCGAATAGGGTCTTCAAATAATCGAGACTAGCTGTGATAGAGATCCGTACTAAAGTTAGAGCAAAACTCTATATAAAATGACGCAACACATAAAAATTGATACTGGAAGAACATTAATCTAAAATAGTAATAATAATTTAATAGTACAACTGGTTTACATTAATAAGTTTATAAAAAGAATTTAAATACTTTGATGGTTATGGGTGTTTGCAGTTCCACCTTGAACTTGAAGACATAAAGTAGAACAAGGTATGGTGGGTGAATTAGAAACACATGGGCTGAAACTGCAGAGGGTACATTGCCCATGAAATGTTAGATGAAGTCTTGAGTGAACCAAAACTCACATGTTTATATATAGATAATACTCAAAAAACAAAGAAAAAAAATAGTTCTTCCATATAAAAAGAAAATGAAAAATGAGAACTAGTAGTTCAATCTATGTTAAAAGAAATAGCTGTTCTGATTAATTCCATAACAAGTTTCAAAAAAAATATATGTACCGTAGATTAGAAGTGGAATTTTTTTTGTCAAGTAGTCTAGTGACTAAACTCATACATTTAAATGTGGAGAAATGTGGAATCCGGGGTTCGAACTCCGGTCACTCTAATAATGTCTCTGGAAGTTAAAAAATATATGTTAAAAAAGATGTTAGTTAACCACTTGATCGAATGTCAACTATTTTTGGATATCTCATCCTTCACTATTATAGAGACAGGGGTAGTATATTTGATTCCTAATAAATAAATTTTTATTTATAATAGTAATAGGTGAGAGTACATTCTATTTAATGGAGTAAATTATTTTTTGAAATTTATGCATTTTAATGTTCAAGTATTAGATTTGTTAATCATTAAATGTAAAATTTATATATTAGATAAGGTCATGTTAACATGTGCACTAATGACACATGTTAAACTACCTAAAAGTAGAAACTTTGCATTTAATAATACAAAATATTTAATGTTCAAGTAGTTAATAAATACACAAGTTGCAATAAATTTTTACTACATTTGTATTCTTAACATGTGCCCTTGCCCTTAAGGGCACATGTTAACATTCTCCATTAAAATATCATAACAAGTGTCCTAACCTTTAGGACATATGTTAACATTACCCCAATTTAATTTGTGTTTTCACTAAAAACACATTAAAGATAAAGTGGTTATAGAAATAAATAAGAAAATGAAAGTTGGATTAAAGTAGGAGTAGTATTACAAGGATTCCAAATAACTTGGTGTGTAGGCCACGATTTGTTTGTCACCTAACTCTCCAATGTGTGAAAGTTTGTTCCATGAAATTCATTCAATTCGTGGTGGTTCTCTTGAGGTTTGATCAATGTCTCGTATTTGCAAAATGATTATTCATTGGATAGTGTTGTTGTTGAGCATGTGGAAGTGGGACATTAGTATTAATTTCCAGTTTCCACATCAATTTGGGACCAACTTAGGTACAAACAAAATATATGGGACAATGGGTCCAACTTAGTAGTGTTTCCTCATTTGGGATGTTTTTAATTTTTAATGATATTTTTAAAGTTTATAAATTCATTTTCAAAAGTAAAGAGGGAAGAAATTTTAGCCAACATAGATTTGACTTGTAGGTAGTAAGAGTTGGATCCAGATTTGCTATCGTAATTATTATACGCAGTAGCATGATGTTTTTAATCTCAGCTGTTGATCTTAGATCAGATGGTCAAGATTAAAAATTGTGTTTTTTAGTTAAATCAATCTCAACAATTAAAATGAAATCGGATGACCCATATCCATTACTGCAGCCTGCTGTTATAGCAGGATATCTGAACCGTAAAAGTTTAGCTTGTAAAGGTTTATTATATAGATTTGAATTTGGTTGTGAGTTTCTTGTTTATCTCATTATACATTATACGTGTCATTTCAAATTTAGCAACACATTAGGTTCTAGTGATTAATGAGCTTTTTATATGACTAATTATTTGGAAGAACCCGAGTTCAATTTTTGATGGAAATAATTTTTTACCAAATTTTACTTACTTCACTGCCGAACTTTGTATTACCGGTGTCCCCTTTCCCTGAAAATTAGATGGTTGATAAAAAAACGTGCTATAATATTTAGTGCTTAACTGTTGATGTTTTCAAAATGGTTGATCATTCCTTGAAAAACATGTCTATTAGGGGGTGCCAAAAGCAATTCTCCTACTAAACTACTGGAATTGATACATAGAGAGGCCCAAACTAAATTTGGGCTGTCCAATATCATTCCTTGAAGGTACGGTCAATTGTAATCTTGTTTAAACATCTAGGCATAAAATACCATAGTTCACTCCTATTTGTTGTCTAGGATGAACTTTTAACATCGGAACTGATCTTCTTCGTTAGTGTTGACAATCTAGTCGATTTCAAAAGACAAAATGATATAAAAGAGATTGAAACTTATATGCTTTAATTTCTTACTTACTTTTGAATAACTAAATACTTTATTCATAGTGCTATTTTGAATAAAATAAGAGACATTCAATTTTTAGAATCTCTAGAAAACATAAAAGGATTTAGTTACTTTTATATTTCACAATAAAAAGATAATTTGTTTAATAAACCCTCATTGTTAAATATTTTTGACTGGATTGTATTCCAGTATACAAAAAATATTTACATTTGTGAATTGTGTTTTTTAAACAATAACCGCATTCTGCAATCCATCGACGTAACTTTTACAAAGCGCAAAGACCTTGAAGTTTTTACACAAGACCCAAAATAGAAAATACATCATAAATGTGGTATTATGGTCTTTAAGTCGAAACATTGGTGGGTCAAGTTGAACCTATGTTACACACGAGAAATGACAAACTTTTTAGCCCCTTAGTCTCGATTGAGCTATTGTTTAGGTGCAATCTCACATTATCGGGGAATTGAGGTGAATTATAGTTTACAAATAACATCACACTTCTCAACTCATTGAGGTGCCTTTTACAAAGGACATCAGCATCATAAAATATACATAATGGTTTGATACGGCTCACTCTACTCAATCAAATGTTGACTGGAGCATCAAAGTGTTGGTTTTTACATCACCCTGCTTTGTGGAGCATCAATGATGTTCTTCACCATACGTCTCTTACTCCGGCTGCCACCACAAATCCACTCCAAATCATTGGTGTTGTGAACTTGAGGACGGAATAAATTCGCACTAATTTGACCGGTACATTACTAAAAAAGACTAAATTGCTCACTTTTTTTTGACTAACTGAATTCCTCACTTGAATCAACATATATTGGTAACTAATTTGTTTCCTAAATAAACAATATTAACTTTATGATTTGATTTAATTAGGTAAGGGAAATAAGAGGGCCTTCATTGTATTATAAAGATACTAATTCATCATTAGCCTAAAATGCACCCAATGCATGGAAATGGATAAGAGAGCATATTTAACTTAAAAAGAAGCTTTTATTCATTACTTGAAGACATTATTAGTGCATTGTATCTTTATCTTTTCATGTTCACCCTTCAAAGACTATGCCACCAACATATATAATTAGTGCAATGTGACTCAATTTGTCGATTGCTTTTTATCTTTTTCTCAATGAATAAGTTTTTTTTTTTTCTCAAAAACAAAATATTCATTCATTCAAATACATAGGGAATACATCAATCAAAATCATTACAAGTTCAATTTCGCTAAAAATTAATAAGGATGAATTTGCAAACAGACTCACAGCATCCGAGTTAATAGCATAAAACGGCCTAATGTCTATAACAAAGCCTACAATTGATTTGACAAAATTCAAATGTCTTGAATAGTCATGCATCCAGATCTGCAACGTTGACGGCACTAAAGTCATTGAATCTGCACTGAATTTGGATCGAAGCACACCTGTAAATCAAAACAATCAAACACCGTACTAAGACGGGACAAAACCAAAACTCCACACTAAGACGGGATTAAAACAACACCGGACGAAAAAAAACCAAGAAGACTCGAACAAAACCTAAAAATATATGGGTAATCACTTATTTGAATAAAAAATAAATAAACAACGACAAGAGGGGTGATTTCGGATCAAAATTGATCCTAAATCACCCCTCTCTAAAGGATGAAACAAGAAAAAAGCAAAAGAAAAATTAGGGTTGACAAGAGAAAGTGGTGTGGCGGCTGAAGAAAGAAGTTCTCAATGAATAAGTTTGATAAAAAATAATTTTGAAATCCAAAAATCCATTTATAGATCCTATTCTTCAAGTAATCCATGGGTTTAAATTCAGACCCCTGTATATCGGCTGAAAACCCTAAAATCGACCCTAAACCTGACCAGAACCCAAAAATCAGCTATAAACCCAAAATCAACCGAAAACTGTAAAATCGACCCCAAACTCGACCAGAACACAAAAATTGATAGAAAAATAAAAATCGGTCTGTTACCCTAAAATTAGGTTTTATAGTTGATTTTATGTGTTTTGGCCGATTTTATGGTTTAGGGCCGATTTTAGGTTTTTCGTCTGATTTTTTTTTTGTTTTTGGTCGATTTTATGTTTTATAGTGGGTTTTAGGTTTTTCAGGCCGATATTAGATTTTTCTACCGATTTTTGTGTTATGGTCGATTTTACGGTTTTTTTTGGTTGATTTTGTTGTTTATAGCCGATATTATGGTCGATTTTACGGTTTTTGTGTCGATTTTAGGGTTTAGCGATGATTTTAGATTTTTTGTCGATATTAGGGTTCAGGTAAAATTTTTTATTATAATTATTCAAATAATATTAATTAAGATTCAATAATTATAATTATTATATTAAGATTAAAAAAATTAAATGAAGGAAATTCAATCACATTACCCAAACAACGAATTTTACAATTGAGGGAATTTCATCACTTTATCCAAACAATGGAATTTAAAAATCAAGAAAATCAATTGAATTTCCTAGCATTTAAAATCGCTTGAATTTCTAGACTCCTCCATCCAAACACACTCATATGATTTAGCAGTTAATTTAGCTACTGTTGTTAGAGTGTGTTTAGATGAAGGAATATTCTGAGGTAATGTAATGGTTTGAGGGAATTCAAATGATTTGAGGTGAATTATATTGTTTGGATAATTTAAATTTCTTCATTGTTATAATTTTCCATTTTGGTCCTCAAATTTTCCAAAAAATTCAAATTGACCCCAATAAATTTCCAAAAATTGCAAATTGACCTCTCAAATATTTCAAAATTATAATTTGGCCCTCTCAGATTTTTGAAATTTAAAAATGACCCATAATTTCAATTTTCAAATTTGACCCCACTTGAAACTGAAGGTTTATATTTTCATATATTGAAAAAGTAGTATACTATATATATATATACATACATACATGAGTCCCCAAATAGGAAATAAGTATCAAGTTATACAACCATAATATCCTAGTCATAAATATAAAATATGTCAACACTCTCCCTTAAGGTGGTGCGTATATATCATATGCATCCATCTTGTCACATATGTATGTTATCCGAGGACTCCGTAGAGATTTAGTAAAGATATCAGCAAGTTGATCTCTGGATTTGACAAAAGATGTTTTGATGATTCCTATGAGTATCCTTTCTCTAAGGAAGTGAAAATCAAATTCTATATGCTTTGTCCTCTCCTGAAAAACTAGATTGGAGGAGAGGTGCAAAGTTGATTGGTTATCACAAACAAGTTCCATTGGACCAATTTCACAAAAATGAAGTTCCTGCAATAAGTGTTTTCACCACAAAAACTCACATGTGGCATGAGTCATAGCTAGATACTCAGCCTATGTACTCGATCTAGCAACAACAGTTTGCTTTTTGCTTTTCCATGAAATCAAATTTCCACCGATAAAAACACAATACCCCGATGTAGACCGCCTATCACTTTCATCCTTTGCCCAATCAACACCAAAATATCCAATAATATTGGTGTTGCCTCTGTTAGTAAAAACATACCCTTTTCCGGGCGATCCTTTGATGTACTTAAGAATCCGAATAATTGCATTCCAATGATTGTCACAAGTAGAGTTGAGGAACTAACTTACTACACTGACTGGAAAAGATATGTCAGGTCTATTCATGGTGAGATAATTCAATTTTCCTACAAGTCTCTGGTATCTGCCTGGATCAAAATAGGTCTTCGGTATCTGCCTGTACTTTTTACAATCGGTAAGGCTTGTCTCCTCCAAGATATCAAGTGCATACTTCCTTTGAGAGATAGCAATACCAGAATTTGATTGAGTTGCCTCAATCCCAAGAAAGAAACGAAGAGAACCCAAATCCTTAGTCTGAAAGTTTTGAAATAGGTGTTGTTTTAAAGCCTTGATAACCTCATTGTCATCACATGTAATCACAATATCATCAACATAAACCACAAGGTAGATATATTTATTTGATGATGAGTATTTAGTAAAAATGAAGTCATTAGCCTCACAACAGATCATAACAAATTGTTGCAAGACTTTGCTAAATCTTCCAAACCATGGCCGAGGTGATTGTTTCAAATCATACAAAGACTTGAGCAGTTTGCATAAGAGGTTACACTCCCCCTGAGCAACAAATCCTGGAGGTTGCTCCATGTAAATCTCCTCCTCCAAGTCCCCATGTAAGAATGCATTCTTGATATCCAACTGAAATAAAGGCCAATGTTTCATTGCAGCCATGGCCAAAAAAAGGCGAACAAATGCCATCTTTGCAACCGAAGAAAAAGTATCACTATAATCTTGACCATGAACTTGAGTGTAACCATTTGCAACTAGGTGAGCTTTCAATCAATCTATTTGACCATCAGGGCCAACCTAAACATTAAATAATCGACTTAAATTGCGGAAAAACAATGTGGTTGAGGCGAGAAACTACTGTAACGCACCTCAAACGTGAGAATCAAACCTGGAAGGGGTCTCAATAGAACCAGGAACGAAAAACGAGACCCACGGAACAATCGCCGCCACAAAAGGAGCAGTTGAAGGTGGCGCGTGGCCCACACGCGCCGGGAAAGGAAGCTGATTACGGCGGCGAGTGGCGGAGCTTTTGGCGGCAATTTTTCAGACAAAGATGGATAAATGGATTCTGATCATGGTGGCACGGCTCGTGTTTTTGGTAGTGATGACGATAAAACAAAACAGAAAACCTAGCCGCGAAGGATAAAAAGAAAAAAAAACTAGGGTTTTAAACCTAGCTTTGATACCAACTTGAAACTGAAGGTTTATATTTTTTATATATTGACACAGTAGTATACTCTGTATTAAGGTTGTCAGAACCGGACTGGTAATCAAACCGGCGAGTCGGTGTTCAACCGGTTCAAGGCTCAACTGGTCGAGTCGGTGTTCAACCATATATATTTTTGTCAAAAATTTATACAATATTTATATTTAATACTATTAAAAATTAAATCCACTGAACAATTGTTCATACCTTAAAAATTAAAATGATAAAATAATTATTTTTATTTATAATTACATGTTAATTAAAATAACAACTATATATTGTTATTTTTCAAACACACTCAACCTTCGGTTTTTTTTTTCAAACTAACAACCTGCTGATTCTTTTTTTATTTTATTTTTTGTTATAGTATGGTTGCTTTTTTGGTTAGAAAATTTGATTTTGTTGTTGGAGCCTCGGAGGATTGTGATTTTTTAGTGTTGTTGAATTGTTGTTCTTATAATTGAATTGATATCTTCAAATATTGTGAGGTTCATACTACATATGTAATTGTAATAGTTGAAGGAGTTTACTGATATAGTACTTTATTGGTGTGTAATTTTATGCTATAATTAAATCCTAGTCTTATTGGACATGCCTAGTTTTTACGAAGTTTGTTGGGAGTTATCACTTTCTACTAGACCATTAATTTAGGTAAGTGCGGATCAGAAAAATTCAATTGAACCGATGATCAAAACAATTTAAACCGGAAAAAAACCCAATTTTATGGTTCGGATAAAAAACTTAACCGAATCAATTGTAAACCGATGTGGTTTGGTTCGGTTCTCGAATCTGATTTTACGAACCGATGAACAAACCGAACCAAACCAAACCAATATATATATATATATATCAAGTTTTTTTTTTACGAAATACTCCATCCGTACCAAAATATAAGCAAAAGTGAGTCAAAAAAATTTGATGTATTTGGTTAAATATTTGGACCAAATATATTCATTTTTGTTGACCAACTTTTGCTTATATTTTGTGACGGAGAGAGGATATATATTATTAAGTTAATATTTTATTTAGGCAGCACATCTATTAAAAAATTAAACAGGCACAATTACTTGTAAAAACATAAAAATCTTGCTCACTCACATCACAATACAAACCTTAACTTAGAAACTTTCAGACTCTCTCTCCCTCATAATCACAGCCGCAAAAAACATCACGCTGCTCTCAGTTTTCACCTCATTCTCATCTGTCAACATTGAGCATACAACACAACACTCTCACGCTGCTCTGCTCTCATATATCTCATCTCAAACCCTCCAAAAACGGTAATCTCTAATGTTAAGCGTTGCCGAAATACGTATTACTTGTGGTGAATTTAACATTGACGTAATGATAACATAATGTGCAAGAAGCATTGGCGATTCAAGTCAGAATAGACTTGAAGTTTTTTTTTTTTGGTCAAGTAGCCTAATGGCTAGAAATTCCACCCTTTTAAGGTGGATAAGTGGGATGACCAGGGTTCGAACCCTGGCCCCCTGCATATAAAATGCAACGTCCTACCAACCGAGCTAAGCTCACGGGACTTAATTATTTGAACTTAATTTTAATACGGTTGTATTTTTATTTGATAAACTTAATTTCAATATGGTTATATTATCAATTTGATGAACTAATGGGAAAAAACTTGTATTTTGTATTTGATGAATTATATTTTGTATTTTATGAACTTATTTGATGAACTTATAGGAAAAAAAAATTTCTGGAAAAAAATAATAGTATGAAATAAATCGGAAAAAATGCGCTGTAAAACCGATTAAAGTATCCGAACCAAACGAATCAAACCAAACCAAACCAAACCGATGAGTTTGGTTCGGATCCATTTTTGAAAACCACTAAAAACTGAACCAAACCGAACCAATCGAGAGTTCATTGGTTCGGATATGGAATTCACTTAAAACCGATTCAAACCAGTCCAATTACACTCCTAGTTACCATAACATATGTGTCCATCGTATTTTGTATGGCTATTTAAGCCAAATTTGTAGTTAATAAAATTGAGTCATTTCAGTTCAAATTGTTGTGCTCTTGTTTTAGTTTCAACGGTGTTGACAGTTGAGTAGTTGAGAAAAGAGGAGGAAACAATAGGAATAAAATATCAGACGTTGAAGAAGAAATTGTAATATCATGTTGTGTCTTTCTAACTATTTTATTTAGTTCCATATTGGAGAAATCTCATATCTATTGTCTCACAAATAGTTATAAATAAGTTTTGGTAAACATATCTTCTAGTGAATTTGCATTCTCCCACTTGATTGGTCATCAATTAATGTGACTTTTTAGTCGTATGAGATTGGTCCTACTTCTCCCACGTATTCGGTTTGCAGTTTTGCTTTTGGATTGATTCGGATACGATCACTCCTTTTTTTTTTTTGACTAAGATCACTCCATTTTAATAACTCCTCTAAGTATAACTTTGCCCTTTCCAACTCTTGTAAAAATATCCACAACCTCTAGTGCTAGAAAATCAAAAGTGTCAAAAGCAAAAGGTATAAACACGTGCTGATTGTCAGAGCAAGCTCTCTCATGTTTGACCACTTTACTTGAAGCAGCTTTCAGGGCCGTCTATCCTGCAGTAAAATCTCTATTCGTCAATCCCACAAGTGGAGAAACTCCAGTCAATTCCACACATGCTTGTTTCCCTCCTACCCAGCCGTACACCAAAAAATCAGCTGGCCTCAATGTAGATCTCCCCTCCAGTGGTTAGTTAACAAGTTCACAGGTAACAAAAAAAGTATATCTCAAACAAGGTCATTTCTTTATTTGAAGTCTAAAAGCTTTCGACAATGAACTGCATGCTCCGCCAAAACATGTCGGACTTTAGGGGGATGGTGTCCTTGCTAGTGAAACTAATAAAGTCAAAAGTTGGAATCATATTACAGAGACCATCCAAAGCATTGTCAAAATAGAGTTCATATCATATACTCCGCTGTCTCTCAATATATAATCTTGCACCACGTAACTCTTTATCAAACAATAATAGTTGCATCTTCCATGTGAATTGGTTGACACGACCTTAGGCCGAAAAAAAGTTTGACGATACCCATGCATGATTGAAGTAGAAGACAACTCACTTTGTCGGTCCCTTAAGTTAGGAAGAAGATGCAACAACTCAACAACCCTATTATTAATATAAATTATGGTCCATTGTTAATAAACTCTTATTGATAAATTATTTGATTAAGATTTTGTTTCGGTGTATACCATGATGCATTTTTTCATTCAGTTAAGCCTAATTAGAGGTATATGCCCTCAACAATTAAGCTATATCTGTAATCCGAAAAGGTATATGTCAAGATCTTCTCTCAAATGAGAATATATTATAATCTTGTATCTATCTATGATCAATGACTATTTTGTTAATTTCCAACACACAAATCTTTCACAAATTCCTTTTGAAGTTCACAAATGGGTGGTGTGTTTTTGAGTTTCTACTATCATGGTTAAAATAATCCTTCTATCAAAATAAATAATTCATTGATAATTGGCCAATACATTGGCAGTAGCAACCAAAAAAAAAAAAAGAAGGAACGTTTGCATTCATCATAAATTAATATCCAAAACAATCAAATTTTCGCTCCTTCCACATGTATCAGACAATCATCAAAGATATCTTTGAGATTTTTGTGCCGAATCATATTATCAAGAATTATATCTTCAATGTCCTCTGTACAGGCTTTTGACTAATCATTATTGTCGGCATTTTAGCCGTAAAAATAAGTTCAGACAACTTGTAAATTTCGATCTGTTTGCATTATTTATCACACTCTCCAGTCCCTTAAGTGAGAAGACGATATGTGTACACAACATTCTTCTATCCAATTCTATAAGTTTGACTTATAGCCTATTTTTCAAAGAATGGATTCCATTACACATTAAGTAGCACAACACTTGAAGCTCCGACCAAGTTGATTCCCTCGGAAAGAGCTTTTGTCGATGCAAGGAGAATCTTCACTTGGCTATTTGTCCATTGAATTTATGGATTAAGAATTGTCTGGTCTTAATCTTTCTATACATGTACAAAATTTCTTCATCCTCGATACATATTTTAAAGCCGACTTCAACTGGTCTACAATTAAGCGTAAAGGATGCAGGAATTAATTAAGCACAACAACTTTTTCATTAACAACAACACAAAGACTAATAAACTCCAACAAAAACCTTGTTTTGACGCCTGCGTAATGATTCAATCTAAGCTTTTATGACCGGTCCTTGTCGACAAAAGATTCTTCTTCTTTGGAAAGTGTGCATTTGAGGAAAATAAACGAATGAATGGACACCATTGTTTAATTATTCTCAAAGATCAAAGAATTTGATTATGATAACTGTCATGCCTCAAACACAACACATAATTTTTTAACCTCAGAAGCTTCTTTGAAGGATACCACCTTTGTGAACGTGCACAATGAGATCCATAAGCAACTTCAACTGCTGAATGTTATCATAAGAAGAATTTCCTGTTTTACCATTGTCATAATCTGGTTCCCAACTCAATTCTTTGGATGCCTTTTTATGTTCCTACTTCTGCAAAACTTTTTCAGCTCATATGGTAAGATGTTCGGAAAAGAAGGCTTCATGAGGCTCAAAGTGTTATAAAGTTCCAAGGAGTTATGATGGAAAGGAGTTCCAAAAAGTATAATTCGCTTCTTTGTTGGAATTTCCAAAAACACCTTCCAAATACCGCTTCTTTTATTTCTCGGTGTGTGTTCTTTTATTTCTCGGTGTGTGTCCACACACACCGAGAAATAAAAGAAGCGGTATTTGGAAGGTGTTTTTGGAAATTCCAACAAAGAATTGAATTGTACTTTTGGGAACTCCTTTCTAGAACAACTGCTTGGAACCTTGTAACACTTTGAGCCTTGTGAAGCCTTCTTTTTTGAACATGTTACCATATGAGCTGAAAAAGTTTTGCCATAAGTAGGAACATAAAAAGGCATCGAAAGAATTGAGTTGGGACCTGGATTATGGCAATGGTAAAACATGAAATCTTTCTGATGATTATATTTAGCAGTTGAAGTTGCTTATGGATCCCATTGTGCACATTCACAAAGGCGATATCCTTTAAAAGAAGCTTCCTGGGTTAAAAAATTGTGTGCGGCCTTTGAGGCATGGAAATTATCATAATCAAATTCTTGAGAGTTTTCAAAGTTCGCACAATGCATTGATCTTTGAAAATAATCAAACAACGATGTTCATCGATCCGTCTCTTTTTCTCAAATGCACACCTTCGGAACAAGAAGAATCTTCTTTCGACAAGGACTATTTAGAAAATCATAGATTTAATCATAACACATGTGTGAAAATAAGGTTTTTGGTGTAGTTTGTTAGTCTTTGTGTTGTTTCTAATGTAAAAGGTTTTGTGTTCAGTCAATTCCTGCATCCTTTACACTTAATCATAGACTAATTAAAGTTGGCTTTAAAATGGACCGAGGATAATGAAATTATGTAAATGTGTGGGCATTTTAAAAATAGGCAATCCTTAATCCATAAATTCAATGATGCAAACAACCAAGTGAAGATTCTCCTTGCATCAACAAAAGCTTGTTTCGAGGGAATCAACTTGGTCGGAGCTTCAAGGGTTGTGCTACTTGATTTGGAATGCAATCCATCCATTGAAAAACAGGCTATAAGTCGAGCTTATATATTTGGACAAAAGAATTTTTTGTGATAAATATTGCAAACAGATCGAAAAGTACAAGTTGCTGAACTTATTTTAAGATAGAATTCTTGATAAGTTGATTCAACATGAAAATATCAAAGACATGTTTGATGATTGTGTGATACAGGTCGAATGTAAACTTTTATATTTTCTTGGTTGCTACTGCCAATGTATTGGCCAATGATGAATAAATGATTTATTCTGATAGAAGGAATATTTCAATGCTGATGATTTTGAAATGACAAAAGAACTTATATTGAGGAACATTTCTTGAGGATCGGCGAGCGAATCTGACCACAAACACTGACACAGAAACACCAATCGACAACTTGGTGTAGCAACAACAAGTATAAGGTCATTTCTAGCCATATCTGAACCACTGGTAATAGGAAGATGGAGAAAAAGCACCAAAAATGAGTCGCCGCTAAACAAAGTCCCAAACAACCCGAACCAGCATCACAGTGGCACAAGCCTTTGGAACCACCATCAACACTAGAACCAGATCGTGCAAAATTATCTTAACGACTCTGAACCCACCATCGTGTGGGAAGCGAAGACGAACAACACCGCTAACAACCCACAAGAAACAGATCTGAACCACCACGAAGACACTCGACCCAAACGAACGTCGGCGAGCAAGAGAACGACCATGCATGAGGGTTAATCGAGAGACAACGACGACGACCACTAGAAAGGAACAGAGTTAAAGACAACCCCAAAGGGTGAAAATAGGTGATGCAGAGAGAAGCTCTCGTCACACCACCGCCAGTGCTTGATTACATCGGAGAACAAAGGATTTGGATTGGATGGGAAGGCGGTGGATCTGGTGAAGCTTAGAGAGAAGTTGGAGAAAAAAGGGCTTAGAAAGAGAAAAAGGGTTTTCAACTCAATCCATCCAATCAAATTTTCAAATCAATAAATCTATAATTCTACTCATTTTATGACAACCCATCAATTAAAAAGAACATTTAAAAAAATTTCTTTCGAATCTATCATCACATAAACTCGATCTACAACATTAATAAAACAAATTAACACAAATAAATCTCAAACCCACAATACCATTTTGAGACCACATGTAACATAGGGAGAAGAAGATTTTCTTACCACATAAATTACCTTGAGAGCACCACCGTGATTCAAAGGATCAAATTCAATTCATAGGTCCATCACAAATTCCTCTTGAATTATTCGAAAATTGATTATTTGTTTTCGAGTTGCTACCACCAACACTCGTAAGACAAGAGGGGAAATTTTTTAAAAAAATACTTAAAGAGAGAAAGATGAGGTATGTATGAGAGAAGTGGAAAGTGGGAGAAGAGAGAGAAAATCATATGAGTTATGAAAATAATTAGGTTAAATGCGTATTTATACTCCCTCCGGTTTTATATATAGACAAATTTGACTTTTTAGATGTATTGGAAAAATGATGATATATCTAGTCAATAATATATATTAGATACATTAGTTTTTCGATGAATCTAGAAAATCAAAATTTGCTTTGGGTAGTATTAATTTATACTTGTAAAGAAAATATATAAATGTATACCAAAATACAATAAAACAATGAAGGTATATGAAAAATAAATGGAAATTTATATTTATAATTTTTTTTTGGTCAAGATTTATATTTATAATTTTACCAAAAGATGATATTTACATTATTATATATATACACACATATTAATTTCAAAATTTAAAAACATACCAAGAAAAAAATATAAATGTACACCAAAAAAAAATAATACTAAAAAGGAAATGATATAAACAGGTGTACACCAATATAAAACAATAAAGTACATTAATATTAGGGATGACAATGAGTATAGCATGTGTAGGGTACTATAGAACTAATCTCATCTCATACCAAAAATTTGAAAAAAAAATACATGTACCCATTTTCATATCTGCGTGGATAACAATCTTTGTACCCGTGCTCATATCCTATGGATATCTAAGTACCATACCCATACATGTTATTCGCATTTTTGCTAAAAATAAATTAATAAATTATAATATATTATGAGTCAGGATCAAATGACACAAACTTGTTTGACTCCAAATTACACCTCTTAATAACGTTTTAACCGATATAAATTTTATAAAATCAACCGTTGGATTGGAAATTTATATCATATAGATTATTTGTGTAAAATATCACACAAATCCAAAATCATTTAATATGTTATAGAGATATATCAAAATTAACGGTTTGCATCTTTTTTAAACACCATTAATTTTGACGTATCTCAATAACATATCAAATGATTTTGGATTTGTGTTAAATTTTACACAAATGATCTATATGATTGATCGCTGTCGTTTCGTGATCAAAATATGTTTTAATTAAAGAGTAGTACAAGGTAGTTAACCTTGGTCGTCTCACAAGGACTTCTGATTTGATAATTAGTAAATATAAGAACGATGAATAACACAATTAAATGGGGGGTTTTGGTTTTGTGGAAAACAATTGAAAAAGATTAGAGATTCAATTAATTAAAGACGATCGATCCAATGGTTTAGGCAAACTTCAATTGTTTAATCCATCACAGGTTACTAAAGTAGATTCATTCAAAGTCTATGCTCGGCTGGTACAAAACTGATTATACAAGCGATTATCAGGTTCGTAGAATTTCATTCGATTTAGCAAAGAATGCGTTCAACCAACCGTGGGCAGTGAACAAGCGTCACTAACATGGTTGATATCGTTACAAAATTTGGCCAGCCCTATGGCTAAGCGCGATAGTTTATATCAATTTCTAGTCGAACAAATTTAAACAAGCGTTGAATTGATTCGAATAATTTTCGAAGGCACGAACACAAACTAATTAAGCATACAAATTCGAGTTCGTGCAAACAATATAAAAGCATGAGAATTGATATAAAGGAGCAATAGACATATGAAAGAACGAAATTAATAGTAGAACCGAACCTCAGGAATACAAATTGAAGTTTCCTTTACTGATGGATCAATCTTTGGTTTTTAGTTCCTCATGAACATAGCCGAAATTCAAAGATGTATTTGAAGGTGTGTGGAGAAAACACAAGAAGGGGGGGGTTGAATTGTGTTTTAGATATTTAAAAACTTTTCTAGATATTTGAATCTATCAGAGTCTTTACGCACATCGGAATGATTAACACAACCAACGTGAGTATAAGAGAATGATGGAAGAGTAAATGAGAGAGTGAGAGAGAGAAAGAGACACAAGAATTTATACTGGTTCCCCTCACAAAACGAGAGTACTCCAGTCCCCTTGCACTTCCAAGGGATTTCACTATAATCACTAAGATTACAATTCAGGTGCTCAAGCACACAAGCAAGAGACTTCTTTGCTCTAGGTCACACAAGACAAAGAGACTTCCTTGCTCAAGTCACACAAGACAAGAGACATCCTTGCTCAAGTCACACAAGACAAGAGACTTCCTTGCTCAAGTCACACAAGACAAGAGACTTCCTTGCTCTAATCACTAAGATTGAGACTTTTCCAAATTACTCACGCAGGAGTAATACTAACTTCTAAGCTTAAACTTATTACAAGATAATAACTTCACTAGTGCAAAAAACAGTTTTTAGATCGGTTCCTGGAGGCCTTTTAGATCGGTTGTTCATCCGATCTAATAACAGGCGATCTAGTAAGTTTTTGTCATTTTAAATCAGTTGCCCGTCCGATCTAAAATCTTTTATTAAATCGGACAGTCCGATTTAGATTCTTTTATTTAAATCGGATAAACCAATTTAAAAGAATTTCAAAATTTCTTCTCACTTTTTAAGATCGTTGTGACCCGATTTAAAAAATTAATTTAGATCGGTTCAACCAATTTAATAACATTCATTTAAATCAGTTAACCCGATTTAAAAGTATAGACTATTTTTTTTTTGTATCCTTGATTCTACACAAATATATAATTATAAATATTTTTTTTTTAATCCCTGATTCTAACTAAATATATAATTATAAATAAATCAAAACTTCATACACAATAAAATATATAAATAAACCAAATATCATACCATCCAATTGTAATTAGATTCAATCACAATATTCATACAATACTATTCCTCGGAACTTAACAATCTTCGGCCACAACATACCAAAACATGCCTAAGCAAACTAAAGCTAATGTTAGGCTACTATGTACCAAAATGTGCCTAAGCAAACTAAACACCAAATCCTGTTACAATGTGGCAGACACATCACAATCCTCCCTACCTATTACAAAACAACTAGGCTATCAAAGAGGCCTAAACGCCACAAAACCATTGGTTCATCATCAATCCTACATAACATAATACAATTGTCATTTTTTACCTAATCAAAGTACTTCATACAAATTCAAGAATCGAATTTGCACAGCGTTCTTGAACATTCGAAACTTCGTCCTCATGAAATGGTGTTGAGTCTCCAAATACCTAAATAAATGTTAAATAATATTAGAATATTGTATTATCATTAAAGATTGAGACACACACCCGATTCCATGAATTAACAATACCAACCGATACAATATTCAACATATGTATCATAACATAGTAACCGCTCTCGTAATTGAAAGATTGTCTTTGGCACTACAATTGTCATTAAAAAAAATTACAGTGAGTAAATATTTATATATACAAAAACTATTATAAATTATAAACTAAATTCTTTATTTAATTGTTAACTTACCGTGAGAATAGTGTTCCATGTTGGCTTCCTCTGTTTTCTTGAACCTTTCAACCTATTATATCCATTTATAGCTCTACAATAATATATATATATATTCATTAAATTTATCTTATAAAACATCATAAATTACATGTAAGATAAATAAATAGAATACTTACAAATCAACAATAAAAACGATATCTTTATCTGGCCTCAACCCCATTGAACATAGGGAGACTACATTGTGTTTTTTTGGCTCAATAATCAAGGAGTGCGACAGACAAAGTCTTTAAGACTGGGAGGTGGTTTATGTATCCTAGTAGATCTTAGGACAACAATCGGAGGGACATCAGGTGTGATATTAATAACAGGTGGAGTATTGCTATTACTTTCATCAAAAGATGCAAAATCAAGAGGGTTATTAGGGACATCATGATTATTTTTATTTATTTATTTCAACAACAAAAATTTATTGATAACCACAATCAAACATAAGGCATGTTTGGTGGGTAGAGAAACAACCTGGCCCTAGAAACCAGCCAGCCAGAACAGAGTAGCGATACACAAAAAAAGAGATCCAACAACAGCAAAACAACAAATAAAAGCCAAGAAACAAGGGCCAACACCAACAACAAGCCACGCAGGGCAACAACAACCAAAGCTAAACACAAAGCTATGATTATTGATTTGAAATATTGAACGAAAAGACTAATTGAGAGAAAGGATCAACATGATTACTAATTTGAGATATTGAATGAAAAGAAAAAATGTCTTCATGAAACAGAATATCTCTATACACATGAAAGATTGTAGAATTTAAATGATAGACTTTAAAACCTTTATAACCAGTAGGGTAACCAAGTAACAACAATATTCTAGGAGTAAACTTATTTCTATGTTGAGGTATAGTTGAAGTTAACACTTAGGAGTAGTTTATTTCTATGTTTTCATTATTGTCATATTGTGCTAACTGCTATTACAAGGAGTCTCAGTCTATTGACTTGCAGGTCATCAACAATTCCTAACAAATTCCAGCACAGAAACACACACAAATTCCAGCACACAAATAGTTCTTCTTTCAAATTTACCTTAATTGCAGCACAGAAACGCACACACAAAGTGAACTTATACAAACTTCTGTAAATCTACTTATAGAAACTAAATCTAAACTGGATTTACAAAACAAATGACAAAACAAATTAAACTTTATAAAACACAATATCACACAACATATAAAATTGAGATTAAATAAGTTTGGAGCTACATACTTAAGAAAGAGATATACCTGGAGGTTAAGAAGTAAAACCCACAACGAATTAATGCGAAGATGGCGGCCGTAGCGGCGAAGTGGACTTTGAAAACTCTAAATGAAAGGGGAAATCGGAATGAGAATCCGTTGAATAATGAAGGAAAACAAAAAACGAAATGGAACTTGAACTAACCTTGGAATGAGAAGACCAAAATCGAACTCCTGTTCCTTCGTCGTCGACGCAGAGAAGCAACCCAGAGAGCGGTTTAGGGTTTTTTGGTTTGTTTAAGGAAGATCGATTGAGAGAGAAATTGAGATTTAGGGTTCACGCAGACAAGACAGGGAAACGAAATTCATCTGGTTTCAGTAGCAAAATTTCATCTGGAAACGAAATTGAAAAGTGAGAGGGAAACCAAATTTTCTTTGGAGGGAGAGGAAAGTCGCGCAGACAAGAGAGATGAGGAAAGTATCAAGTTTTTATTTTATTTTCATTATAAAATAAATAATAAATAATTTATTTTAAATCAGTCTACCTGATTTAGTATTGATTCACTTAAAATTCCTCCCTCCGTGTCCAAAATTTTCGTTTCCTTAAATCAGGTGGATCTCATCTGATTTAAAATGTGTGATCTAAAAACTGTTTTTTGCACTAGTGCTTCAGAGGCTTGAGCTAGTTTCAATTCTCACTTAATTCTGAGAGATATTTTCTATTACAAATCTTTATTCTCACTTGATTCTGAGAGATGTATTCAATGAAGGTTCATGGTCATCAATTCTTTCTTTCATGTATATATATGAGTTGGAGAAAGATATTGAGACGTTGTAGAATTCCCGTTGTAAATGGACAGCTGTAGCTTTTGAATATCCTTTGAACAAAGCCACGTTTCGCAGTTAAGCTTCACTTTTACTGTCTGTCCAAAATACAGTAATAAGGTACAACTAGCTCCTAGAGAGAGTAGGATCACATTCTTTATGACCGTTGCAATTAGTTGTCCTTAAAACAAATCATCAGGCTTGATAAGAGTAGTTGATGTAGCCTTTCTGATGACTAGAGGAATTCCCTTTGCTTCTGATGAACCTTTGATGTCTTTGAAGTCTGATTGGTCTTGAATAATTGGCCTCTGATAGTCCTTCGTAATTCAGCTTCTGAACGTCTTCATCTTCTGAATAACTCTTGACTAGCAGATAGCTTCTGAACTCTTGTAGGCATCTGAACGTCTCTGAGCTTCTGAACTTCTCTAAGCTTATAAACTCTTGTAGACATCCTGATCCTATTTTAGCTTCTGAACAAATCTAGCTTCTGACCACGTTTTAGCTTCTGAACTCTTTCAGAGTGTAAAGATTCAGACTTCCATTAGGTTCATTCAGAGCATAAACCAAGTGTGCTCTTGATATATCTTTGGATTCTCCTGCACATTTAATTTAAACATTAGTAACATCAATTGTCCATTTAATACTTTGTTATCATCAAAACTCAAGGGTGTGTACTAAAACACATTTTGTTCCAACAATCTCCCCCTTTTTGATGATGACAAACATAAGTATTAAATACAATTGTTGTTGATAAAATTTAGCTATGTTGACATTAGGCTTCTGAGTTTTGCAAGCTCCCCCTAAGTCTGATATCCCATAGGGTTAGGTTTGTAAGCTCCCCCTATTTTGTATCCATAGTTAATTTTAATCAGTTTAAGAATTACTTTATTATATGACTTAAATTATTCATATTTTACTATGTAAAGAACAAGGTTTGCAAGCTTCTTCTTTTCATAGTGTAATAATCTTTGAATAAAGTTGCACCCTTACTCAAAAACTATCTATGAATAATAAACTTCAATTAATAAATGTATTCTCCTTAAAAATTTTGCGCTTATTTAGAACGTTAGATGAAATAAACAAATTATTTAGATGAATGACAATATAATCAGAGGCACTAGAAACGTATACATACATAGGTTCTGATGGTTATCATGAAATACAGTTTCAGAGTTCAAAATATTTCTCAAACAGTTCAGAGCTTAAAAAAAAATCTTTTCAAAAAGTTCAGAGCTTAAAACACAAATTTTGAAAACAGTTCAGAGCATAAAGCAAAACTTTCGAAAACAGTTCAGAGCTCTTTAACACAATATTTTGAAATCCTCAAGATCAGATTGTCATTTCAAAGCATGTACATCATGCCACTATATTGACCACTCTCCTACGTTCTCTCTCTGAAGCACTACAAAGCCCTAAAAAGCAAAGTAATTTCGCTTCTTCCAACAATTGATTTATCATTATTCTTTCTCCCCCTTTTGTCATTATCAAAAAGGTAGTATAAGCAATTTAATTAACAAGTACAACGTCCAATACGGTCAAGTCAGGAGTGGTTGAACGCATTTAAGACCTTGTCGGTGAAATGGGCTTATAAAAGGAGAGAAACCTAGTCATTTTATTCACACAGAATAATCTTAGGTTTTGATAGAGCAATTGAGAGAAAAAATGAAACGCTCAGAGAAGAAGAAGGTAGTTTCAAAGAGAGTTAGTCAAGATAGGAGAAAACATAAGAAGAAACCAAGAGAAACAAAGTCAGCGTCTGAACAAGAGAAACGCAGTTCAGAGTCTGAAGAAAAAGATTGGGACTCTGACTGGTTTGAGTTTTTGAAGACATACATTCCTGAAGAAAATCAAACTGATTTCCAAGGCTCTAGAGGGGCTAGTGTCTTTTCCTGAAGGAAACCAAACTGATGCATCATAATTGGTTTCTTCATGAGAGACAACCAGTTGGATGGCTCATCCAATTCCACTCTTCAAAGGTCATATTTAGGCTTGTAACCACAATATGGCCTTTGGAGCATCCAGAAAATAGTCTTTAGGAATTTTATATGTATTCAGAAACTATGTTCTCAATGAAATAAAAAGTTTTGATTTGGCTTGTTTAATTTGATTTACTTTATTATGTTTCTTCTCTTGTTATGTAATTTGATTCTTTAAGAATAACCAAATATTGTACTCATGAAAATCAATGTTATAAATAAAACACAAGAGTTTTAAAAGAAACAATCAGATTAGCACAGAATGATTGAATAATTCAGATTAGCACAGAGAAGTTAAAAACATACAACAGTATAAGCTTGATCCTATCATTGTGCCTAACGAAATATTAATCAAATAAACAATTAAGCAAACAAAGAAATCCTAGGGGTTTATTGAGAACGACTACAGAGGAGAGCTAGGGTTTTCATGATCTCTTTTTGGTTTCCATTGACTTCCTCCATCATCCCAATATACTTGTCAACCTTGGCTTTAATTCTTTCAATATCAGCCTCATACACTGGATTTCTCAGATGCTCTTGATTAGCTCCCAAAGTGTCTTGAATAGGTTCATTCAGATCTTCCTCAAATGATGCTATCCTTTCCCTCAAGTTTTGCTCATCATTTGCTCTTGCATTAGAGGATTCAGGTTGATTCCTCTTTGTGTCCTTTTGAGTCTGAATGACCTCTTCAACAATTGCAGCTTTCCCTTTGTAATATTTCTTCTGTTCTTCAACATCAGCCTTCTGAAGACTATACAATTTCTTCACCAAATCCTCAGTCAAACTCACCCATTGGGCATCATATTCAGATGAAGACATGTCAGAGTGTCTGAGCTCATGAAGACCATGTATCTGACTTAACAAGCTGTTGCATTCACTCAAGACATCAGGGTTATTTGAGTTGTTTGGGTGAGGTTCAGTGTTTGAGGGTGATGTTGGTGGTTGTTGTTGCTGTTGATCAAAGGCTTTTAGATGGAAATCATTCACATGAAGTTCTTTGACCATAGCATCAACATGGTTTGATGGGGGGGAATTTTGGGTTTCTTCTGAAACAACAAGATCAGTATGTTCTGAAACATCAGAGTGATGTTCAAGTTCTTCAGTGCTTTGTTGTTCAGGTTGTGTTTGATGGTCAGAACCTTGATTTTTAGAAGGTTGGCGATCAGGTGTTGTTTGGACAGGTTCTGGTGAGATGTGTGGTTCAGTATGGGTTGTTTCTAGTATGGGAGGTTCTGAATAGACAGGTTATGAAATAAGTTGTTTTAATGTGAGATGGTCTTCAGGACTTGTCTGGGTGGTGTTTGGAATTGGGTTCTGAAACTGTTCAGAGATTGAATGAGTGGATGGGTTCTGAACTAGATTTGTGGTTTTGGTTTGATTGGATAATTCACCAACTAAATGTTCCTCAAGGAATTGTAGAGGTGAATTTCTGGGTTGGGTTGATGATGGGGTTGGTTGAGTCTCTTGAGTATTTACAACAACAGGTTTAGACAAAAATACATTACCTGAGTTGTCTTTGGTTGAGCTTTCAGCAGTCTTTTTCTTGAGTCTGACACTTAAAGGTTCATCATCATCTTCACTATCTTCATCTTGAATTACTACCACATTTGAACTCCCAGCCTTGGATTTGGTCTTTCCTTTACTCTCTGCCTTCGTAGCTTCATTCTTTTCCACCTTTACTTTTACCAGCCTCTTCCTCTTCTTCTTCAATTCTTCTTTTTCAATCTCAAGCCCTTCACCTTGACTTTCTAGCAGTTGTATGTATTGATTGACAATACCATTTGAGACAGCAGGTATGTCAATCTTATATCTCTTCACCATTGAATCTTCTGAGTGTGGTTGATGTTCAAATGGATCAGAAGATTGCACCTCTTTTCCTGCTAGCAAGTTCATGTTGGAGAAGGTGTGAGCAGAGATTGTAGAGGCTCTGATTTCCCTAATCAGATTGTTATGACCAGCAGCTTTGATTATATCTATCACTCCACATTGATAGAAAATTTCACTAAGAATTCTTGGATAGATGACATGAACATTTGGGTTGGATTGCTTCTGAGTAGCACTCACAGCCTTGCAGAGGTGATTGAAGATGTATTTTGCCCAGTTCCAATCAAATTTCTTTGTGAGAAAATAGACAATGTGCCTATGATCCCATGAAAGTTGATCAGAACTTCCACTCCTTGGAAATATTGATCCCAAAACTATTCTGGCCAATACTTTCTGAGTTGGCTTCAAATCACCCACCTTGTTGCTTTCACAGCTCTTCCCTTCAGCATAGCACTTTCTGGTCATATTCACTAGAAATTCTGAGTTCTTTCCCTCGCTTTGACTATAGGTGTGGTAGATGCCTTCATTGGAGATAGATAACACCTTAGCCAGGTTTGAAGCAGTGAGAATCACTTCAAAGCCACAAACAACAGAATGCACCTCAGTCTCGTCAACTACCCTTAATCCCAATTCTTGAGGAGTCTTGTCCTTATTCTCCAACTTCTCCTTCTTCTTTGCATCCAGCTCCTTATTATAATCTTCAACCGTCTTCACTTTGCTTCTGATCCAGAAATCTTTTACCAAAGTTGGATAGATGGGACCATTTAGTAACTTCATGTATCTAAAGCTCCCACTATGATCAATGAAGAACTTTAGAACATCAAAATGATTCTTCTCCAAACTATCAAAGTCCACTGGTTGTTCCATAACCAGGTTTAGAGATTTTCCCTCCATCTTGAGAGACAAATCTGTGGAAAACATCTCTTCGCATGCAGTAGTGTTGATTGGGAAGTTTTTAGGAAACACAAACAGAGAATCTGATGCTGATGTGGATGCTGCCATTTCTGAAGTTAGGGTTTTGGGTTTTGCTAATTTGAGGAAGAAAGAAAGTTTTCTGAGGTCAAGAAGATGAAAGTATAGGTTGTGAAGGTGTAACGTGTGCAAGTGATTAAGTGATTTTGTTTAAAAGCAAAATAAAACACACATAGAAAATAAATCAAAAAGAAAAGAACCATCACTAACTGTTTCAAACCAATCAGAACGTGTGTACGTGTTGTCCATTTATCGCCAAAACGTTTCAGTAAAAATACTTAAACGTTTGCAATTCATTTCCTTTTCAGAGGCTTAACCTTCAGAGGTTGAAAAGTTCTCATAGTCTGAACTACTTCAGTTGCTGAAAACTAAAGTACTTCAGAGTCTAAAAACGAATCTTTCAGGACATTTAAAAATATATGTTCAGACATGGTTTTTCAAGGTTTTAGTTCTGAACATTTTGTTTAGATAAATCAAGTGTCCTAAAAAGATATTTTTTAACCTTGAATGTTATTCCTCTGAGATGTTATTCAGGAGTTGAGAGTTACTTACCTGATTTTGAAGCTTTGTTGTTTTGATGACATTTTGTTTAATCTCTTTCAAGATCAAAGTCTGGGCAATCATCCCACCATAAAGAGTTGCTATCATCATAGTCTTGTTCAAAACAACCTTCAAATTCTTCATACTCTCTCTTGTTGCTTATGTACTCCATTTCATCTTCTTCTCCATCTGACTCTTCAGAAATGTGCCTTCTATGCACAATTGTTCTCTTTCCATTCACATTCACATGCATCCATGTGATTGGAACATCTAGAGTCTTTGTTTGACCTGCAATCAAGTAAACTATTTTGTCTCTTGGTACCCACTTGCTTAAGGGTCCTAGACTGTTAGTTGTCAAATCTTTATCCCTCATTTGTTTCATCTGAGTACTATCAGATACAAATGTAGTGTAAAGATTAGGGAGGGAGAAGCTTCCAGCAATGACTGATGAGCTTGGTTCCTCTAGTGTTTTATTACCAGAGTATCCAATCTCATTAGTATTGTTGGTTCTAATGTTGCAAAGCATGGAAACAATTTTATTTTGATCAGCATTTGTGTTGCAATACTCTTTGAGAGCAGGAGAGTGCTCAAGGGGTTTGCAACACATAACATAGCCTTTCTCAAGATCTTTTGTTTGATAAAATCTTTTTGTACAAAATCTTCAGAGTGGTTTGCTTGCTTACTTAAATTCTCATAGTCTACTTTAAGCTTTTTATACTTCTGCTGACTATTAAAGGATTTAAGTAAAGCCTTTTCAAGATGCTTAATCAACTTTGCTTTGGAGAGACGAGAGTATACTTGATTTATTCTTCTCTGGATGTTGTCTATGTTCTCAGGTTCTGACTTTCCATCAGAACTTGAATCTTCAGAGTCAGAACCATCTTCAGAACTTGATTCTTCAGCTCCTGGTGCTCTTTCAGATTCACCTTCAGAGAAGTTGTCTAGCTCATCCCAGGTCGTCATTCCTTTAGCCAGTTTTCCTCCATTCTTCTTGAAGTTGTACCATCTTTGAAGTTTTCTTGAAAACCTTTCAAGATACTCTTCATCAGGTTCTTCAACAAGATCTTCATGTTCCAATGCTTGCTTTCCTTTCCTTGCAGCTTTTGCTTCTTCACTTCTCAACTCTTCTTTTTCTTCCAGAGCCAATTCATGGACTTTGAGTAAATCAATCAATGATTCAAGACTCATTGAATTGATGTCATTAGTTTCCTCTATAGTATTTGAGATTTCATTTCAATTCAGAGGTAAACTACTCAGCATCTTGATTACAAGCTCTTTGTTGCTGAGTTTGTTGTTGAAGTCTTCAAGCTTGCTTGTGATGACTTGAAGTCTTAAGCTCATTTCTCCAAAGTTCTCATTTTCTTCCATTCTGAACTCCTCATATTGATCTAACATACCATTTACTTTTGCTCTCTGAATGCTTTCATTATCATCACTAGTGAAGCAAATAGTAGTGGTTGTAGATTCAATATTAGAAGTTTGTTCAGCCCCTGATGTGGAAGGATTTTGATTGTTGCTCAGATCTTCATTTATATTCAGTCCATCTTCAACTTCCTTGATAAGATCAGCAACTTGTTGATATAGCTTCTGCTTCCAATCATCCAATTGTTGAGCCATGGTGTTTTTCTCCTTAGGATCTTGACTGTCTCACTGTTAAGTGATTTCTAACAAAACCGGAGCTCTGATACCAATTGAAGGTGCGTGGAGAATACACAAGAAGGGGGGGTTGAATTGTGTTTTAGATATTTTTAAAAACTTTTCTAGATATTTGAATCTATCAGAGTCTTTAAGCACAGCGAAATGATTAACACAACCAACTTGAGTATAAGAGAATGATGGAAGAGTAAATGAGAGAGTGAGAGAGAGAAAGAGACACAAGAATTTATACTGGTTCCCCTCACAAAACGAGAGTACTCCAGTCCCCTTGCAATTCCAAGGGATTTCACTATAATCACTAAGATTACAATTCAGGTGCTCAAGCACACAAGCAAGAGACTTCTTTGCTCTAGGTCACACAAGACAAAGAGACTTCATTGCTCAAGTCACACAAGACAAGAGACTTCATTGCTCAAGTCACACAAGACAAGAGACTTCCTTGCTCTAATCACTAAGATTGAGACTTTTCCAAATTACTCATGCAGGAGTAATACTAAATTCTAAGCTTAAACTTATTACAAGATAATAACTTCAGAGGCTTAAGCTAGTTTCAATTCTCACTTAATTCTGAGAGATATTTTCTATTACAAATCTTTATTCTCACTTGATTCTGAGAGATGTATTCAATGAAGGTTCATGGTCATCAATTCTTTCTTTCATGTATATATATGAGTTGGAGAAAGATATTGAGACGTTGTAGAATTCCGTAGTAAATGGACAGCTGTAGCTTTTGAATATCCTTTGAACAAAGCCACGTCTTCTTCGCAGTTAAGCTTCACTTTTACTGTCTGTCCAAAATACAGTAATAAGGTACAACTAGCTCCTAGAGAGAGTATGATCACATCCTTTATGACCGTTGCAATTAGTTGTCCTTAAAACAAATCATCAGGCTTGATAAGAGTAGTTGATGTAGTCTTTCTGATGACTAGAGGAATTCCCTTTGCTTCTGATGAACCTTTGATGTCTTTGAAGTATGATTGGTCTTGAATAATTGGCTTCTGATCAGTCCTTCGTAATTCAGCTTCTGAACGTCTTCATCTTCTGAATAACTCTTGACTAGCAGATAGCTTCTGAACTCTTGTAGGCATCTGAACGTCTCTGAGCTTCTGAACTTCTCTAAGCTTCTGAACTCTTGCAGACATCCTGATCCTATTTGAGCTTCTAAACAATTCTAGCTTCTGACCACGTTTTAGCTTCTGAACTCTTTCAGAGTGTAAAGATTCAGACTTCCATTAGGTTCCTTCAGAGCATAAACCAAGTGTGCTCTTGATATATCTTTGGATTCTCCTGCACACTTAATTTAAACATTAGTAACATCAGTTGTCCATTTAATACTTTGTTATCATCAAAACTCAAGGGTGTGTACTAAAACACATTTTGTTCCAACAGTATTTTCTTAATTGTAAAATTCGGGAATACAGTCGTGACTTTAATCCCTGACCTAGGGTTTATATACTTCGTGTGATAAACACAAGAAGGGGGGGTTTGAATTGTGTTTTGTATGTTTTAAAACTTTTTCTAAAGAGTATGAAATGAAGCGGAATAAAACACAATATCAAAGCAAGGTAAGAAGAAATGAACACAAGGAATTTTATACTGGTTCCTCCCACAAATGAGAGTAGTCCAGTCCTCTTGTACTCACAAGAGATTTCACTATAATCACATAAATTATACACTTGCTCAAGCACACAACAAGAGACTTCACAAAATGCTCAAGATCACACAGCAGGAGACTTCAATAGATGCTCAATCACGCAACAAGAGAATTCAACAGATGCTCAGGCACACAACAAGAGACTTACTCTAAATGCTCCAGCACAGTAGGAGACTTCCAAATTGCTCAATCACAAAAGCAACAGACTTCTAAATCTTATACAATAAGATTGTTTACAATGATACACCTAGGACTAACTCTTACAAATATTATCAAAACAGAAAGCTTTGATGTTGAATGAAGATCTTGAGTTTAAGTCTTGTGCAGATATTTGCTATTACATTCTTTGGCATGAATGAACACTTTCTTTCTTTTCTTTTGTGTGCAGTTCTTGAGTTTAAGCTCTTTTGAAAAGTTTGATCATTCAACGACAACTTTGTCAATTCAAAGAGGTCTTATATTTATAGGCTTTAAAAATAGAGACGTTTGAATATGACCGTTTTGAGAGATCAGTTTGCCCGTTTGAAAGGTACTTAGACCTTGTTTTAACTTATTCCACAAATGGAAAACTGCTTCTTCCTTTCTGCTTCTCGAAGATAGTTCCTTTGCATAGAAGAGGCAATTTAGTACCGTTGTCTTGATACTCACTTTTTTGACTAGTTGGGCTGACATACAACAACATCCATTTCGTCCTTATGTAGATTAAAGCTTGAGGGGAATATCTCTAGACTTGATTTCATCAGATTTATGTGTTTCGTTATTCTTGTGTAGCTTCTGAGAGTACATTTAAATTGCTTCTGACAGGTTCTTCTTGCTTCTTGGACCTTTTGTTGTTTCTGAGACTCTTGTAGCTTCTGATAGACTTTCTTCAGACTTGGTTCTCTCAGAACCTCTGAATGCTTCAGATGCGTATAATTTGCTTTGAGCTTCTCAGATTATACCTTCATTATTAACTGCACACTTTCATTTAAGATCATTATTGTTCTTCAATTGCATATTAATACTTTGTTATCATCAAAACTTTATCAAGCTCTTGGGATTTGTTCTAAGAACCATTTTTGTTCTAACAATATATAGCAAGCAAAATGGGCCTCAAAACAATTGGGCCGAAAAAGATATGATACGCTGAAAATAAAATAATTAAATATTTTTAAGTCTGAAACATTGACGAATAAATATGACTCCTTTGTGCTCTGAATTGATTTTTGGCCTCAACATGAAAGTTGTAGCTCTTGATCTCAGCTTTCCAACGCATCTTCCCGCGCCTCAATCCGATATTTGTAGCTCCAGTTATGACCTGTGGACTAAGAAGGTGTCAAAGTGCTATTTATTCATAAAATAAGTGCGAAAATAAAATAAAGCTAGAAATAAACTTAAATATAAAAACACATTTTTTTTTTGAACAAGCCAAAATGAGACGTATATATATATATGGGGATGTATCACATGAGAATGACAAAGATATATGAGAATGATGAAAATGAATAATAGCCATTAGATTAAAATGAAAGGTTGAGATTAGAAATTAATTTAAATTACTCATGTGCCACTCAAACACAGAATCATGTATATCTCTTTCTCTCTTGGGTCGTTTGGTTTCCTTTCCCTCAGTTTCAAGGTATTGTGTCTTCTAGTTTAGCGCATCTCTCTCAACTTCACTACTTCTTCTTCTTCTTCTAATTTTGGTTTTCTATATTTTTATAATTTAGGGATTCTGAGTTTAACATTGATTGATGAGGGAGGTGTAAAATTTATATGAAAGATTCTATGAAATTTCTTTTAATTTTTCCAGAACTATTTTTTTCCCCACAGATCCAGAACTAGATTTGTCCAAAATCAACTTCCAGCCATTTCCAAATTAAAGAGTATGAGTGTTTTTCGACAGATCCAAAACTAGATTTGTTCATTATCTTCATATGATGTGTGAATGTTTTTTGACCAAATTTATCAAAAATGAACACGTCTTTGTTTTCTTCTCAGTGAAACCCGCAAAAAAACACATTTAAGCAAGTGGAAATTAAAAGTCCTCAATTAAACACATGCAAAAAGATAACAAGTGTAACCTGTAAAAGAAATTAAAATAGGAACAATAGAAACAAAAGGATAACAGTATAAAAGACACAAGTGAAGAAGTGAAAAAGGGACAACAACAGTTCAACAAAAAGAGACAAATAGAAAATAGAAAAAATGGTGGAAGTGAATCACATGGATTGAGAAAGAAGAGATGATTGAAAATAGAAACACATAAAAAAGAGGTCTTTGGGAGTGAAATCAAAATAGGAACAGAGGGAGAATATGAACAGCTTGTGGGGAGAGAGAGAGAAGCAGCCGCCGGGAGAGATAGCCGCCAGGAGTGAGATGGTCGCGAGGGTGATGGATAAACAGCGCGAATGTGCTTTGCTGGGAAGAGGGAAGGTTGAATTGGAATGAGAATTACATATGACAATGGCACATGGTTATGTTTTAATCTCAACCATTGCTTTTAATCTTATGGCACGTATTCATTCTTATCATTCTCATATAAGATAAGAAGTTCATTCTCATATGATTAGGGATGGCAAAAATATCCATATCCGCGGATATCCGTGGATAAAATCCGCTACGGACATGGAGCGGATAGCTTAACGGATATCCACGGATAAAATAAATGGATAATTCAATTATCCATATTTAATGGATACTGTATGCGGATGTAATACTATCCATATCCACAGATATCCATACCCACTAATAAATTAGTAAAATTACTAAAATATCCTTAGTTAAATATAAACTCTAATATTTTTATATTTTCTTTTTGTATTCAATAAAAAAAAAAACTTTTCATATTCTGTCTTAGACCTTTTAATAGTCTTCCAACTTTTCATATTCTTCCAACTTTTCGTATACAATAAAAAATTATAATTTGCCATTTCATATTCATTAGTCATTACTCTTCACTTTCTCTGTCTATTCCACGCTTTTCCACTTCCACTGTTCAATATAAGTACCACTACTCCAGCACCGTCCTACCCAACCAGTGATTCCCTTTCTCGTCCTCCATCTCCACTCTTCATTGCTTCAGGTTATTTTTTTTGTGTGCTTTGTTACTTATTGTTATTCATGTTTTGTTACTTATTGTTATTCATGTTTTGTTTTTGTTTATAGTTCAAATTGTTTGTGTTCTTGTTTAATTTCAACTTAGTTCTCAACAATTTCCATCTGTTAATAACTCATTATCTGATCAGCTGAGTTTTCCCCTATATAAAATTCACTTTTTTAACTTTTTTACAAAGACTTGTAGTCAAACTTTTACTAACAATTTCACACAAATACAATGTCTTTCTAACAAACCTTTATTTCTTTGTAGAATGTCTTTTGAACAAACCTTTACTCCTATGGAAGTTGTGCAAGAGAATTTGGCACCCTCAAACGTGGATGAGTCTAATGTCGTTGCTTCAAATGTTCCGAATGTAGAAATTAATTCAACTCCTAATGAAATTGAAAGTCCAGTTCCATGTGAAATTGAGACTGAAGGTCCTAAAACAAAGCTAACTTCTGATGTTTGGCTACATTTCAAAAGAAAGCTAACTTCATGAGTATCCTTTGGCGATGGTTGAACACATTGGTTTTAGAGAATTTTGTGCTTCTATGCAACCTTTATTCAAGCCGGTTTCTCGTAACACTATCAAGAATGACATCATGAAAATTTATAATGCTGAGAAAGAGAATACAATGAAGTTGTTGTCAAAAAATCAAAGTCGTATTGCAATTACCACTGATATGTGGACTTCAAGTAACCAAAACAAAGGCTATATGACTATTACAGCTCACTTCATTGATGATTTATGGACCCTTCCAAGTCGACTTGTAAGGTAATAACAATAAATTATTTTGATATTCTTATTATTTTTTGTCTAATGTTAGTTATATTGTTATTGAAATTTTAATTTATGTTAGGTTTATTTATGTGCCTGCTCCTCATACTAGCAAAACCTTAGCTGATACTTTGGTTCAATGCTTGATCGAATGGAATCTAGATACAAAGTTGTCCACATTGACTGTTGATAATTGCTCCACGAATGATGCTATGATTGAACGCATTTTGAAAAAGATTACACCCAGGTCATTGATATTGGGTGGTCAATTGTTTCACATGCGCTGTTCCGCGCATATATTGAATTTAATTGTGAAAGATGGCTTGTCCATAATTTCTGGTGCCATTGCGAATATTAGAGAAAGTGTTGTCTATTGGACAGCAACACCGAAAAGAGAGGAGAAATTCATCGAGACATGTGGTCAAGTGAACATTTCTTATGATAAAAAGCTTGTTCAAGATTGTAAGACTAGGTGGAATTCTACATTCTTAATGCTTAATGTTGCCATGCAATATAAAGATGTGTTTGCTCGATGTGCAATGCGAGATTCTCAATATAAAACATTGCCTAGTGAAAATGAATGGATGAAAGCAAAAGATATATGTGAAAAGTTGGATGTTTTTTATGATGATACACAACTATTTTCTGGTACCAAGTATCCTACTGCAAATGTTTATTTTCCCAAAGTATGTGAAATGAAATTGGCTTTGGTTAATTGGCTTGGTTCTACTGATAGTGTCATTAGAAATATGGCTTCAAGTATGCTTTCTAAGTTTGACAAGTATTGGAAGGCAGTCAATGGAGTGATGGCAATAGGGATTGTGTTAGATCCAAGGTACAAAGTTGCTTTGTTAGATTACTTTTTCCCTCTAATTTATGGAGACGAAGCTGAGGATGAAATTGAGAAGGTAAAATCTTTTTTTCAAAAGATGATAATTGAGTATGATTTGAAAATCAAAGAAAAGGAGAATGTTTCTTCATCCTCAAATCACACTCAAACTGCATTTGATGCTATTGTTGTTGGCAAAAAAGAAACTTGGAGGACTAATTTTGCAAAACACGTTATTGCAAAAAAAAGTGTCACATCTAGTAGGTCAGAATTTGATGGATATATAGAGGAGAAAGTTTTGCCAGATGATGAAAATTTTGACATTTTAGGTTGGTGGAAGGCTAGTGGATTAAAATATCCAATCTTGCAAATGATTGCAAGAGATTTCTTAGCAATTCCTATTTCAACGGTTGCTTCAGAGTCTTCTTTTAGCACTAGTGGTCGGATTCTTACTCCTCATCGTAGTAGACTGCGTTCAGATATTATGTTAATATTTTTTATATCTTTAAAAAAAGCTAACATTTTTTTCCTTCAAATAATCAATTTTATTTATATAAAAAAAGTCATCCATGGATATCTGTCAATATCCGCGGATATCTAAATATCCACGGATTACCCGCATAGCGGATACCCGCACGGATATGGGGCATATATGGATATCATATTTATCCAACGGAGCGGGCACGGATATCATACTATCCGCCTCCATGGATATTCATTGACATCCATATATATATATATATATATATATATATATATATATATATATATAATAATAACAGGTCCAGGAAATTCCCTCAGCACAAGGCGTGCCGAAGGAGATTATGAAGGATTACAAAAGAGTCAAAGACAAAATTTCAATAAAACGGTCAATCATACAAGGCCCAAATAAACCAAAGTACTAGACCACCAACTATGGTAGTTTAAAGCTAGAGTACTGCTCGTCGCCTTCAACCACCTATAAGAGAATAACTTGATGTTGTCCAACATCTGATGTAACGAATTTCTGGAGCCTCTGAACAGTCTTTGATTTCTTTCGTGCCACATAACCCACACACAGGCTAACCAAATGAGCTGTATAAAGGAGCGACGTGCTCGAGTAGCACCTGCCGAAGAAGTAAACTGCAGAAAGTTATATGATAATGCCTGAGAGTCCACCAATGTGGAACCAATCTAAGAACTAATAAGTGACCAAAGAGAACCACAAATGTTGCATGATAGGAATAAATGTTGTGCAGATTCGGCCATGCCACAGCCGAATACACAGTGATGAGCCTCCAATGATAAAATGCAACGTGAGACCAGGTTTGTCTTTGAGGGTAACCTGTCCCGCAATAAACGTCATGCGAGTATGGAAACCTTCAAAGGAACCTGAGTGTGCCAAATGAGACCTGCTGCATCATCTAGGGTGACAATATCCTGTGACGTAAGTAAGTGATATACTCCTCGAACAGAATAACCTGTAACAGGGTCAGGCTGCCATTGTCATCTATCTGAAGAATGTGCCTGCAAGGAAATGGTAGAAAGTAAAGTCTGACACTCGCTCAGCTCCTCCTCCTCCCACCCCCTCAACGGTCGCCGCCACACCTACGCCTCTCAACCAGCCCCCACCCTAATGTGAACATTTGTAGCCGATTTGACCTCTGTCATGTCAAACAAGCGCTCAAACCTCTCACACAAAGGAATCTCAGCCGCCCATGGATCAGTCCAGAAGAAAGTATATGACCCATTCCCTACTATTTTCGAAATGTACTCCCCGAACCACCCTCCCCATAACCCTCCTCCAGTGTCCCTAATACGCGCTATCTCCCTCCACCATGATGACCCTCTTCGCCCTCCCTCTCTCACTCTCCGTCTCTCTACCCCGTAACGAGCTGCCAACACTCTAAATCACAAACCCTCTCTATCCACTAAAATCCTCCAAAAACACATTAAAATAGTGAAAATAGTAAATTAAACCATAGGAATACACTAGTACAATAGTAGAAGAATGTGCATTAAAACGCACTGATCAATAATATAAACTTCGAATCCAACGGTTGATTTTATAAAATTTATATTAATTAAAATGTTATTAAAGAAGTGTAACATTTGGTGTCAAACAAGTTGGTGTCATTTGATCTGTCTCATATATTATATATTTTTTTAATAAAACTAAGGTGTGATAGAGCAACACCTATATATATATTAAGAATAAAATAAAGATACAAAAAGAAGGGGGCAAAACCATACCCTTCAAGAGAAAGAGAACCTAAAATTTGGAAGTCCTAATCTATTTTGCTAACTTGATTACATCATTTTAATAGCACTAACAACATTTCAAAGATTTTAATGTTGACTCATGAAAATTATAAACAAAATTATTACTAAATTTATGTTAACATTCATATCTTTGTTGACATGTTTACATTGTGTTGTATTATGTTATAAATAAGGCATAATGCATTCATAGGTCCTTTAAGTTTTACGTTTGTATCAGATATGTTCTTTAAGTTTTTTAAGTATCAGATATGTTCTTAAGTTTTGCGTTTGTATCATATAGGTCCTTTAAGTTTTTTAAGTATTAGATATGTTCTTTAAGTTTTAAGTTTGTATCATATATGTAATTTAAGTTTTTAAAGTATCAGATAGGTCCTTTAAGTTTTACGTTTATATTATATATATATATCCTTTAAGTTTTAAGTTTGATACAAACTTAAAACTTAAAGGATATATATATATAATATAAACGTAAAACTTAAAGGACCTATCTGATACTTTAAAAACTTAAATTACATATTTGATACAAACATAAAACTTAAAGGACCTATAGATGCGTTTTGCCTATAAATAAACATTTTTATTAAAAATGTGTAATAGTTTAATAGTGTTGTATTTTTTAAATTGATATACATATATTATTATATAACAATATAAATAAAATATATATATATATATATATATATATATATATATATATATATATATATATATTATATGGGTATGTATACAAAGATTGTTCTCCGAGGTCACAAGGACACATGTTAATGTGCCCTAAAGGCATATGTTAAGGAACTTTATACAGTAACTTTTGTTTTAACAATTCTTGGTTGTTAAGTTTGTATCAAATGGATCTATCAAAGAATGTTTTGATCAAGAATTGAACTCGGATTTTCACGAACCAATTGTCCAAGAAAAATCCATTAACCACTTTAGCCCAATATCTTAGTAAAATTATATGATTTTGAATGAAATGGATATATTATTCAAAAGTACTATCCATAAATTTGATAATTATTACAAAAAGTCAAACACTCAATATTTTGTAAAGTCATTTATTAGCGAATTTTGGCTTATTCCCCATATTATTTTTTTGTCTTAAATATCATTTATTCTTCGTAATATTAGCGAATTTTGCTTTATTCCCAATATTATTTTTTCCGATTATGCCCTTGTAATGTCAAAAATACATTTAATATGTTGGCTTAAAATTTCTTATAAATGACGACGTGACATGTTCAATAAAAAAATATATTAAAATTCGCTAACATTGCATGGAGTAATCAAATAATAAAGGGTAAAGAGAATAAAATATTTTTTTTTCCTCTAAGAAATTTAAGTTGTTTTATTTCATTGGAAATAGTAGTAAATCGTATAGCATGAAAATTGAAATATAATTCAAAATATGTCATCTAGGCATAGGTATAACCGCCTTTACTAACAAATAGACAATTTTGTGTTAACAACTTAACATGATGACTAATAAAATTGTTCATGCTAATATACGTGCCTTTGCTAATAAGTGCCTTAACAAATGGAGTATTCCTCGTTTCAAATGAGGAAAAAAATTCAATTTTTTGTCCTAAATTATTAACAAAAAAAACTAAAATTTCTCCTTTTCAAGAATTATTTCTACTTATTCTCATAAAATTAAATTCAAATAGCATGTAATTTTCTCTATCCACTTTTATTAATAAGTAATAGCCAATGAAAATTATTTATATATCTTTCCATCAAACTTATTTGAAGAAAAATACAAAAACACATATACTCCAAATTACTCACTCTAGTCTTGTATAAAAGCAAAAATTCAAAAAATATTCCCTTTAAGAAAGTAGGTGAAATGCATTTAATGATTGAAAAAAATATATTCTATTTCCAGTTTTACCCTTTCTTTTATTTTAAATTAAATTAATTTATTGCACACACTTCATCTTCTTTTGGGTAAAATTGAAATTATGACTTTAAATATAACGATTGCAGTAGACTTTGCTTATATTTGAGACTAAGAATTTCCAAGAATTTTTTTGCTTATGTTTTGTTTTTTCTTAATAAGTATGATTTTTGTTTTTTCCCTTATAATTTGGAACGGATGGAGTATTAGTTAAGAATGTATATAATTTTAAAATTATAAAATTTGGAGTATTTATTTTATATTTCATTGAAATATGTTGCAAATAAAGATGTAAAAATAATTTTTATTTGTTATTGGTTATGGAGAAAATAAGAGAGTATATTAAATGCAATTTGCATTTAATTGCACGAGAACAAGAAAAAAGTTTTCAAAAAAACAATACATGTTTGTTTTTTCCACTTAGTAAAAAAAAATGATTTGTTTTATATTGTGAAATAGATGGAGTGTTTTTCCTAATAAAATTAACAAAAGAAAAATAAAATAAGGTTTTGATTGATAAGACTCATCCCTTCCCCTTCATCTTTTACCTCACCATTCTTGTTTGCAGATTGCATATCCATGCACCACCTCCCTATAGTCCTTAGGAAGGGATGAGTGAATGGAGAACGGTCTCCTTCTTTCTTTTTCTTTGTTCTTCTTTCCTGCAAATTATTTTCTATCCTTTTCTTCTTGATGTTTCTCGGGGTTGACGTATGGAGATGTATCATTGTTTTTTGACGGTGCACTGTGCCCAAATACGCTTAACTGTTGTGTTCTTATGAGATCCGGTGAAATATATTTGTTAGAAGATAAGTTTCTTTCAAACTTAACTAGAGATCATGCGTTCAAATTTAGTCTTAAAATTTAAATTACAGCACTATTAAATTTCTTAATGGAATGTTTTGCCATCAGTGGCGGATCTAGGACCCGGAGTCAGGGGGTGCAAACTTTTACATACATTAAATAATTATTAAATAAAATAATAAATATTAAAATATATACTAAGTATTAATTTAGCCTTTTTTTGTGTCTAGATATCAATTTAACTTTCTTTTATGTTGACATCAATCACGTAAGGCATTAATTTAAATTTTTTTAAATATTGATAACTAACTTGAAACATAAAATGAACATAAGTGACCAAATATACAATTAAACCCAAAATAAAAATATATATGCATGATAATACAAAGTATGTTATAATATATACATTTGTAACTAAAATCCATGGTTTAAGTTTGGCTTCAATGGCTGAAGCATTTTGCAATTAATTGAGAGGTCATCAGTTCGATACCTCATCACCAAGTTTTTTGAAAAATCAAAAACAAAAATTCTGGAAGAATTCAAGCAAAAATAACAATTATTTAATCAAAAAGCAAGTCATTGTGCATTAATTCAGCCGCCTAGCTTTAACTGAAGTGTGAAGGAAAAGATTCTGTCGGCCACTGGTGCAATTTGAAAAATCCAGGGGGTGCAAATTTGAAATAATCAAAATAATTGGTTCAAATTATGATAGTCCAGAGGGTGCAGGTGCACCCCCTCACACCTGAATGGATCCGCCCCTGTTTGCCATATATCATAATTTTATCTAATTAATTCGATGAATTAATCTCTATAATTACATGCATATAAAATACATTCAAAACAAGGAGAAAGTACAACTAACGAAAGCATGGTAAAGTCAATATGTTGATTTGTTCCATGTGAAATAGAAAACCAACGGATTTGGATTCTCTCCAATTTTCTCTCATGTTTTCTCTCCTTTTTCTTAATCTAAGGGTTGAGAAAAACATGAGGAATAAAAAGAAGAGAAAATCAACCTTTGGATTAAGAAAAAGGAGAGAAAACATGAGGGAAAATCTGTGACAGTCAATACTAGTGTTATATACTAGAAACTAATGTTTGTTACACATTCTATATCTTTTTTTGGTACAAACATTATGTATCTATTTTTTATTTTCACTATCAATATCCGATTCACTAAACCGTCTAATATGATTCAGTGTCAAATATATTTGGTTTTCACCACCAGTTGAATCTGGTTCGGGGGTCAGTTCTAACATCAAGTGGTTTCAACTATATATTTATATTTTCTACATTCAATATCTCAAAAATAGGAAATAAAAAATTTCTACATATCTATCTATAAAATGAACAAAGTCTTGGGATATTTCTTGCCCTCTCCTAAATTTTTAACGAGATACTCCTTCTAGTCTTGAATATTAGAAACAAAAAAAAGGCACACCCTTTAAGAAAAGTAGATAAAGTATTAAAAAAAAATATGTCATTTACTATTTTACCCTTAGTTTTATACGATTTTCAAGGTGTACTTTTTTATACGGTTTCCAAGGTGTAGGCTTGTAGTAGTATGGAAAAGTAAAACAAAGGGTAAAATTGGAATATTCAAAATAAACGCAATAATTGTAGTAACTTTTTCTTATATTTAAGACTTTGTAATTTTTTTTTATTTCTTATATATGAGACCGGATGGAGTATCTTTTAAGACAAAAATGTATATTGCCAAGTCACTATGTTGGTTCTTTTACGATGTTCTCGTTGTTATATCTTAATGGTTATGTGAACATTTTATGTGGATGTCTAAATTTGAATTGGGGGTTTATGCCCTCCCCTCATCGTATAGTTCGTATGTGTGTGTGGCCATTCATCTATAAGTTTTTTTTTTTGGGTGAGTTGAGGAACTTAGGAAAATTTCTTGGATAGGATGAAAAATTATTTGCTTATGAAAGAAGCATGGAAGGTTGGGGGTTATACAAATGGGGGGTTAAACATTGCTCTTTTAGGTAAATGGTGCCGGGGGATTTGGTAGATAGAGGGGGTTTGTGGTTCAAAGTGTTGGCAGTCTGTTAAGGAGTGAAGGGAGGGAAGTTGAAGGAGGGAGGGTGAAATGGGTCATCATGGTGGAGCGAGATTGTGAAAATCTGTGATGGTGTAGGTGGTCTAGAAGGTAGTTGGTTTGAGGAGTGTGTATAAAAATAGGTGGGCGATGGGACACTTATTTCTGGACTAAGCCATGGTTAGGCAGGATTCCCTTGAGTTTGAGGTTTAGTCACTTATTCGGCTTGGCGGAGAATAAGTCAAGTACGAAGGAGAAGATGTTTTTGTTAGGTTGGGACGAAGGGGGTGACGTGTGGAAGTGGCGGAGATGTTTGTGGGCATGGGAGGACGAGTTGTTAGGAAAATGTAGGACTTTACTTCATGATAATATTTTGCAAATTCATTTTTCAAACAAGTGCCAATGACAACTTTTGATCCTATTAGGGGTTACTCTGATCGCGATGTTTATCAGCTACTCCCTCTAGTTCTAAATATAAGAAACTGTTTACATTTTAGATACATACATTGAATGTTTAATATTGTATCTACTTCATAATTTAAACTAGATAAATCAAACTTTCAATGTATCTAAAAAATAAACATTTTCTTATATTTAGGACCGGATTTAGTAATAACCATCCAGGAGGATGTTACTTTCGCGGCAGCAAAATATTTAATATGGCACAGACAGGTTCCCTTGAAAGTGTCGATATTTGCGTGGACACTCTTCCGAGACAGGTTGCCAACAAAAGTAAATTTGGTGACTCGCGACATTATCTCTCCAGACGCTCACTATTGTGTGACTCGTTTCCAAGGTGTGGAATTAGCTCATCACTTATTTCTTATTTGTAGTACCTTTGACTCTCTATGGACATCAGTTCAGTCTTTTGTTGGTTTTTCGTCGGCGTATCAACAAAATCTTATTCAATTTATCTACTTGACAGATGGTTTGAAAGCGCGGTGATTCATTTCGCAATTCATTGAGTTACTTTGTGTGTGGGTTGTGTGGAATGAACGTAACAACAAATTATCCAATAATTTAGAGAAGACGAAAATGGAACTTTTGTACGCCTCAATGCCCGAATTGACTTCTTCCTCCTTATTCGTCTTGGGCCAGCAAAAGCCAGAAATTGTATCGTCCGAACCCCAAACCAAAGCATCATCATCCTTCTTCAATTCTTTCACAATCAATGTCCCCTCTAGATTTAGTGTCTCTCTTTCTTCGCAATCATCATCTAAGTGTTGAAGAAATAATTCAATCTCATGATCCCACTCTTCTTGTTGCACATCATTCACCACTTCCTCAAGTGTAACACCCAAACCCAATTATACATAAAATTCTAACTTTCAAAAATATTTTACAAAAACTCGCAGCGGATAGAAAGACTTCATTGATTAAATCAAGACCAAAATACAAAACACTTGTTTGAGTATTACATTCTCCAAAAATAATACTAATTAATAAAAATAATATTCACCGGTCTATACAAGAAGTACTCATTTAATACAACATAATTATATAAAAGACTCGATAAACATGAACCCTTCTCGTGTCCTAATCAGAGCAGAGCTTCACCGATAAATCATACCAAAAACACCTGGGGATCTGAATCGCCCAACGACCCACAAACACACAAAACAGAGAGTTGGATTTATATAACCGACACATAATAAATGAAGTAAGGTACTATCATTTATCTCGACAACATCATACATCAACAAGTAATTATTTCATATATATCATACTCAATTACCTTCCATATCTCATAACATTCCAACATATAATCCAACACATTTCGTACATACAAAGATATATAATTCATTCAACTATTCCACATAATTCATAAAGCAACATCAATAACAAGATAATTGTATTCTTCAATTTAATACACATATATCGATCCACAAACATCATCAATTAGATAAGGATATTCATCAAGTAATGTACACATACTCAATTACCAAACATCAATCACACAAATAATGTTCACCTTCTTAATGCAACTAATGTCACCTTCATGTCATGTCCCCTAGACAAGACTATATGCATGCGGTACCATTCACCAAAATAGGATACACGAATCCTATGCGTTATGGATCAAACATCCAAGCTTCATCAATTCGTTATGGGTCAAACGCCCAAGCTTCATCAATAGACTCAATCATGATGCATGAACATATATATGACGTATGTTATTCACCACCATTATGTAACCTCATGTATACATAATCTTCACCATCAATTATTCATCAACACATAACATACTTATATACATTCATCATCATCATCATCAATAAGCATTAACAATCATTCATCATATATTATACATATACACATGCATAATTCAACAACATCATCATCATTAAATTCACCAACAAATATATATATATATATATATATCAACAATATCACCATCATTATTATCATCATCTAGCATTAATTATTATCCATCATATATCATACATATATATATATATATACACACTTCAACAACATATAGGTATTCATTTCCAACATCAAAATAATCATCAATTTCACATTCATACTCATTAATTAGATTATGAGCATCATCATCAATCATACACATACATAAGAACATAATAACTCATGTATTAAACCATTAATAGCATCAAAAACATCAAAGAATGAAGTCTGGGTCAGGCACTTTCGCCCGGCGAGGCCCAGCGAAGCCTAGCGACCAAAAACAGAGAGTTTCAGCTCACCTGGCGAGCACTGGCGAATCCACTGGTCGCCCAGCGAGCCCCAGCGAGCTGACAACAGAAAATTCGTTTTCTGAAAAACGCTACTCAATGCGAAGATCATAACTTGAGCTATGAGCATTGGATTGAGATGCCGTAAAATGCGTTGGAAAGCTAAGGAAAAGATCTACAACTTTCACGTTGATCATAAAAACCAATTCAGCTTCCAAAATGGTCAAAAATTACGATTTAGCTTCAGACTTCATAAAAAACCATTTTTCTGCACAATTAAACTATGAATTTCAATCCTACAACTTTCCAAAACTTCATTTAAGTCATAAACATACTTATACACATAAAAGTACAATTCATAACATATAAAAACATCCAAATCATCAACAATCAAGGATTTATCATGTTTTTTATCAAAAACTCAAAGAACACATAATTTCATCAAAACATCCATAGATTCTCAATTTCAAAACCATCAACTTGTACTTTTAGTATCATAAGACATATATAACACTAAATCAACACAAAAGATATCATTTTGATTCATACAAGTTCATAAAAATATCATCTTTTCGACACAAAATGAGTGAGAGGGTTTGGGCAAAGAGAAATGTAATTTCTCCCCCCTCTTAATCACTCGTTGATTATATATATATAAATCTACACCCTTACCTTAATTGAAGAACTTTCTAGCTTCCCTCTTCAATCTTCCCCTCTAACTTGGCTTTTCTTCTCTTTTCCCCTTTCTTTCTCTATTCTTTCTCTTCTCTTCATTTCTCATGAGAGCTTCTCTCTCTTCCTCCACCAAAAACAACACCAAATGAATTCTCTCTCTTAAAAGTACCAATTTATACCTAGGTCAAACATCTCCTCCAATTACCACATTACCCTTCATTTATTCCAAGTCCATTCCTCATAAAGCCCAACTTAATATTCACACCTCTCAAAAACACTATTATGCTAAATACACCTCCACAACAAATGCCACACAATTAAATAAATCACACAAACATGACAATTAAATAAATAAATAAATAAATAAAACGGGATGTGACATCAAGCACATCCACCTTGAAGCATTCGGGTATTTGTCCACCAAACTTTGTGGCTTCAAACACTTAGAAACATACTTGTTCATCGTCTAATCGGAACATGAGCTCACCCTTTTCAATGTCAATTGGAGTCCTTCCTGTGGCTAAGAATGGTCGTCCCAATAAGAGAGGGACTTCAGAATCTTCTTCCATATCTAGAATCACAAAATCAGCTGGGAATACAAATTCAGCACATCTTACCAAAATTTTTTGTAGAATTCCATATGGATATGTAATTGATCGATCGGCAAGAGACAATTGCATCTTTGTTGGCTTGGCCACGACACCTGGGATGCGCTTCATCATGGACAAGGGCATCAGATTGATGATTGTACCCAAGTCACATAAAGCTCTCCAAACATGTAGGTTTCCAATAGAGCACGGAATGGTGAAACTTCCTGAATCTTTCTTCTTTTGTGGAAGCTTCTTTTGAATTATTGCACTACACTCTTCGGTCATATCCATTGTGTCATCATCCAGAGGTTTCCGTTTCTTTGTCAAGAGTTCATTCATGAATTTGGCATAGAAGGGCATTTGATCCAACACTTCTACAAAAGGAATGTTCATTTGGATGTTGTGAAGCATCTTCATAAACTTTTTGAACTGTTGATGATCATTTTCCTTTGCCTTCTTCTTGCGCGGATATGGTAGCTTAGTGTCGGATGAATTTTCTTTCTCCTTTTGGTTTTCTTTCTCTTCCACATCCTGACATTTCTCCTTTTCGACTAGCTTCTCATCACTCTCTTTTTCTATTTTTTTCTCCCTCTGATTTTCAACTTCTCCCTCACTCTCATTTTTTTCTTCTCTCTCAACAGCTCTCTTACTCCCTCATCACTAAACTCACTCTTTTTCTTACTCACAACTTCCGGTGAAGGAACTACTATACTTCTCAGGTTGATCGCCTTACAGCTTTCATTTCTCGGGTTGTCTTTTGTAGAACCTTCAAAGTCATTATATTGAGTAGCCGCAAACTGCCTTGACAATTGGCCAATTTGAGTTTCCAAGTTCTTGATTGAAACCTCGTGGTTCTTGTTGGCAACGTCTTGTTTAGCTTCCATCTGATCTTGGTTAGCTTTCATTTGGTTTAGGCTAATATTCATTTCTTCAAAATGTCCTTGGTTGAGAGTTTTGAGAAAATGCTTGTTGTTGAGACTGATTTTGGATTCCTCCCCAACCGAAATTTGGATGATCTCTCCAACCCGAATTGCAGGTGTTGGGGTACGGGTTGTTGTTGGGGAGTAAGTGTTTCATCAAGGTTGCTAACTGAAAAAGAAGAGAAAAAGATTTTTTTTTTTTTGAATAATAAAATAACAATAATTTAAAACAATAAAAATCTACTAAGTATGGTTCAGTCGAATTGTTGATTGAATCAATCTTCCCCGGCAACGGCGCCAAAAACTTGATAAATAATTTAGCAAGTGTACTAAATTCGTCGCAAGTAATAAATTAAATTCGTATCCACGGGGATTGCGTTAAATCAACAACCGTGATTTGAAAACATACTTAGGTAAATTAACATGAATATAAAAAGGGGGGATTTTTCTAGGGTTTGTTTTGAGAAAATACTTTGAAAATAAGGTTTGACTTAAGAAGGATAGCGATTGGACCTTTTCGGTTCATCTAATTACTATTGTCTCGGTAGTTCATGTATTTTAACAAATTACCAAACTAGTTTCACGATTTGATTAAAATAAATAATTATGTTCAATTTCTTGATAACATAATCCTCTCCCTTTGAAATTCTGGCACCTACTGGGGACAGATGTTAAGACAGAAGCTATAGCAATTGTCGTACGTAGTCAGTTGTAATGCTAAGACAAATGCTCTAGCGTATGTCCACAGTAGAATATAATCAACAAGTAAAAGCAACAGACAATAAAGTAAACAACACAGAGAATTGTTAACCCAGTTCGGCGTTCACAACGACCTACTCTGGGGGCTACCAAGCCAGGAAGGAATCCACTATAATAGATCTAGTTCTAAGCCCACAGCAAACATCCAAGTTTACGACTTATCTCCTAGACTCTACCCGTGCTAACTCAACCTAGGAACTCCTAAGTTTGAGACCCCGTCTCACTTCCTTTCTATCACAAACCTTGTGATTATAACAGTTCAACAAACGATGAGGTTTCACTAACCAAACAAACAAACAATCTCCGTGCTTAAAAGCTTGGGAGAAGTTTCACAAAATACAAACCAAACAGGCCTAAGCTTGTGTTATAGAATCCACAAGAAAGGCTTACAATTAACAAGACTCAAACCCTAAAACTATAATCTTGAAAATACGGCTTCAGTCCTCTTTTAGGTTTTAGTCTTCACATATTTATATGACCTGAGTTAGCATGGGCTAGGTCTTCATATTGGGCTTTAATATTCAGCTGTCCTTTTGCAAAGTCCAGCACACATGTAATGGAAAGAATCACTTGTTTCCATAAATGGCGTAGCATCTTCTGGAAAGTATATCTTGGTCCAGCCACCTAATAAACCCTTGTTTAAAGGCGTGCGTCTTGATAAGCAAGTAAGGCGAAAATAGTGCTTCAGATAATCTTCAAAGATATGGCGCGCAAATAGAGCATTAAATACCGGCAAGACAGATGTTGTACCCACATGCTACGGCATCTGGTCCAACATCTTGCTTGAACATGTTTTTGCAAAATGAGGCCAACATACAAAACACCAACAATCTCCCCCTTTGGCAAATTTTGGCTAAAACAAACTAAGACCAGTTCTGGAGAGATGCAGTACATACCTTCCTTCAAGTCAACGCAAACACACAGCTAAGAAAGAAGATAATACATTGTCACATTATTTTCAAAAGAGATCTTCAAGTGAGAAATAATGAATAGGCAGCATCAGAGGAATGCAACAGCGGAAATACACAACTTAGCCTCATAGGGTACAGGATAGGAGAGAAATAAACTCTCACACATAAGCGCCATACAGTTAAACCAGGGAAAAATAAATTCCCACAAATATGAATCACCATAGGAAAAATAAATTCCCACACCACTGAGGAAAATAAATTCTCCGGTAACAAGTAAAAGTGGATTCCTTTGAAACAGACAAGATGCCTTAGCATTTGGAATGACATCTGTCACACACAACATGCATCACAACAAAAGTAGATTGCTCCCCCTGAGTTCATGCATATATCACAGTAGAGAATACTCCCCCTCAACAGAACAAACATACACATACAGATATAGCATACATGCTCCCCCTCAATCATAGCACACCAGATGATGTAACATGTGTCACAGCATTATCACGAACAAAACATGCATCTTTACTACTACTCCCCCTTTTTAGCCATAATTTTGACAAACATAATGCGTCATGCATTGACAAACAGAAGTAGCAACACATCATAGTAGCATAATTACAGACCAGCAGCACATGGGAGTGCACAAGATATCCTGGGCGTAGCCCGCAAGGTTCAAACAGACAAAAACAATAGGAGCAGTAAAACACAGGAGCAAGGACATCATTCCGAGGAGCTTTCATCAGAGCTCTCTATCATAGGTTCACCATCAGCACATCATTATTTCCAGCACCAGCTTCTTCAATCAAGCTCACTATATCAGTGCACACCAGGGCTTCTTCTCCAAGCTCTCTTTCCAGAGCTACCCTTCTCTTCTTGTCACCTACACTTTGTCTGCCAACATAAGCTTCACCAGATGCTTCATCTTTAGACACTTCTTCCTCAAAGACAGAGTTACTCTCTACGGCATTTCTCTTCAACTGTTTCTTCTGGACAACAGGAGTATCAACACCAGCACCAAATGTCTTCACCAGGGATGGAGACTTATCAGTATCATCACTACTAAAACCAGTGTCAGAACATACGTCAGCTACAATATTAGGACGAGGAACCTGTTGGTCCAAAGATGCTTCAGCATCTGACACAACGTCAGATTGAGGAACAGGGTCCTTGATGAGATTCAGACCATTGTCAACCATGATATCACCAGTTTCAGTAACCTTTGCTACAGGATCAATATCCACTTCCATGTCATCAGTACTAGGAGTAACCTCAGGATCCTTAACAGTATTCATATCAACAGTATCAGAACTTATCATACTAATGTAACGTGTGATGAAGTAGTTAAGGGAAGTTTTGAAGACTTTCCCTAAATTACCGTGCGCAACATAAGAGTAGAGAGAGAAAATAACTACTGCACGCTTTTCAGATATTAACTGCTACAAATCCTCATGTAGGCAAATTCCTAATTTGCCTCTTAGCTTCTCAAATTGGTTAGCATCTAGTGCTTTCGTGAATATATCTGCGAGCTGTTCCTTAGTAGCAACATGTTTTAAAACCACCACATTCTCTTCTACTAAATCTCTGATAAAATGATGACGAATATCTATGTGCTTGGTCCTACTGTGTTGTATAGGATTTTTAGAGATATTGATTGCACTCAGATTATCACAATACAAAGCCATAGCATCTTGCTCGACATTATACTCCCTCAGCATCTGTCTCATCCAGACCAGTTGTGAACAACTACTCCCAGCTGCAATGTATTCAGCTTCAGCAGTTGAAAGAGACACACAATTTTGTTTCTTACTAAACCACGATATCAAATTCTCTCCCAAGAAGAAACAACCACCAGAAGTGCTTTTTCTGTCATCAGCACTGCCAGCCCAATCTGCATCACAAAACCCAATGAGTTGAGAATTGTCACTTTGTGAGTACAGCATGCCGTAGTCACATGTGCCGCTAACATACTTGAGGATTCTTTTCACTTGAGTTAAGTGACTCATCTTTGGATCAGCTTGATATCTTGCACACACACCCACTGCAAAGCTAATATCAGGTCTACTAGCTGTAAGATATAGGAGACTCCCTATCATACTTCTGTAGAGACTCTGATCAACACTAACACCTCTATCATCTTTTGTCAACTTTAAATGAGTAGGTGCTGGAGTCCTTTTGTGAGTAGCGGTATCCATTCCAAACTTCTTGACAATATTTTTTGCATACTTACTCTGAGAGATAAATATTGTCTCATCCATTTGCTTCACTTGTAGTCCAAGGAAAAACGTTAATTCCCCAACTAAACTCATCTCAAACTCTGACTGCATCTGTTTGATAAAATGCTCCACCATCTGACTTGACATCCCACCAAACACTATGTCATCAACATAAATTTGTGCTATCATTAGTTTACCATGTTCTTCTTTTACAAACAGAGTTTTATCATGTCCTCCTTTCCTGTATCCATGATTGACAAGAAATTCAGTCAATCTCTCATACCAAGCCCTAGGAGCTTGTTTCAACCCATATAACGCCTTCTTCAACTTGTAGACATGATCAGGAAGATCTGGATTCACAAACCCTTTTGGTTGTTCCAGATACACCTCTTCATTTAAGTACCCATTGAGAAAGGCACTCTTAACATCCATTTGGAAAAGTTTAAATTTCAGAATGCATGCAACACCAAGCAACAGCCGTATAGACTCTAATCTAGCAACTGGGGCAAAAGTCTCATCAAAGTCTAATCCCTCCACTTGAGTGTATCCCTGTGCCACAAGCCTCGCCTTGTTTCTTGTAATAGTTCCATTTTCATCAGATTTATTTTTATAAACCCATTTAGTACCTATTACATTCAACCCTTTTGGTCTAGGAACTAGATCCCAAACCTCACTTCTTTTAAACTGATTCAACTCTTCTTGCATAGCAGTAATCCAATAATTGTCCATGAGAGCCTCTTTGACATTTTTTGGCTCTATTTTTGACACAAAGCAAGAGTTAGAGATTATATCTTGATTTCTTCTTGTGGTAATACCTTCATCAGGATTCCCTATGATCAGATCCTTGGGATGATTTTTCTGGACTCTGATAGATGGTCCTTTACTAACTGGAGCAGTAGTATCATCAGTGGTAGGACTATCAGGCGTTACCTCAAAATCCTCTATACTAGCAGTTTCTTCAGGCTGGAATTCAAATGCTTCAGCATCTGGAATCTCATCTGTCTTAGCGTCAGATGGTATATCATCTATCACAACATTCATTGATTCCATCATTACTTGAGTTCTGGAGTTATACACTCTGTAGGCTCTGCTGTTAGTTGAGTATCCCAAGAATATACCTTCATCACTCTTTGGATCCATCTTCCTCCTTTGTTCTCTATCTATCAGAATGTAACACTTACTTCCAAATACATGAAAATACTTGATTGTAGGTTTTCTACCTTTCCACAATTCATATAAGGTCTTAGTGGTGCCAGCTCTTAAAGTGACACGATTGAGAATGTAACATGCTGTATTCATAGCTTCAGCCCAAAAGTGTTGAGGCAGCTTCTTTGAATGTAGCATGACACGAGCACATTCTTGTATAGTTCTGTTCTTTCTTTCAACTACACCATTTTGTTGAGGTGTAATAGGTGAAGAAAATTCATGTCCTATTCCTTCAGCAGTGCAAAACTCAGAGAATCTTGAGTTTTCAAATTCTCTACCGTGGTCACTCCTTATTCTGACAATGACACTATCTTTTTCTCTTTGAAGTTGTTTACACAAATCCTTGAAAGCACAAAAGGTGTCTGACTTTTCTCTGAGAAAGTTGATCCAAGTGAATCTTGAGTAGTCATCTACAACAACAAAAGCATATCTCTTTCCTCCTAGACTTTCAACCTGCATAGGCCCCATCAAGTCCATATGAAGTAATTCAAGCACCTTTGATGTAGTCAGATGCTGCAGCTTTGGGTGTGGCATCTTTGTCTGCTTCCCAATTTGACATTCACCACATATGCTTCCTTCTTCTATCTTCAGTTTAGGTACTCCTTTTACTGCATCTTCAGCTATGACTTTCTTCATACTCCTTAGATTAAGATGACCCATCTTTTGATGCCATAACTTAACTTCATCTTCTCTAGTGATGAGACAGGAAGAAATTTGAGCACTTTCTTTAGGAATCCATAAATAACAGTTATCTTTAGACCTGACTCCTTTCATAACAGATTCACCATCTTTAGTTGAGACAATGCATTCAGACTTCGTGAAGTTCACTTTCATTCCTTGATCACACAATTGACTGATGCTTATGAGATTTGCAGTCAATCCTTCCACTAAAAGAACATTCTCAAGCTTAGGCAACCCATTTGCAATGAGACTTCCAATGCCTTTGATCTGACCTTTGGCCCCATCACCAAAAGTAACATAACTGGTAGTGTAAGCTTTAACATTGGTTAGATAATTTTTAACACCAGTCATATGTCTTGAGCAACCACTATCAAAGTACCAATCATTTCTGGATGAAACTCTCAGAGATGTATGAGCTATGTGAGCAACATCATTTGCCTTTGGTTTCCATTCTTTCTTTGTATTGCTTGAATCAGATTCATACCTGGGATTATTATACCATCTTGGAAACCCATACAATCTAAAACAGAAAGGTCTGATGTGACCTCTTCTACCACAGTAATGACAGATCCATCCCTTAGGTTTAGGAATGACTTTGGCAGGCTGATGTTGTTGAACATGCTGTGGCATCTGTCTGGTTTCAGTGGGATCATAAGTGTCTTTAGCAGGAACAAATGTACTAGTAGAAGTAACATTTTTCTTTTTAGGATAGTTATATTCTACTCCAATACCCTTAGGTTTCCCAGCAACTTGACCCTCAACCAGTATATCTAATCTTTCAGTTCCATTATTTAGCAGTCTAAGCTGTTTATTTAAACTAGTCAGCTGATAGTTCAATGTGGTTACCTCATCTCTAAGAGCAGAAGCCTCGGACAAATGCTTTGCCTTCTCAGATTGTAGTTGCTTTGTGAGTTGAGATATTTGAGTCTGATGCTTCAGCTTCTCATCTTGCAATTTACTTATAACGTTTTGTTGCTGCTGACAAACCTTTTCACTCTTCTGACTCAGTGCTTTATAGGACGCAGCTAGTTCATCAAAGGTCAATTCATCATCATCTGATTCAGATTCAATAAATCCAGTAAGTGCAGTAATGTGATTTGCAGACTCAGAGTAGTCATCATCCTCAGAGTCATCTTCATCAGACCAAGTGACAGCCATACCCTTCTTCTGTTTCTTCAGGAATGTTGGACATTCAGCTCTAATATGTCCATGGCCTTCACATTCATGACATTGAACACCTTTTCCAGTACTGGCCTTTTCCTCAGGTCTGTATTTTCTTTCACCATTAAACTTTCTGTTATTATCAGAGAAATTGCCTTTAGCATTTGTCCTGCCTCTTCCATCCATCTTCTTTAATATTCTGTTGAACTGCCTGCCTAGATGTGCCATAGTTTCAGATAAATTTTCATCAGTTTCTAAACCATTTTCTACTTCCTCACTTTCAGTGGTGTTGGTTATAAGAGCTATACTCTTCTTCCTCTTCTCGGTTTTCTCTTTAGCAGCCAGCTCATAGGTTTGTAATGAACCCACTAAATTTTCAAGTTTCAATACTCCTATATCATGTACTTCTTCTATAGTAGTAACTTTCATATCAAACATCTTAGGAAGAGATCTAAGCATTTTTCTTACCATTCTTTCCTCGCTTAGCTTTTCACCTAGAGCATCAAAGTTGTTTGCAAAGTCTAGAATGGTCATGTGGAAGTCATGAACAGATTGATCTTCACCCATCATTAGGTTCTCAAACTTTACGGTCAAAAGCTGTAGCCTTGAATTCTTCACCTTAGCGGTGCCTTCATGTGTAGTCATTAGAATATCCCATGCTTCCTTGGCCACTGAGCACTGTTTGATCATCCTGAAAATGTTATTATCCACAGCATTGAATAAGGCATTTAGCGCCTTGGAGTTACCATGTGCAAGCTCATCCTCTTCCTTGGTCCACTCCGCTTCTGGTTTTAGTTCACCTGTAGTTTTACCATCTTTGTCACGTATCACTGGATGTTCCCATGCCGTTAGGATAGCCTTCCAAGATTTGCTATCAAGTGATTTGATAAACGCCACCATTTAGGCTTTCCAGTAATCATAGTTTGATCCATCCAGAAGTGGAGGTCTGTTGACATAGCCACCATCCTTGTTCATTATGCCAGAAAGTAACTTCCCTGGTCCTCACCCACGCAGAACAGGGTGCCTGCTCTGATGCCAATTGAAATTCTGGCACCTACTGGGGACAGATGTTAAGACAGAAGCTATAGCAATTGTCGTACGTAGTCAGTTGTAATGCTAAGACAAATGCTCTAGCGTATGTCCACAGTAGAATATAATCAACAAGTAAAAGCAACAGACAATAAAGTAAACAACACAGAGAATTGTTAACCCAGTTCGGCGTTCACAACGACCTACTCTGGGGGCTACCAAGCCAGGAAGGAATCCACTATAATAGATCTAGTTCTAAGCCCATAGCAAACATCCAAGTTTACGACTTATCTCCTAGACTCTACCCGTGCTAACTCAACCTAGGAACTCCTAAGTTTGAGACCCCGTCTCACTTCCTTTCTATCACAAACCTTGTGATTATAACAGTTCAACAAACGATGAGGTTTCACTAACCAAACAAACAAACAATCTCCGTGCTTAAAAGCTTGGGAGAAGTTTCACAAAATACAAACCAAACAGGCCTAAGCTTGTGTTATAGAATCCACAAGAAAGGCTTACAATTAACAAGACTCAAACCCTAAAACTATAATCTTGAAAATACGGCTTCAGTCCTCTTTTAGGTTTTAGTCTTCACATATTTATATGACCTGAGTTAGCATGGGCTAGGTCTTCATATTGGGCTTTAATATTCAGCTGTCCTTTTGCAAAGTCCAGCACACATGTAATGGAAAGAATCACTTGTTTCCATAAATGGCGTAGCATCTTCTGGAAAGTATATCTTGGTCCAGCCACCTAATAAACCCTTGTTTAAAGGCGTGCGTCTTGATAAGCAAGTAAGGCGAAAATAGTGCTTCAGATAATCTTCAAAGATATGGCGCGCAAATAGAGCATTAAATACCGGCAAGACAGATGTTGTACCCACATGCTACGGCATCTGGTCCAACATCTTGCTTGAACATGTTTTTGCAAAATGAGGCCAACATACAAAACACCAACACCCTTGATCATAAATCCCTAATGTCTTAGGATGATTTATGATCCGGGAGGAATTTGCGCTTTAATCTATAAATTCTCAATTACCAATACAAAATCTCTTAAGTAAAAGTTATTTGAATAATTATTCCTAGGTCGATGATTCGTTCCTATTTTCATAGTAAAACAAATTATTTAAATCATCACACAATTGATCGGATCATGCAAAGCATTAGATACAAGGAATAATTAACTGAAACTAACTTCGTAATCTATTAAAATAACATATGAAACTACATGGTTCAAAAACAATAGTGTTAGGTTTTTCAAATTGGCTTAATTTTACAAAAACAACAAATAGCCAGATGTAGTGGCAGATGTGGCTACATATGGAATAACATTCTAACGCCTGAAGATACGAACAGTTTGTTACGTGCGCTATTCCTCAAGTCTATCTCTTTAGTGCAGTGTTAGCGCTTTACTTGCTCCACAATACATGGAACTCGCGTGTCCATTGAACTTATCCGATAAGCATATGTTCTCTAAAATATATTCCTATATTTTAGGATACTGTTGGATTAGCTCGACAAAAGAGCTTGTATCGGATAAACTACAGTTTGTTCTTATTTTTGAAGGCGAAAATCAAGGTACCAGTATAGCTGGTTTATGCACTATATATATTGAAGGCCATAGACTGTTTTAGGTTACGAAAACTCTTGTGAAGAAATATATATTTGTGTCTAGGGTTTTTAAGTTTCTCGTGTGTATTTTTGTGAGCCTATCTTGTATCTCCTTGATACTTGCTTAGGACTGGGATATTGTGTTGTAAGGGTTTTAGTCTACTCCTAAGCTTTTAAGCACGGAGATAAGTTATTGTTTTGAAGTGTGACTTCATTGTTTTCAAGGTTAGATCAATCACACTGGCTGTGTGGTTAAGAGGAGGAGAGATAGGTGTCTCTAATCTAGGTGGTCCTAGGTTGAAGAAAGCACGGGTAGAAACTAGGTGACGAAGTGTAAACGGGTCGTTTGCTGAAGACTTCTAACTAGTTTTATCATAGTGGATTCACTCCTGGATTGGTATCCCCCAGAGTAGGTCGTGTTATACGCCGAACTGGGTTAACAAACTCCTGTGTTCATTTAATTTCCAGTTACTTATTATACTGCGTATTATTTACTTCGTTGTGCACATTGTAATTGCAAAGGTAGGCACATCCTGTACCCCATTGCTACGCCAGAATTTCAATTGGCATCAGAGCAGGCACCCTGTTCTGCTATTAGGGTGAGCTTCAGGGAACGATTCTGGTTGCTATGGTACGAATTATGACTACTGGAAATCACGCATGGAAGCCTTCTTAAGGTCTGTGGACAGTAGGACATGGAAGTCTGTGGTTACTGGCTGGGAACATCCTACAGTTATAGATAAAGATAATGTTGTTTCTTTGAAACCTGAGGGAGAGTGGTCAAAGACTGAAGATGAACTTGCTCTTGGAAATCATAAAGCTTTGAACGCCTTATACAATGGTGTTGATAAGAACATGTTTAGACTGATAAAGAGATGCACTCAGGCTAAAGAAGCTTGGGAGATCTTGAGAACTACTCAGGAAGGGACATCAAAAGTCAAGAACTCCAGACTTCAGATGCTGACTACGAAATTTGAGAACCTCAAAATGAAAGAAGATGAGACGGTACATGACTTCTATATGACTGTTTTAGATTTTGCTAACACTTTTGACTCTCTAGGTGAAAAACTTTCTGAAGAAAAAATGGTGAGAAAAATGTTGAGGTCTTTACCCAAGAGGTTTGACATGAAGGTCACATGTATAGAAGAGTTTAGGGACTTATCTGAAATAAGGCTGGATGATCTGGTTGGGTCTCTACAAACCTATGAACTTTCTGCTAATGAACGATCTGGAAGTAAAAACAAAAACATAGCCTTTGTCTCAAATGCTGATACTGATGATGCACAAGATGAGGCAGATACTGATGAAAGCTTATCTGAAGCTATGGCTCTCCTAGGAAGACAATTCAATAAAGTACTAAGAAGAATGGATAGGAGAGGTAAACAGAATGTAAAGCAGACTGTGTCCCCCATTTCACTCGACATCAACAAGAATTCTAGTTTTCAAAAGAAACCTAAAGCTGAAGAAAAAGTGAGTCAAGTGAGAGGAGTACAGTGTCATGAATGCAGTGGATATGGACACATCAGGTATGAATGCCCTAATTACTTGAAGAAGCAACAAAAGGGAATGACAGCTACATGGTCTGAGGATGAAGACTCAGAGGATGACACATCTGGTGAAACTGCAAAGCATATTACTGCCTTAACTGGACTGTGCAGCTCTGACACTGAATCAAATCATGGGGATGTATCTTATGAAGAATTGGCTGAATCCTATAGAGCTCTATGCAAGAGAAGTGAAGAAGTTTGTAGAAGCCAAGAAAATCAAAAAAGGCTTATCTTGGAACTACAGTCTGAAAAGAACAAGCACCTGGCTCAGATTTCTGAACTGAATAATGAGGTAACACAACTGAATTCCACACTTAAAAAGCTTAAAAAGGAAGCTTCTATGAACAATAGCACTGTCGTTCTAGAAAAACTAATTAAATCGCAGGAAGAAGGAAACTGGGTAAAAGGTATTGGGTATGAATATGAGGATCTGAACAAGCCCAAGGAGTATGATCCCGAGCTGAAGTTTTTGCCTTCTGGGAGAAACAAAAAATTTCCAATGCCGAAACCAAGAATGCCCCATTTTCAACCCCATATGGGATTCAGAAATATGAGATCACAACCCTGGATTTGTCATTATTGTGGAAGAAGAGGACATATAAGACCATTTTGTTATAGATTATATGGGTTTCCAAAAAGAAGTCAGAGGGAAGTACCTGAGAAAGTAGAGATTAATCAAGCAAAAGAATGGAAGCCTAAAGGTAATGTTGCTAGCCTAATTGCTCACACATCTCTTCGAGCTACCTCTAGAGAAGACTGGTACTTTGACAGTGGTTGCTCCAGACATATGACTGGAATATAAAAGTTTCTGGTGGATCTTAAGTCCTACTCCACTAGTTATGTTACATTCGGTGATGGTGCTAAAGGTGAGATTAAAGGTATTGGAAGACTAGCAAATATTGGACAACCTGATCTTGATGATGTTCTTCTTGTGAAAGGATTAACAGCCAATCTAATTAGTATAAGCCAACTCTGTGATCAAGGAATGAAGGTTAACTTTACCAAAGGTGAATGTCTAGTAACTAATGAAGAAGGTGAAGTGATAATGAAAGGAGTAAGGTCAAAGGATAATTGTTATTTGTGGGTAGCTCCAGATGAAACTAACTTATCTTCTTGTCTGATAACTAAAGAAGATGAGGTTAATATATGGCATAGGAAACTTGGTCATCTCAATCTTAAGAGCGTGAAGAAGATTATCACTGAAGAAGCTGTTAGAGGAATGCCCAAATTGAAGATAGAAGAAGGGAAGATATGTGGAGAGTGTCAAGTTGGAAAGCAAATTAAGATGTCGCACCCTACAGTGCCCCATTTAACTACATCCAGAGTTCTTGAATTACTACACATGGATTTGATGGGTCCCATGCAAGTGGAAAGCCTAGGAGGAAAGAAATATGCCTTTGTTGTAGTGGACGATTACTCAAGATATACGTGGATTAGCTTTCTTAGAGAAAAATCTGATACCTTCTTTGTGTTCAAAGACTTGTGTGTACAACTACAAAGAGAAAAGGATGAAGGTATTATTAGAATCAGAAGTGATCACGGAAGGGAGTTCGAAAATTCTAGCTTTGCTGATTTCTGTGCTTCATAAGGTATTGGGCATGAGTTCTCATCCCCCATTACACCCCAACAGAATGGTGTTGTGGAAAGGAAAAACAGGACTTTGCATGAATGTGCCAGAGTAATGCTGCATGCTAAGAAACTACCTTATCATTTTTGGGCTGAAGCTATGAGTACTGCATGTTATATTCACAACAGAGTTACATTGAGAACCGGAACGTCAAATACTTTATATGAACTCTGGAAAGGGAGGAAGCCTACTGTAAAATACTTTCACATCTTTGGATGTAAATGTTACATTCTTGCAGATAGAGAACCTAGAAGAAAATTGGATCCTAAAAGTGAAGAAGGAATTTTTCTATGATATTCTACAAACAGTAGAGCGTTTAGAGTGTTTAACTCCAGAACTAGCACGGTGATGGAATCGATTAATGTCGTAATTGAAGACACCTATTCTGTCAGTGAAACAGATGCTGATCCTCATGTTGACTCTACTCCTGCCCCATCTGATGTTCTGGAAGAAGAAATCTACATAGATAAAGTTGAAAAATCAGGAAGAGAGACTGATTTGTACAATGCTCCAGTGAACAAAGGTCCTTCAGTTAGAGTTCAAAAGAATCACCCCACAGATCTGATAATTGGTAATCCTGATCAAGGAATTACTACTAGAAGATCACAGGATGGTGTGTCAAATGCATGCTTTGTGTCTAAGATTGAGCCAAAGAATGTTAAAGAAGCTTTGACTGATGAATTTTGGATTGAAGCTATGCAAGAGGAATTGAATCAATTCAAGAGATGTGAAGTATGGGATCTAGTACCAAGACCTACAGACACTAATGTCATTGGTACCAAATGGGTGTATAAAAATAAATCTGATTCACAAGGAGTGGTTACAAGAAATAAAGCCAGGCTGGTGGCTCAGGGTTATACTCAGATAGAAGGTGTTGACTTTGAAGAGACATTTGCACCAGTAGCTCGCTTAGAATCTATAAGGCTACTTCTTGGTGTGGCATGCTTCTTAAAATTCAAGCTTTACCAAATGGATGTGAAGAGTGCTTTTCTAAATGGATACTTGAATGAAGATGTATATGTTGAGCAGCCAAAAGGATTTGTTGATCCAAATCACCCTGATCATGTGTACAAGTTAAAGAAGGCATTGTATGGTCTCAAGCAAGCGCCCAGAGCTTGGTATGAGAGACTTATAGAATACTTAATAAAACAAGGCTACAGGAAGGGAGGTAATGATAAAACCTTGTTTGTTAAGGCAGAAGAAAAGGAGATGTTGATAGCTCAGATTTATGTAGATGATATCGTATTTGGTGGAATGTCTGACAGGATGGTGCAACATTTTGTACAACAAATGCAATCTGAATTTGAAATGAGTATGGTTGGTGAACTAACGTTCTTTCTTGGGCTACAAGTGAAACAGATGGAAGATACTATTTTCATCTCTCAAAGCAAGTATGCTAAGAACATTGTGAAGAAGTTTGGTATGGAAAGTGCAAGCCATAAGAGAACTCCTGCTCCTACGCACTTAAAATTGTCTAAAGATGAGAAGGGAGTAAAGGTTGATCAAAGTCTCTATAGGAGCATGATTGGGAGCCTGCTATATCTCACTGCAAGTAGACCAGACATCACATTTGTAGTTGGAGTATGTGCAAGATACCAGGCTGAACCTAAGGTAAGTCACCTCACTCAAGTTAAAAGAATTTTGAAATATGTGAGTGGTACTAGTGATTATGGAATGTTATATACACATGGTGATAATGCAATGTTAATTGGCTATTGTGATGCTGACTGGGCTGGGAGTGCAGATGACAGAAAAAGTACATCTGGTGGATGTTTCTTCTTAGGAAATAACTTAATATCCTGGTTTAGTAAGAAACAAAACTGTGTCTCACTATCTACAGCTGAAGCTGAGTATATTGCAGCCGGTAGTAGTTGTTCTCAGTTAGTTTGGATGAAACAAATGCTCAGTGAATATGATATTCATCAGGAAACTATGAAATTATTCTGTGACAATATGAGTGCTATTAATATTTCCAAGAATCCAATCCAGCACAGCAGAACCAAGCATATTGATATCAGACACCACTTTATCAGCGAACTAGTTGAAGATAAAATAGTGATGTTGGAACATGTTACCACAGGTGAACAACTGGCTGATATTTTTACAAAGGCGCTAGATCTTAATCAGTTTGAAAAACTCAGGGGCAAGCTAGGAATTTGCCTATTTGAAAGTTTATAGCAATAGTATCTCACGCGCGTGCAGTAAAGTCTAACTTTTCATATACTGAGCACGTTGTCCAAGGAAGAGGGAAAATTAATACTCCACCATATTGTGTGCTTTATCACTCATTCATTTGTCAGTTAAATTTTTCATCTCTCCATCCGCTCAACTCCTCTCCCTGCTACTCACTGTTACAACTTTTCGCAAACTTTTGTGATTATGATTCATCTCCTTGCAATCGCCACTTCATCATGTCTGGAAATTCTCAAAACTCAACCGAAAAGGATGTGTCTGATCACGATGAGACTTCTAAAACACTTGCATGTGATTCCAACGCTCCAGATTTGCTGGTCAATTCGGAAGAAGATCAATCGAAGAAGGATTCTCGTTCGTCCAAGAAACATAAGTCTTCTTCTCGTCATTCTAAGTCAAAGAAACATCGCAAGAAGAAAATTTCGCCTTCGTCAGCTTCGATTAAAATCAAGAAGAGTAAAAAGAAGAAACCCTCCAAGAAAGGTGAAATGTCTCGAGCATTGTCTATGACTGATCTTTATCTGGATACGAATCAATCTAAAACTGACAATGATGATGTTGGTGCTAAAGAATCCATGGATGCAAGTCCAAATTTAAGTCCTGTTACTGTAGACAAAAGCCCCAATTCTGTTGATGATTTGAGTGTGGATAACCCGAGGACTGATTGTGATATAGATGTTCAACCCCCAGAAATCACTGTTCAATCAGATGATGTTGATAAAATTTCTGATGAAAATGGTGAAAATTTGACATCCGTTGCTGAGGTGATTACAACTCCGTTGCCAACAACTAATGTAGTTGAAGAGGCTGGACCCTTGCAGGCTGCATCTGGAACACTGCCAAATGTCCTTGGTGTTGCTGATAGGATAGAGGAAGACGATAAGGCTGTTAATGACTCTACTGCTTCTGCTGAGAAACAGGGTACCAATCCTAAAGTTGATGAAGATGAAGATGATCCTGATGAAGAAGATCTGGTCATTACTCATGAAACAACAGTGCATTCCACTCCCACTCAGAGTGTGGCTGGACGAACTCGACAGAGGTCTGTAAGGCAAGGCGTTGCTTCTGTTACTGCACTGGCTGCCCCATCCAAGACTATAATCAAACCTGGGTGCAAACCAGTTCTATATGGTCCCCCAAGGACTTGGAGCAAAGGTACTCCTCCCAATGAGAAGAAGAAGAAAGGTTTGAAAAGGAAGGAAGTAAGCTCTAGTGATTTTGAGTACGATGCTGACAAAGATGCTGCTGCTTTGACAACCACATCCAGGAAACAGGTTAGAACCAGATCCATAACTACTGAGTCTAATCTCAATGCACCCCTGGATAATGTGTCATTTCATGATTCCTCATATGTGAGTCAGTGGAAATATGTGTATCATAGACGTTTAGCTGTTGAGAGGAGTCTGAGTCCTGAAATGATTGAATGTGCTGACCTCATGGATCTTATTACTTTTGCTGGATTAGAGAAAACAGTGACTAATCTGGGCATGTGTTATGAAATGCTTGTTAAAGAATTTCTGGTCAACATAGGACCTGATTGTGATGATCCTTTTAGTGCTGAGTATAGAAGAGTTTATGTGCGTGGTCTGTGTATAGATTTTTCTCCTTCTATGATTAACCAATTCCTGGGAAGGAAGGATGTTGATGAACCTGCTATAGAGGTCACTGAAAATGAGGTTTGCAAAACTATTACTGGAGGGAAGGTTCTGAAATGGCCTAGGAAGGTTAAGTTGTCTACAACTAATCTTACTGTTAAATATGCTCTGTTAAACAAGATTGCAGCTGCTAACTGGGTTCCTACCTCTCACAATTACTCTGTGGCAACTGGACTTGGTAAGTTCATTTATGCTCTGGGCACCAAAACTCCCTTTAATGTTGGAAATTATATCTTTGATCAAACTCTAGTGCATGCTAAGTCTACTGCAACTAGGTTACCTATAGCATTTCCTACTGTTCTGTGTGGTATTATTCTCTCCCAGCAGCCAAATATACTCAGGAACTCTGATGTTCCATGCAAGAGAGAGACTGCCCTTACTTTTGACTGCAGATTACTTGAAGGCCCACATGAGGTGGATTTGGATGTCCCATTCGCCACCCCATCCAATGTTTCCATGACTAGGAAACAAATGATTGCAGATCTGAAGGATGTAAGCAAAGCCCTTGGGGATAAGAAGCGGAAGCTGGATAAAGTAATAGAGGCCTTGGAGTCTGAGGAGCGTTCTGGCACTGCTGGTCCCTCAAATATCCATGCTGGTGGGAATGTGGAAGGACATGTTGGCAATGCAACTGTACCAGACTCTGATGAAAGTCTTGGTTTTTGATTCTGGAAGATTATGCTGATGTTTTTTTTGTCTTTTGCCTTATGGGCTATGCCCTGGATTTCTGATGCACCTTTGTGTGCTTTTGGCCATGTAATATCTACTCTCTATTATCTCTGCACTCTGCTTATGGTTTTCTCGCACTGGTTAACTTTGTCAAATTCATGACTAAAAAAGGGGGAGTAAGTTTTGAATTTTGATGTTTTGATGTTTGATGTTCTTATGTGTTTGATAGCTCTGTGTGTGCATGTGGTAGATACGGTAGCTACATTTGCATTTACATCTGGTGTGAGTGAGTTTATATGTGCATGCAGTGAGGGGGAGAAAAATATTCCTTATTATGCATAACTTCAGGGGAAGAATCTGTCTGTTGAATCTGATGAGGCAAGTAATGCTCTCTCATTCTGGATACCATCCAGAAAAGTCTGAATGGGAATTTATTTTTCTCTATTAGACTGAATTTCTGTTTGTTTGTCTTCTGTTGTGATAAATATGTGTTGTTGAAGACTTTAACATGAGAAAATTTTTCTGATCAAGTTTGTGAATCCACATTGAAGAAGTGTTTATATCTTGATGCTGTTGTGTTGTGAATGAACTCATCCCGCTGTGCCAAGCTCTGATGTTTATTATAGAGTTTAATTCACTTGAAGTGTAGAAGGTATAGTATTCCTATTGTGTTCTACCCACATCCCTTGATAATCTGCCTAATATTGTTTTTAGTCAAAATTTGCCAAAGGGGGAGTTTGTTAGGTTTTTCAAATTGGCTTAATTTTACAAAAACAACAAATAGCCAGATGTAGTGGCAGATGTGGCTACATATGGAAAAACATTCTAACGCCTGAAGATACGAACAGTTTGTTACGTGCGCTATTCCTCAAGTCTATCTCTATAGTGCAGTGTTAGCGCTTTACTTGCTCCACAATACATGGAACTCGCGTGTCCATTGAACTTATCCGATAAGCATATGTTCTCTAAAATATATTCCTATATTTTAGGATATTGTTGGATTAGCTCGACAAAAGAGCTTGTATCGGATAAACTACAGTTTGTTCTTATTTTTGAAGGCGAAAATCAAGGTACCAGTATAGCTGGTTTATGCACTATATATATTGAAGGCCATAGACTGTTTTAGGTTACGAAAACTCTTGTGAAGAAATATATATTTGTGTCTAGGGTTTTTAAGTTTCTCGTGTGTATTTTTGTGAGCCTATCTTATATCTCCTTGATACTTGCTTAGGACTGGGATATTGTGTTGTAAGGGTTTTAGTCTACTCCTAAGCTTTTAAGCACGGAGATAGGTTATTGTTTTGAAGTGTGACTTCATTGTTTTCAAGGTTAGATCAATCACACTGCTGTGTGGTTAAGAGGAGGAGAGATAGGTGTCTCTAATCTAGGTGGTCCTAGGTTGAAGAAAGCACGGGTAGAAACTAGGTGACGAAGTGTAAACGGGTCGTTTGCTAAAGACTTCTAACTAGTTTTATCATAGTGGATTCACTCCTGGATTGGTATCCCCAGAGTAGGTCGTGTTATACGCCGAACTGGGTTAACAAACTCCTGTGTTCATTTAATTTCAAGTTACTTATTATACTGTGTATTATTTACTTCGTTGTGCACATTGTAATTGCAAAGGTAGGCACATCCTGTACCCCATTGCTACGCCAGAATTTCAAATAGCAATTAGAATCCCCTAAGATCCAATCATGGAAGTTTAGCTAGACATAAATATACAAGAATTTAAATCAATAAATCAATAGGGGTGACATAAAGCATTACAAGAATCTCTGGAATAACCTTCAAAATTCTGTCGTTTTTTGCCGTAAAATTCTGTACATAATTCTGCTTCAGAAATACCAATATATAGGCCAAAGTCACGTGTCCGCGCAGCTCCTCCCGCGCCCCGAGCAGGGCAAACATAATGTAAATATATAATCGACAAATAATTGCGCCCCGTGCAGCTTCTCCCGCGCCCCGCGCAACACCTGACTTTTTTCACAAATTTTCTATTTTTCTTGTGCTTCCAGCAGCCTTGTACTCGATGTAAATTCCACTTATTATCGTGCAAAAACATAATAAAAATGTACTAAAACCTCGTAAATAAGTCTTGGAATATGTTAGAAACATAGTAATGATGTGGAATCATCAAGTTGCTACTATCATGGTAAAAATAATCCATCTATCAAAATAAATCATTCATCGATAATTGGTGAATACATTGGCAGTAGCAACCAAAAAAAGAAGAAAAGTTTGCATTCATGATAAGTTAATAGCCAAAACAATCAAATTTTTGCTCCTTCGACATGTACCAGACAATCATCAAACATGTCTTTGAGATTTTTGTGCCGAATCATATTATCAAGAATTATATCACACTCTCCAGTCCCTTAAGTGAGAAGACGATATGTGTACACAACATTCTTCTATCCAATTCTATAAGTTTGACTTATAGCCTATTTTTCAAAGAATGGATTCCATTCCACATTGAGTAGCACAATACTTGAAGCTCTGACAAAGTTGACTCCTTCGGAAAGAGCTTTTGTCGACGCAAGGAGAATCTTCACTTTGCTGTTTGTACATTGAATTTATGGATTAAGAATTGTCTGGTCTTAACCTCTCTATACATGCACAAAATTTCTTCATCCTCGATCCATTTTAAAGGTGACTTCAATTGGTCTATGATTAAGTGTAAAGGATGCGGGAATTAATTAAACACGAGAACTTTTTCATTAACAGCAACACAAAGACTAATAAACTCCAACAAAAACCTTGTTTTAATGCCTACGTTATGATTCAATCTAAGCTTTTCTAACTGATCCTTGTCGACAAAAGATTCTTCTTCTTTGGAAAGTGTGCATTTGAGGAAAATAGACGAATGGATGGACGCCATTGTTTAATTATTCTCAAAGATCAATGAATTATGAGAAGTTTGAAAACTCTCAAGAATTTGGTTATGGTAACTGTCGTGCCTCAAACACAGCACATAATGTTTTAACCTCATAAGCTTCTTTTGAAGGATACCACCTTTGTGAATGTTCCCAATGGGATCCATAAGCAACTTCAACTACTGAGTATTATCATAAAAAGATTTCATGTTTTACCATTGCCATAATCTGGTTCCCAACTCAATTCTTTTGATGCCTTTTTATGTTCCTGCTTCTGCAAAACTTTTTCAGCTCATGTGGTAAGATGTTCGGAAAAGAAGGCTTCATGAGGCTCAAAGTGTTATAAATTTCCACGCAGTTGTGATGGAAAGGAGTTCCAAAAAGTATAATTCGCTTCTTTGTTGGAATTTTCAAAAACACATTCCAAATACTGCTTCTTTTATTTCTCGGTGTGTGTCATTCATCTAGTACCTTTCCAGATGAAGGACACACACCGAGAGATAAAAGAAGTGGTATTTGGAAGGTGTTTTTGGAAATTCCAACAAAGAATTGAGTTGTACTTTTGGAAACTCCTTTCTACAACAACTGCTTGGAATCTTATAACACTTTGAGCCTTGTGAAGCCTTCTTTTTTGAATATGTTACCACATCAGCTGAAAACGTTTTGCCATAAGTAGGAACATAAAAAGTCATCGAAAGAATTGAGTTGGGAATCAGATTATGGAAATTGTAAAACAGGAAATCTTTATGATGATTATATTCAGCAGTTGAAGTTGCTTATGGATCCAATTGTGCACATTCACAAGTTGCTTATGATATCCTTTAAAAGAAGCTTCCTAGGTTGAAAAGTTGTGTGCTGCGTTTGAGGCATGGCAATTATCATAATCAAATTCTTGAGAGTTTTCAAAGTTCTCACAATGCCTTAATCTTTGAAAATAATCAAACAACAACGTTCATCGATCCGTCTCTTTTTCTCAAATGCACACCTTCGGAACAACAAGAATCTTCTTTCGAGAAGGACCATTTACAAAAGCGTAGATTTAATCATTACGCATGCGTGAAAACAAGTTTTTTGGTGTAGTTTGTTAGTCTTTGTGTTGTTTCTAATGAAAAAATTCTTGTGTTCAGTCAATTCCTACGTCTGTTACGCATAATCATAAACTAATTAAAGTTGGCTTAAAATGGACCGAGGATAAGTAAATTATTTAAATGTATGGACATTTTAAAAATAGACAATCCTTAATCAATAAATTCAATGATGCAAACAACCAAGTGAAGATTCTCCTTGCATCAACAAAAGCTTGTTCCGAGGAAATCAACTTGGTCGGAGCTTCAAGGGTTGTGCTACTCGATGTGGAATGGAATCCATCCATTGAAAAAACAGGCTATAAGCCGAGCATATATATTTGGACAAAAGAATTTTTTGTAGACATATAATCTTCTCACTCAACGGACAAGAGAGTATGATAAATATTACAAATAGATCGAAAAGTGCAAGTTTTTGACTTATTTTAAGATAGAATTCTTGATAAGACGATTCAGCACGAAAATCTCAAAGACATGTTTGATGATTGTGTGATACAGGTCGAAGGAGTGAAAATTTGATAATTTTAGCTATTGATTTTTTATGAATGTAAACTTTTATATTTTTTTGGTTGTTACTACCAATGTATTGGCCAATGATGAATAAATGATTTATTCTGATAGAAGGAATATTTCAACGCTGATGATTTTGAAATTCTTTTTCTATTCCCAACACTTATAAGACAATAGGGGGATATGATAAAAAGAACTTAAAAGGGAGAGAAAAGAGGTTTGTATGAGAGAAGAGTGAAAAAGTGGGAGAAGAGAGAAAAAATAATGCGAGTTATGAGGAAAAAATAGGTGGAATGGGAATATATAGTAATTTGTAGTGTGTGTGTGTATATATATATATATTGAGGAACATTTCTTGAGGATCCGCTAGCGAATCTGACCACCAACACTGGCACAGAAACACCAACCGACAACTTGTTGTAGCAACAACAAGTATAAAGTCATTTCTAGCCATATCCGAACCAGTGGTAATAGGAAGACAGAGACAAAGCACCAAAAATCAGTCCCCGCTAATGAAAGTCCCAATCAACCCGAACCACCATCACAGTGGCACAAGCCTCTGTAACCCCCATCAACACTAGCACCAGATCGTGTAAAATCATCTTAACGACTCTGAACCCACCAACGCATGGGAAGCGAACACGAAGAACACCGCCAACAGCCCACCAGAAACAGATCTGAACCACCATGAAGACACTCGACCCAAACGAAAGTTGGCGAGCAAGAGAACGACCATGTAAGAGGGTTAATCGAGAGACAGCGGCGACGACCACCAAAAAGGAACAGAGTTAAAGACAACCCCAAAGGGGTGAAAATAGGTGATGCAGAGAGAAGCTCTCGTCGCAACACCGTTCGTGCTTGACAACATCGGAGAACAAATGATTTGGATTGGATGGGAAGGCAGTGGATCTGGTGAAGCTTAGAGAGAAGTCAAAGAAAAAGTGTTTAGAAAGAGAAAAAGGGTTTTCAACTCAATCCAGCCAATCAAATTTTCAAACCAATAAATCTATAAATCTGTTCATTTTAAGACAACCCACCAATTAAAAAGAACATTTAAAAAAATTCTTTCGAATCTATGATCACATAAATTCGATCTACAACATTAATAAAACAAATTAACACAAATAAATTCCAAACCCACAATACCATTTTGAGACCACATGTAACATAGGGAGAGGAAGATTTTCTTACCACAAAAATTAGCTTGAGAGCACCACCGTGATTTGAAGGATCAAATTCAGTTCATAGGTCCATCACAAATTCCTCTTGAATTATTTGAAAATTGATTATTTGTTTTCGAGTTGTTACCACCAATACTCGTAAGACAAGAGGGAAAAAGATTAAAAAAAAACTTAAAGAGGGAGAGATGAGGTATGTATGAGAGAAGTGAGAAGTGGGAGACAAGAGAGAAAATCATATGAGTTATGAAAAAAATTAGGTTAAATGGGTATTTATACTCCCTCCGGTTTTACATATAAACAAATTTGACTTTTTAGATGTATTGAAAAAATGATGATATATCTAGTCAATAATATATATTAGATACATTAGTTTTTCGATGAATCTATAAAATCAAAATTTGATTATATATGAGACCAAAGTAGTATTAATTTATAAACTTATAAAGAAAATATATAAATGTATACCAAAATACAATAAAACAGTGAAGGTATATGAAAAATAAATGGAAATTTATATTTATAATTATTTTTTGGTCAAGATTTATATTTATAATTTTACCAAAAGATGATATTTACTTTATTATATATACACACACACATTAATTTCAAAATTTAAAAACATACCAAGAAAAAAATATAAATGTATACCAAAAAAAAAATACTAAAAAGGCAAAGATATAAACAAGTGTACACCAATATAAAACAATAAATGTACGATAATATTAGGGATAACAATGGGTATAGTATGGGTAGGGTACTATAGAACTAATTTCATACCAACAATTTGAAGAAAAAAATACATGTATCCATTTTCATATCTGCGTGGATAACAATCTTTGTATCCGTGCTCATATCCTATGGATATCTAAGTACCATACCCATACATGTTATCCACATTTTTGCTAAAAATAAATTAATCAATTATAATATATTATAGGTCAGGATCAAATGACACAAACTTGTTTGACACCAAATTACACCTCTTAATAACGTTTTAACCGATATAAATTTTATAAAATCAACCGTTGAATTGTAAGTTTATATCATATAGGTCACTTGTGTAAAATTTCACACAAATCCAAAATTATTTAATATGTTAGAGATATATCAAAATTAACGGTTTGCATCTTTTTTAAAACGCCGTTAATTTTGACGTATCTCAATAACATATCAAATGATTTTGGATTTGTGTTAAATTTTACACAAATGATCTATTTGATATACACTTCCAATTCAACGGTTGATTCTATAAAATTTATATCGGTTAAAACATTATTAAGAAGCGTAACATTTAGTATCAAACAATTTAGTGTCATTCGAATCCAACGGTTGATTTTATAAAATTTATATTGATTAAAATGTTATTAAAGAAGTGTAACATTTGGTGTCAAACAAGTTGGTGTCATTTGATCTGTCTCATATATTATATATTTTTTTAATAAAACTAAGGTGTGCTAGAGCAACACCTATATATATATATATATATATATATATATATATATATATATATATATATATATATTAAGAACTAAATAAAGATACAAAAAGAAGGGGGCAAAACCATACCCTTCAAGAAAAAGAGAACCTAAATTTTGGAAGTCCTAATCTATTTTGCCAACTTCGTTATATCATTTTAATTTGAATAGCACTAAGAGCATTTGAAAGATTTTTTTTTTTAACAAGCCAAAATGAGATATGATATATATAAACAAAACCACTAATCTCCACAGCACAAGATGTACTGAGAAATATCGTGGAATATTACAAAAACGTCAGTGAGTCAAAAACATGAAAAATTATACAAGGCCCAAAAAAATTTCAAATATTTTAATGTTCACTCATGAAAATTATAAACAAAATTATTACTAAACTCATGTTAACATTCATATCCGTGTTGATATTTTTACATTGTGTTGTATTATGTTATAAATAAGGCATAATGCATTCATAGGTCTTTAAGTTTTACGTTTGTATTAGATATGTCCTTTAAGTTTTACGTTTGTATCATATAGGTCCTTTAAGTTTTTTAAATATTAGATATGTTCTTTAAGTTTTAAGTTTGTATCAAATAGGTCGACATATTTGATACAAACTTAAAACTTAAAGGATCTATCTGATATAAACGTAAAACTTAAAGGACCTATATATTTGATACTTAAAAAACTTAAAGAATCTATCTGATATTTAAAAAACTTAAATTACATATTTGACACAAACGTAAAACTTAAAGGACTTATAGATGTGTTTTGCCTGTAAATAAATATTTTTATTAAATATGTGTAATAGTTTAATAGTGTTGTATTAAAAATGTGTGTGTGTGTGTGTGTGTTTCTCTATGTGTACAAAGATACATTGTTCTCCGTGGTCACAAGGACACATGCTAAGGAACTTTATATATAGTAACTTTTGTTACAATTCTTTGTTGTTAAGTTTGTATCAAATGGATCCATCAAAGAGTTATTTCAATCAAGAGTCGAACTCGGATTCTCACGAACCAGTTGTCCAAGAAAAATCCATTAACCACTTGAGCCCAATTTCTTAGTACACTACAAGAAATTTGTGACGGATTCAATATTAATTTTGTGGCCGATTTATCCGCCAGTAAGTTTGTGGCCGTCTAGGCTGCCACAAATTAAAGCAAAACCGTCACAAAATAAAAAAAAAAAATTAAATCTGGAACGAACTAAGCATTTACCGGCGGCCTAAGCCGCTGCAAAATAAAAAATATTAAATTTGAAACGAGCTAGGCACTTACCGGCGGCCTAAGCCACCGCAAAATGTTTAGAAATAGAAATAAAAAAATCAAGATTCTTTCTTCACCGAGAAAAAGACTATGTCTCTCCCTTTTCCATTTACTTCCAACATCTAATTCTGTTTGCACCAGGGCCGGCCTAAGCCCAAAGCAAGTGAAGCTAGGGCTTTATGCCCCCAAATGTTGGGCTTAAGAAATAAGCCTCTTCAAAAAAAAAATAGGCCTCAATGTTTAATAATATATATAATGTGTTCCGAGTTTAGACAAAACATAGTTAATAGCGCAGTGGTTAAAGGCCTTCATTTTTACTTCAACGTCACACGATCGAAACTTGGGTTTTGCATTTTCCATTTAATTTTTAAAAAATTATTAAGAAGCCCCATTTTCCAATGTTTGAAATACACCACTACTGTAATTGCTTTCTAATTCTAGGTGACCATGTCATCAATTTGATTCATTCATTAACAAAGTTTTTTTTTTTTTTTTTTTTACTTTCTGATTCATTATAATTATTCATAACTGGTTAAATTATATTTAACTATTTTTTATTAAAATTTATGAAAAAAATGAATTTTTTACAAAATTATCTATAACTTTAATATAAAATACATCACTTAATGTTTTGCCCCTTAAAAATATTGAGAATAAGCCCTCAATTTGGTCCTTAAACTATCAACATGTCTTCAATTTTGTCCATAAACTATAGAAATATAATTAAATTAAAAAAAATTAATTTACCAATTAAATCCTTGAACTATCAATTTTCTCATGATTCCAAAAAAAAATTAACGGACTAAATTGATGTATTAAATTAGAAATAAAATAATTTGTTTAGCTTAGGTGAAATCGATCATTGTATAAAAGAACTAATATTTTTTTATAATTTTTAAAAGGCCTCATTTAATTTTTCGCTTTAGGCCTCAACATAGGTTGGGTCGGCCCTAATTTGCACTCTCTCTTTGTTCCTAAACTACCAGCCACAACAACTTTCTCCTTCTCCTTCTCATCTCTGTACCCCGATTTTGGTCTTGTTGGTTTAGGTGTTGGGGTTCTCTTTTTCGTGTGTTTGTGTAGTGTGCTGCTAATGTGTTCTCAGGCCTTGCTTTTGCTTCTGTTATTGTGTTTTTGTCTTTTGGTTGCTTTTGCCTTTGTGGGTTGTTTCAAAGATGGTTCTCTTGTTTTGTCCCATCTTTTTGTGACCTCCCGGCCAGTGGCGGAGCCAAGAATTTTATTTTGGGCGGGCCGCTAAAAAATTATAACATGTAAATTAAATACGAAAATTATATTATTTTAAATTAAAAGTTTTTTTTTTAGAAAATAGAAATTATACATTTTTAATTTTGCTATATTGATATATACATATGAAAATTAAATAGTTTAGAAAAATTTGGCTTATTTTGCACTATTTATATATCTTATTTCGACCGTATTTTTCTAAAAATATATAAATGTAAATATTATCATACAAGATCTTGTTTGATTTGTTTCTATGAATATTTTCAAAATATCAAATTTCTATAATATTTACTAATAGACAATTAAAGATATTTGTAATCAAAATTATATATTGGCATTGCAATGGTCAATGAGTTCTAATATTTTGGGACGGATGGAGTATTTTTTTTTTTTTTTGGAATAAGCTTAAGAAAGTAGGTTTAAACCCTTGTTGATTTTTTAAAAAAAAAAAAACAGAATGCAAAATTGGTGGTGACCAAGAGTTGAACTAGGGACCTTCAACCCCAGGAACAACCTTAAAAGTAAAAACATGTCACCTATCAGTAGACTACACGCACAAACATGATAACATTTCGTCCAAACTGATATATAATGCATTTAACATTACAAAAATACTATGGGTATTATGTTAATTTTCTATATTTTGGGGTGGGCTGCGGCCCGGCCGTGCCACCCCTGGCTCCGCCACTGCTCCCGGCCTGCCCTCTTGTATTCTGTTTTAATCTTTAAGCGCTTCTTGTGCTCAAGATTCCTATAATATATTTTGGCTTTTTAAAAAAAAAAATGTTTGAAACTTCTAAATCAAAGAAGAAGTTCGAAGTTGTTGGAGAAAGGGGAAGTTCAAGAGGATGAACATTAAATTGTAAAATTGCTTTGATTTGGAAGAAGGAGAAGAAATTGCTAGATCTTAATCATCTTTGCAAGATCTGTTTTCAATATGACCAACTTTTATTAATTAAGAAATAAAACTAAAAAAGAAGATTTGCTTTCCATTTTTTTCTAAAAAAAAAAATATATGTATTTTGCGGCGGCCTAGGCCGCCAGTAAATTTGCTGGAAGTTGTGCCTTTACTTTGTGGCCGATTAAGCGGCCGGTAAGTGTTACCAACGACCATTTTTGTGGCCGATCTTGACCGCCGGTAAATTGGCCAGATTTTCGATTTTGTGGCCGTTTTTCACACTTTGTGGCTGCCAAAAGCGGCCACTAAATAACAATTTTCTTGCAGTGGTAAGATTATATGTTTTTGAATGAAATGAATATATTATTCAAAAGTACAATTCATAAATTTGATAATTATTACAAAAACTCAATATTTTGTAAAGTCATTTATTAGCAAATTTTGGCTTATTCCCAATATTATTTTTTTGGCTTAAATATCATTTATTCTCTGTAATATTAGCGAATCTTTATTCCAAATAAATTTTTTTTTCGACTATGCCCTTGTAATGTCAAAAATTCATTTAATATGTTGGCTTAGAATTTCTTATAAATAACGACATGACATGTTCAATAAGAAAGTACATTAAAATTCGCTATCATTACATGGAGTAATGAAATAATAAGGGGTGAAGAGACTAAAATATATTTTTTTTCTCTACGAAATTTAAGTTCTTTTATTTCATGCAAATCATATAGCTTTAAAATTGAAACATAATTCAAAATATGTCATCTAGGCATAGGTGGGTGTCTGTATTCCCATATGATGATCTGATATACTAGAAACCAATGTTTGTTACACATTCTATATTTTTTTTGGATGTATCTATTTTTTATTTTCACTGTCAATATTCGATTCACTGAATCAGCTAATATGATTCGGTGTCAAATATATTTGATTCTATATATCTATATTTTCTACATATCTATCTATCTATCTATCTATAAAATGAACAAAGTTTTGGTGGGAAATTTCTTTCCCTCTCCTAAATTTTTAATGAGATATCTTTTAAGACAAAAATGTATATTGCCAAGTCACTATGTTGGTTCTTTTACGTTGTTCTCGTTGTTATATCTTAATGGTTGACTATGTGAACATTTTGTGTGGATGTCTAAATTTGAATTGGGGTTTTTGCCCTCCCCTCTTCGTATAGTTCGTATGTGTGTGTGGCCATTCATCTATAAGTTTTTTTTGGGATGAGTTGAGGAACATAGGAAAATTTCTTGGATAGGTTGAAAATTTATTTGCTTATGAAAGGAGCATGGAAGGTTGGAGGTTATACAAATGAGGGGGTTTAACATTGCTCTTTTAGGTAAATGGTGTCGGGGGATTTGGTAGATAGAGGGGGTTTGTGGTTCAGAGTGTTGGCAGTCTGTTAAGGAGTGAAGGGAGGGAAGTTGAAGGAGGGAGGGTGAAATGGGTCATCATGGTGGAGGGAGATTGTGAAAATCTATGACGGTGTAGGTGGTCTAAAAGGAAGTTGGTTTGTGGAGTGCGTATCAAAAATGGTGGGCGATGGGACACTTATTTCTGGACTAACCCATGGTTAGGCATAGATTCCCTTGAGTGTGAGGTTTAGTCACTTATTCGACTTGGCGGAGAATAAGTCAAGTACGACAAGATGTTTTTGTTAGGTTGGGACAAAGGGGGTGACATGTGGAAGTGGCGGAGATGTTTGTGGGCATGGGAGGAGGAGTTGTTAGGAAAATGTAGGACTTTACTTCATGATAATATTTTTCAAATTCATTCTTCAAACAAGTGGCAGTGACAACTTAATCATGTTAGGGGTTACTCTGATCGCGATGTTTATCAGCTACTCCCTCTAGTTCTAAATATAAGAAATTGTTTACATTTTAGATACATAGATTGAATGCTTAATATTGTATCTACTTCATAATTTAGACTAGATAAATCAAACTTTCAATGTATCTAAAAAATAAACATTTTCTTATATTTAGGACCAGATTTAGTATTAACCATTAAGGAGGATGTTACTTTCGCGGCAGCAAAAGATTTAATATGGCACAGACAGGTTCCCTTGAAGGTTTCGATATTTGCGTGGACACTCTTCCGAGACAGGTTGCCAACAAAAGTAAATTTGGTGACTCGCGACATTATCTCTCCAGACGCTCACTATTGTGTGACTCGTTGCCGAGGTGTGGAATCAGCTCATCACTTATTTCTTGCTTGTAGTACCTTTGACTCTCTATGGACATCAGTTAAGTCTTGTGTTGGTTTTTCGTCGGCGGATCAACAAAATCTTATTCAATTTATCTACTCGACAGATGGTTTGGAAGCGTGGTGATTCATTTTGCAACTCGTTGAGCTACTTTGCGTGTGGGTTGTGTGGAATGAACGTAACAACAAATTATCCAATAATTCAGAGAAGGCGAAAAATACCAATGTCTTTAACTACCATAGTTGGTGGTCGGTCTCGTTTACTTGTCTGGGTATCGGCTAATTTGTTTTTATTGTCTTATTTCTCGTATGAACTCTTGTATCTCTTAATGGTCTTTTTGGTACGCCTTGTACTAAAGAGACTACTTTGCTGGTGTTAATATTGTTGGGTTTTTGTGTGTTGGCTACATTTTGCTAAAACACACTCTAGTAAGATGCTACCGAACATGTTGTAGCATGTTTGTACAGCATTAGGTCTGCTACGGCAGCTGGGCACGCGACTCTGTTTTTCTGCAGAATATCTTTTGAAGATTTGAATCAAGTTTAATCTTCTTGCTCTATACGCCAGCTAGCGCGCCTTGTGCCTCGGGTCTCAGAGGCGGTCCATGTTATTATTTACTCCAAAAATATATTGAAGATATATTTTTGCATCAAATCTTTTGTGAAGAAATATTTGGAGTAAATCTTTTGTGAGCTGGACATCGCAAATACCAGCTGTATTTTGAAGCCAAAAACGTGCATGGTTAGGAATCTTCAGAAGGTGGTTACTTGTTCCTCAAGTTTATTATAAAAGATGAAGGAATTAAAAAAAAAGATTTGATTTGTGTCAAATATATTTGATGCAAATATATTTATGGAAGATTTAATTTTAGAATATAACCACCGAAGATTATTGCAGAAAATATAAAGATACATTTCAAATATATCTTTGTGCTTCAAGAAGATTATTATAGAAAATATATTTATGAAAGGAATATTTAGTGCAAATATATTTGTGGAAAATATATTTTGCTTTCTTGGAGCTGAAGCATTGTGAAGCCTATATAAAGGAAGTTGCTAAACCAAAAAAATAAAGGAAGTTGCTAAACCTATTGTATCAACCGAAACTTGAATCAAATTAGAATATCAAAGATGTATTCTTTTAGGGTTTCGTGTTCGTGTAGCCACTCTCTAGGAGAGTTGGTGTAAAGTGAACCACTCAGATTGTGAGATGGTCACTGTGTAATCACTCAGAAACCTGTAGGTAATGAGTGAGTATTGTCATTGGAGGAAGCTTGTAAGTTGTAAGCAACTCCAAGTTGTGTGCTTAGTCAAGAGTCTTGGCTACGTATTTGTCATGGAAGTGTGTCTTCTAATTTGTTCACAATGTTGTTAAAAAATCCTTGCGGGTTAGTAAGGTGGTAGGGAAGTGAGACGGGGCGTCTCATATCTAGGAGTTCCTAGGTAATTGCATGAGGTAGTGTCTAGGCGATAAGATAGAAACAGGGCGTTTTTGGAGTCTTTGAACTAAAACTATATTAGTGGATTCATTCCTGGATTGGTATCCCCAGAGTAGGAGAGGTTGCTCCGAACTGGGTTAACAAATTCACTGTGTTAACAAATTCACTGTGTTATGCCCTGCATGCCAGACTTTCAAATATATTCCATTTTACTTGTTAAAAAAAAATAGAACACAAAACTTAAAATTTTGTTTCTAAGTATTTTGAATTTTTGTAATAGTCATGAATAGAGTATTCTCTGTCATGAAGGGTTGAAAAGATTCTCTCTTATTTTCTTGATAAAATTTTGCTTTCATTATAATTCTCTTAACTTATATACCTACCCCACAAATCGATCAGTTTCTCAATACAAAAGACTATATATATTTTTTTTAAAATAATACAAATCATATATTCTGAACTATATTAGTCAGTTTTATATGAAGATATATGTTGAAACTTTATTTTTATTTTTTTCAATTCTAATTTCTGAAAAGAATTATACATGACTTAGTCTAACTCAACAATATTATGGATTGTAGTTTGCCACGTGAGCTTTTTTTAATAAAGAGTTGACGTGGAGTACCAAAAGTAAAATACATTTGATTTTTAAAGGAGAAACTTACCAATTGTGGAAGAGAAAGTAAGTGAGTCATAGCCTATAGAAAAAAAACAACTTCCTAAATATTTAGGTGAATCTTTTGACACAAATTTTATTTAAATACATATTGGTACATAGTTGAGGTGGATAATTCTAATTGATTTATAAATAATATTTATTAATTTTTTAATTTATTAGAATTATCCACTTTAGCAGTGTAACAGTACATATTAAAATAAGTTGTGTATTGGAATGGTCATCAAATATTTATTGTAAGATAAACTCTCTTTTTGAAGGCATGTAAGATAAACTCATGTATTCTCAACATCTCGCAAAACATATTTATTCAAAAAATAAAAATTTTAAGCTAGAATTGTCAAAGTTTTATGAATTCAATCTCTTACTCATGCGACTTGAATTTTTCACATTTGGCAGCCGCTTCATGCTTAAAACAATTAAACTTGATACATGGATATAATACCGGTTTAAATTTAGAAATTCAATGTGTTAAAGCATCATTGCCCTAAATTCATCAAAACTAAGCATCCCATCTCCATCAATATCAAATTTAGCAATCATAGCTTGACATTCATCAACACTTCTACATTCACCCAATCTTCCAAGCATTCTCTTTAAACTCTTTGGTGTGATACAACCAAACCCCTCCATTTCATACATCTTAAAAGCCTCTCTCAAGTCATTCACTTTCTCTTCCTCTTTTCCTCCCTCTACAAATCTCACAAAATCATCCAACCCAACTAATCCATCCCCGTCCGAGTCGAGAAGCTCCACTGCCACTTCTGCCTCCTCGTTCGACATCTTGCCCCCGATTGCCTCCACGCATTGCCGCAGCTCCGACGATGATATTTTTCCATCTCCATTTCCATCAAAGTGATTGAATACACGTACATATTGAGTCACTTTGTCTATGACCATAGTGTATATATTTGTAATTTTGTATGTAACAATGTATAACTCTAATTTCAAAATTAAATTGTACAAGAATATAGATGAAAAAAGAAAGTATCAAGATTTTATTTATAAAGAAGAAAGTATCAAGATGCTATAGGCAAATATAATTGTGGCATTTATATATCAAGATGCACAATTTGTTGCGGAGTTGACCCAATAACTTGCACGACCGGGTGTGAGAAACATGCAATTAATCTATATAAAGACTTATGAAATTGAATTTATTTTTATATACTACTTCGTCATGCATGAGGCATATTTCTTTTAAGAAAAAGAAAAAAGAAAAAAAGAGAACCGTCAAAGATTCTTGTACCACACATACAAGAGTAGATAATTCAAAATGAGAACACTCATGAAATAAAGGAATCAATAGTTGACCGTAAATAATATCAACCCAACAACACTAAGCTCCAACTTTTCAGAAAATTAGAAAATAAGTAGACCATATAATATGCACACAAGTTGACCTAGTTATTTGATAGTACTAGTTAGCTCTTGTCATGAATAGAGTGAATATAGTCCCGTGAACTTAGCTCTGTTGTTAGTAGAGATATCGCATTATATGTACTGTAGTTAAAGTTTAAACTCTAGACACTTCATTTATTCACCTTTACGAATATGTTCTTAAATGAATATTTCTGAATATAAATTAATTGATCAATGTTTAATTTCATGAACTGATCGTGTCAAAATATATTAGTCTAACATATTAACATAATATCCAGAATAATTATTTTGTATCCGTCAAATGAGACTAAACCATGTCACGAAATTAGCTAGAAAAAAGAAAGGAATATTTTCTTAATTATTTCTCTCCCTTTTTTTATTGTGAATTAATTTTGACGTGCTATATACTTTGAAGTTTGGACATTAACAAAAGAGTTCATATACACTTTACGCACAATTAACACGTTTACTTTGTTTTCTTAATAAGTTTCCTTTTTAGCTTTTATAGAATTTTTTCATTTTTTCAACAGAACTGATTATTTTTATTTTTGGTCAAAGAATTAATTATTTTTATCAGGTATATTTAAAAACAATATCGTTAACAAACATAATGCTATTATAGTCTTTTTTAATTGACTATTTTAAGCTTCAAAATAAAAACTTAAAAAAATTGACTATTTTGAGACACTAAAATTTGAACGACCAGCCAACCAACAGTTCATAAATTGTTATAGAAAATAGCTAACTAGTTTCTAAATATTTAATTTTTGTTGTTAAATACATTTTCTCATCTCTTATTCGCAACAAAATGTGATGTTTAAGTTTATTCGAACGTATTCACTCAATGATCTCTTATTTGATGTCATATCATGTACATAACTTCTAATTCTTTAAGCATGATCAATAAAATTAGCTTTCCTATGTACTTCACAATTTTTCATAAAACATTTCACAGTTGAATCGATGTATTTTCATAGTTTAAGGATTACTAACGGTCAACTTAACAAAAGTGTTATTCCAAGGAATAGATAATTGGATGAGAGAATAGTATATATAGGGATTCTTTAGTTGATTTTTATAGTTTAGAGAATAAGAGCATATTCAATAGAGACTAAGGACTATCAACCAATCTGACCATTATTTTTCACCAAACAAAATCAATAAATTAATTAGGAATTATGGATAGTTAAATTTGCTAGTTTTTGTTGGAGGTGGAAATCGAACCCAAAACCGCCTTTATCACGCTACTTTTAAACTCTTTCACCTAAGTCACCAAGTCAACCTTAGACTACTTACAATGGTTTTACATATTCAACACCTTCAACACCCACTTTTTCACTCCACATCATTTTCTCTTTCATCCACATAATCATTCAACACCACACTCAATTTTTACCCTCTCCAATAGTTTTTTCATTCAACATTCTACCCCACCACTTTCTCTACCCCACCACTTTCTATTTCATATTCTTATTTAAATTTAAATTTAAATTTTTATGATTAAATAAAATTATAATTATCGATTAAAATTAAATTTAAATTATACGATACAAATAATCGATTAAAATTAAATTAAACTCCCGATGACAATTTTAACAAAAACAAAATTTATTTAAATAATTGATACAATACAATCATCTTAACTTAATTTAAAATACGACACACAAGAAACGTAGTTAAAATGATACAAATAATTGTTGGGATTTTGAAGATTTTGGTAGTTGTTGGGATTTGGATAATTGTTGGGATTATGATAATTATTGGGATAATTAGAAGAATTTTGGGTGTTCAAAGGATTATTGGGATTCATTTCACTTAAAAAAAGACTAAAACTTCAAGATTAACACTAATAAAAAGATTAAGATAGTGAAAAAATGCGTTTTTTTTTCTGTGTCCAAATGAAATGAACCAAGTCTCTATTTATAGAGGAAAAAAAATCACGAATTTTGGTAAAAAAAAATAAAAAAAATAAAAAATTAATTTTCAATGAGATAATTGAGTTTAAAGGATAAAAATCAAAAAAATCTACCGGACCAATCACTTGTTTCCACGTGTATGCCTTTATATCCAAAAGGACATTCTCTCTCCGCGTCCCCTGCCACACACGCGTCCTGTCTGCGCATGTGGCACACGCGCCGGTCTGCGCGAATAAAACAGCGCCACGTGGCCCCCTCCGTCAGTCTTCAATAGGGTTGAATGTGTTCATCTTCTCTCTCCGCCAACAATGATTCAACACTACAAGTGCAATGGTTTCAACAGTTGAATTGCATCTTCAACACCTCAAAAAGTCACCATTGCACATAGTCTTATAACTCTCTTTCTATATCTCGTATCAATACATATATTATTTGTATACAGATATTATTCTTAGCATCTATTTCACCAATTTTATCTGTTCTTAAAATTTACAGTGATTAAAAAATAAAATGATGTGTGTAAAAAAAAAAAGGAAATCTGTAAGGTGTTCTTAAAATATTATGATTAAAAGTGTGTGAAATTTATGTACATTTTTGGTATATAGTTCCAAAACCATATCAAAGGTGGTTACATATTTACTTGTGTATTTTTCACACAATCCACACTTTGGAAGATTGTAAATCTCATTCAAATTTCTGCAAGAAAACTAATTGCTATTCATCCACACATCCCTAAGAAGATCATATCTAACAGGAGATTCGTTGCGAATTTCTCTCGACTTCAAATTCGATTTTGTTACCGTTGAGGACGAGGAATCTCCGAAGAATATTGAAGATAATGGTGATTTCAATTCATTGAGCTCATCATCACTTGTGTATGACTTCCTAGCAACAGAGGATTTGCTTCTTCTTAGCTGAGATTTGCTTCCAATCTCTCCGATAATGCTTGCGACGGAAGTTATCGGTGGTGGTGAATAGACAATTGGAGCTGCAGTGCATGGAAAGTTGTTACCAAACTCCTTTCCATCTTCTATATCACTCTGTATCAAGTCAACACAAAATATATATGCCATTATATTAGACATAATTTGATTAATATAGTTAACCTAACCTTATTTATAAAACACCGAAACAAATGCAGATATCAGACGTGACACTAACAATAACACGTAAATGCTGATAATAATTTAAGAAAATGAAAACTATTAAATATAACATGTTCCAATATTGTCGGACAAAAACACGTGTCAGACGCATATTGTACCCAAACACAGTTTCTATTGTTTGTTGCTTATGTTGTTTGCATAGATGTATATATAATATTTAGTACTATTAGCTAGATTGAAAAAAAAAATATCAATAAGCATTTATGAAAAATGAAATATTAAAAAAAGACTTGCAACTAATTAGTTTTTTAAAATATAACTTTTGAAAAATAAATTAAAGACTTAAATGCATTTTTTATCCCTCAAGTTTTTTAATTGTGCCATTTTGGCCCCAAGTTTCAATTGTGTGATTTTAATTCTCTAATTTTCATAATTGTTTGATATTAGCCCCAAGTTTCAATTGTGCGATTTTGGCCCACCAAGTTTATCCCGTTTTGCATTTGCTTATTGTTCAATTGAAACTTCAGGGGTTTAAAATTGCACAATTGAAATTTAGGGGTTAAATTTAACCTTAAATTAAATTAGTTTGTATTTCTTCAAAATTTCTCTCATTTAACCGTTTAACAAGCTTCTAAAGACTTTTTTGTATGTGAAGAACTATAAACTTATCTCAATTGAAAAACTTTCCACAAGGTAGAAGCTAATCCAATATTGTCCAATAAAAAACTATGTATAAATTATGAACCAAAAAAATATCAAGTTCAAATTTGAATATCTACCTCTAAGTCCAATGCTTCAAGAACAGTTGTAGGAACTGGATCAGGGCAAAACTCATCTGGTAAAAAGTTATCAAGAATCTTCTTGATAAGTGGTGCACTAAACATGGGGCATACCTTCACAAAGAAGAAATATTTTAGCATGAAGATTGAAGAGAAGAAACTTAGGTCAAGTTGAGCAACTAAAGCATGGTTTTAAATTGCGGCCGTAATATTGCAGATTAAGTCTCCGGAATGGCACCACATCGGCAATTCTGACTACATCGGCTGCATTTTTTTCACAACGTAACCGCAACCACAATTTAAAATCACGAACTAATGAAAGAAAAGTTAAACAATATCATTGGCATATATACCTCACTCCTAATGGATGCACATAATAGCATATCTTTAGGAAGCATTAAGAGATCACTTAGTGCATTAAGAAGAGTAAAGGACTTAAAAGATGTGTCATGTTTCTCTTCATTGTTACTAGAGCTATGTGTATCTTCATGTGAGTCCTCTTCATTCATGTCAAATAGATCACTCAACCATCTAGACCAATTCCCAATCTGAAAATTAAAAAATGGTGACACCGATGAACAAAAACATATAACTGACATGTAAATGATCTCAAATGATATTATAATCAAAAAGTCGAAAATTTGCATTGATACTATAAGATTAGGTCTTCAATTTAGTCTTTCAAGTATCACTCTCTACTACTTGTCCCTATGGTAGTATAGGAAAATAATTAGTAGCTAACTTTTGTCAAATTGGTCTTCTTCTTTTTTTTTCTTTTTTCGTTAGTCCCTACTGTTATACTTATACATTACCAAATGCAAGGAAATAATACAGTTTCTGACTCTAATATCATCTTAAAATTGAGAGTTTGGCGTACTCATCCTTACAGAACCGGATTCTAAGATGAGGATTGTCCCCACTTATAAACATATATTCAGACCATCTCTCAACCGCATTTAGGATTAAGTTGGAGAGAGTGATACTTGAGGCAATGTTGTCAGAACTAGAACCAAGATTGAACCGGTGAGACTTCCAATTCATGGTATAACTGGTTCAATTGAATCACGATTGAACTGGACAACTAAAATAAATAAGTATTATAAAGGTACTTAAAGAAAAAACGAACGTGTTGAACCAACAATGATTCAATCTGGTTTTGTATGATTGTGAACCAGCCATGGATGAACCAATCATCAGATTTGCCGATTATCGGTTGAATCAGTTCGGCTTTTAAAACACTGGCAAGATATGGAAGTTAACATAAAAAAGTATTGAGAAGTTACCACAGTTTTCAGCTGAGCACCAGCACCAAAGGTTGAATTTCCAGGTGGAATCGGGAGAACTTTAGGATCACTAATAGCATCAGATATAGGATCAGTTGGGATTTCATCATCAGACTCCCTCAGAATTGCATTGAACATAGCCACATCTAATCTTGCCACACATTGCTCCATTATCTAGATTTAAGTAGAAGAAAAAATGCACTTTGATGTCATGATAGAGGAAAAAGTGAGATTTCATTTAGAAACAATATTAATCAATATTAGTTTAGTTCCTGTAATTTTGTTAATAGTTACTGCTTAAATATTACAATGACCAATTTCGGTATGAATAAATGTTTATAGGGACTAAAAAAAAATATATTTAAATATTTAATAAGACATAGAGTGAAGACTCATTTTGATCTTTCACAAATTTCTGACGGGACTATTTGGTCGGAAACAAAAATAACAGAGGGACTAATTTGCGTTTTATTTTTGTCAGGTACTGAATTGTCCTGTTTGAAATTTGTGAAGGACCAAAATGGGTCTTCACTCTAAGACATGTAACACTTTTGATTCTATTAGCACAAGGAACTTTGTGACTTGTGAAGCAATCATATAAAACTCTGACCAATTTAGGAAGAACAGGCAAACAGCCACACTCATGTCCTCCAGCTCTAATAGGACAGAGCCTTTCACATGCTTCCTTAAAAGCATTCTTCCAAATATCTAGTGACAAATTACCCTTATCTTGATCATATGAACTAGATGTCCTTTTGTAGCTTTTCCTTGAGGCAGAATCTATTTCCTTGTTGATCAAGTTTGTATCAACATGTTGCATATGTGGAGTTAGAGTCTGTATATAGAGAAACAAAAAGGATATAATTCATGTTAAGGGCTAATTTAATTTTCTGATATCATTTTGAAAACAACATTACACACCCCGCATTTCTTAAAAACCTCCAAAACTGTATTTTCGGATAGGACAAAAACCGTACTTTTGTCCGGAAGTAGACATCCTGACAGCAAAAAAAGTGTTTTTTTTTCTAGATGTGTACAGCCGTAATGATTTTTGGATGGTGAGAAAAGTTTCTCCGTATTATAAGCAGAGCTGGTCCAATAGTAAGGCAACTAAGGCAACCTTAGGCCTCGCCAAAGCTCATCGTTTAGAGAGGCCTTATACTTAATATTTTAGCAAACCTAAGTGTATTAGTAGGCCTCATTCAAAGAGGTTCAATACATAAAGCTCATTATGATCGGCTTATTTGAGATTATCAACTAAAATAAGCACTAGGAGCTTATGGAAACAACATATGATATGAGCTTATGAAAACATATAGTCTTATTTGTTTGGAGTGACTTTTACGCCTGCGCATATGTTGACCGGCCCTAGATAAGAATAATGCATTACCTGCCACCATATAGATTCTACAATGCGAGAGAAGATCCAAGCTTCAACTTTTTCCAATGCTGAAATGAATACATGTGGATCATCCCAGTTACCAAAACATTCATACCCTAATGTTGTATTTTCAGTTTTTCCTCCTTTCCACTTTTGTGAGGACGATATTTTGCCATTTCCATCTGCCTCAGATTTTCTTCTCCTATTGGAACCACTATGATTTGATGAAACCAAATCTTTCGAGTTTCGGCTTATGATTGTTCTCAACACTATAGTATTAGACAACCAAAAGGTTAACCTGTAGAAAGATGTTGGAATATGTAAGCACATTTTACGAAGAAAAAAAACTATATATCATTATTATAAAAGAAAGTTTCAATTAAGTTTCGATTTGGCTCGTATGTATCATAAGATACTGATAACCATGCTGATGAATATATTCAAAATATTTGTTTGATTAGTGATAAGAGATTAAAATGCTTAGAATAAATTACACTAAGAAAATTGATTTAAATGTACCTTGGAACATCATTTCCACAAGCCTTTGAAACAAGGACTAATCCTGAAACAGAACTTTTAGCTGCGCCGTACTTTCTTCCTTGAACATTTTCTCTACATGCATGAAGATAAAGCCTCGAAAGGCGTCGAGCCGGCGCGTGAACCTTACTCATGGAGTTTCCATGTTCAGCAACAACTGAATATAAAGCAGCTTCAATAGAAGCAGCTTCTCTTAACTCTTCTTCAAGCATCTTTACCTTGTTTTCCAAGTAATCAATTTTACCATCTAAACTACCATTTCTTGCTTCCTTTGGATTAATCTTACTTTTGATACTTAATCTTTGAACATCTTCAACTAAATTTCTAGAATGAACAACCTTGTCATGAAAATTCTCATTCAAATTTTCATTATCGTTGTTTCTTGTTCTACATCTAGAATTTTTGTCTAAAGTTTCACCAACTGAAGATGGTGAAGAAGAGTCAAAACCAGAAGATGCATCCATTGATGATGAACTGTTCATCATATTCATGTTTTCAAGCCTTGATTGTGAAGCCAAATGATGTTCCTTGTCATTCAAATTAGTCTTTTGGATTTGTCCATTTGGTTCATTCTGAAATTCAATTTCAATTAGTCTTTTTATATATTCAAGATATACAAACAAAACTGCTTTGACATTTCAACACACTATTGATGAAAACACAAAAGTTTGATTTCTTAATATTCCATACTTTAAGTGCACAAAACCACAAACGACTGATCGAGGAATTCAACCAAACCAACTTTGTCTACTTCTTCGACAGTAGGGTGGTTGCTGTAGTTCTTAATATGCAACTCTTAGATATACAAAGTACAATACAGTTTTTAAATACTATGATTCAGTTTACAAATCTACTCCTGAAACATATTGCGGGAGGCTTTTACCATGCATCCCCCGACCCTCTAATCGTTACATCAGACGAATGAGCTAAGGCCAAACACGCGTTACGCTTTCAGCTCTACTCGCTAAACTATTATTCTCAAGAGACTACCCCGTATCAGTGAATATCAGTCGTGCTGAACACAATGTGACTCATAACTTATGAAGCACGGACACCAAACACCACATAAAACTGACAAGTTGACACCGATAATAATTTGAGAAAATGACATAATTCAATATAATCATAAGTTTCGTTTCTGACACTGATGTGTATCCGACACTAGAACACACCTAATCCGACAAGTGTTCGTGCTTCATAGCTTATAACTTCACAAGTTTTCAAGTAGTCACTCACATCTTCTCTTTCGACATGGAAACCTTTTTGTCTTTGCATGATTTCAAATAAATAAACATATTATCATTTAACATATTTGAAATTGATGCCATTATCTATTATAGATGAATTTTAACAAAATCATTCACATTAAATCTCAAAAACCACAAAGCAAAGAAATAATAAATAAAGTACCTTATCCAATGTAGGAGGTGTAAAACCACTAGACTCAAATGAATTAGAAACAGCTGCCACAGATGAATGCGAAGAAACATCATCATCAGTAAAAGAAGCAATCTCAGCTTCCTCAGCATATTCTTCATTCATCAACGTTGATACCGAATCACCACCACTATTACTATTCTCCTCCAAAACATCATTCGAAAACCTTTCCTTCAACGAAGAACGAACACGAACCTTTTCAACAGGCTGAATCTTAATAAACAATAGTGGTTGATCATTGTTTCTATAACTCCTCTTGCAATTCAAAGATGTACTAATGCTTAATCCTTCTTTAATTATTCCATAATCAGCTAAATCTACAATAGCACTTCCTAATACTTGACCCTTAACAATCTTATTATCTTTTCTTGGCTCATACAAGTTGAATTCCAAGAAATTCTTTTGAAACACATCAAAATCGCCGCTTCTAATGGATACATCTCTCAACAATGTCACTGAAATTCTAAATGATTCATTGAATTCTATTCTTCCTTCACCAATAACTGAACCAAGTGAAGGTGATACTAGTTTAGTAGAACTTAATCTGTTAGAACCATTCTTCATTTCCATTAAAACAGAACCGAGGGATCTTAATGATTGTGATGGAGGCCAAGGCTTAATCTCTTGAATATGAATGAGATAATCCATTTGAACTTTGCTAGTTCTCATGTTCTTTCCTCTCATACCTAAAACCATGACTGCAAAAATAATGAATCCTCACTTGATGAACTTTGTTTACTTCGACTTTGTTGAATTGCGGTTCTGGTAACTGTTGCGGTTGTACCTCGATCCTTGATATTACAGAGAATCGCAGTTATGTGGTCTGAAAACCCTGATGTCAGATTACAGTCACAGATTTTTCTAAGACCTTACACAAGTCCACAACCGCAGTTGTGTACGGAGAATCGCAGATAAATGCAGTTCAGCCTCAATCACGGTCACATTCTTGTCACGTAAACATCAAAACCTTAACGTCGTAGCCCAGATCACGGTTGCAGACATTTTTTCAAAACCTTACACAAGCCCTATGAAATCAAATCAGCATGAGAGCTCAAAATGTATAAACAAACACCAATGCAGCAGCATTAATACACAAATTCATATAAATCTAAACTCCATAGTTAGAACTATATGATATAATATCATTAAAGACTTAAAGTGATAAAGAAATAGAGCCAAAAAATAAGAAACAAAAAAACAAAAAGTGTGTGCAAAAGGGTATCTAGGAACAAAAACCAAGAAAAAAAATTGATAATGTGGACCAAAGGAATCCTAGTAACATGTTAAATGCAACAACATTAAAGACATGAAATTTATGACATAAAGAAAAAATGCATGAAAAAAGAGCTAATAAAGGTGGTAATGTAGACCTTACCAAGAAAAGCTTTGTTGGCTGATAGAAGTGGTGAAGTGGAAAAATCACAAAGCTGCAAAAGATGACTTATAACTTAAATAGGGTCAGTAGTCACTATTCACTCTATGTCTAGAATTTGGAGTAGTAATTGTATTTACACAGTTTTCTATCTCGATCTCAACCGTTCAGTCTCAAATTAACAACCGAGATCATTTAAAACTAATTTTATTATTGTGTAATCTAAACCGTTCAATTTATATGAACGGCTGAAATTGTTTACTGTGTGAAACTATGTATACCGCAGGTGATTTAGGTCTCTTTTCCTAATATTTTTCTATATTGTTCATACATTTTTGTTCACTAGTTCACATTAAATAACAACTTCCAAGACACATTAGCTCAGTGGAAAATATAATATAATATGGCAATATCAAAGTAAAGGGGAAGATTTCAAAGTTAAAGTGATTAAAAAAAGGTTGGCACGTTTTGTTAGACAAGAATGTGTAATTCATTTGGTAAGACTTAAAACAGATTGTTTGGTGTTAAACTATAGCAACCACCTTGTTGATGGTGATGCATAGCCAGATCAAAGTGACTTTGAAAGTAACACTTTAAAAATAGGTCATGTTTAGGTTTTTAATTAGGAACATAATCTTAAGATGATTTTGCGAATTAATGAAAAAAGGTTGTTAAATCCTATATGAAATTTCATTTTCAATCAATAATGTACACAATCATTAATTTCAAATTAACTAGCTTTTAAGCAAAAAAAATAAATAAATAATTGTCTATGAGCTTACTTTCTATTTCTAGCTATCAATTAGTTTATTCAGCTTATTCCAGTACACTTTAAAGTTCCACATTACTTAAAAATTGAAGTCAAGAATTGTTTAAACTTTATATACAACATTTACACTCTTTAATCTAACGAAACGTATTTTATAAATGACGAGATCCTAATCGATTAATATAACGTCCAAAATTGATAGTACTTTAAATTTGAATGAGTTAAATATATTTTAACTTTGGTTTAAATTTATTTTTTTTTCACCACCAATTTAATCTGATATTTTAGTCAAGAATAATTTTACAATTTATTTTTACCAAAAGGGAGGATGATATGTTGAAGGAATGTGGTTCTAACATGGGAAGGTGGCACACATAGAAAACATTGTTGGTGTTTGTTACTCTACCGAAGATGCAGATGCAACCGCGCGTGAAAACTACGCCACCACAATACACATCATTTATTTTTACGTTATGGGTTAATGAACACAGTATTCATATGTTGTTGTTTTTTTTTAATAAAGACGCATTAACTTATATAGCACCATGATCAACAAAGATATTGCCATAAACTACATTATCAACACTTCAAATATACAGAATGTTTATTTACAAAAATATTCCAAATCTTGCTTCAGAAAAAAAAAATGTTCCAAATCTCATCACACCAGAGGCAACAAAACAGATAATAGCTGGCTAGTAAAGTTGATAAATCGTGACTAATCTGATTCTTGGAATCTTGGGTTTGAGAAAACCTTGTTGATGCAAATTCTGATCATCAAATAAGTCATATAGGAATGAATTCAGTGCAAATTGATCCAATAATTGAAGACAACAAATCTCAATGCACCAGAATTCCGTTTGCAAAATTTACGTCAGGGACCAATTTTAATAACGGAAGAAATTGTAGGATTTTTTTTCACCATAAAAAAATGTAGAGATTAATCTTGACCATAGGGTAAAATGTAGGGACTAAAGTAAAAAGATATCTAACCCATAATAGTATTTTAAAAGCAGAGAGAAGAGAGAAGAATTTTACAGATCAATAGTAATATAGGCTAATGCTACGCAGCAAAAAATAAAGAATAAATATTCATGAAAATTGAGTCAAAAAAATGATTTCAACAGGAATCAAAGTGAAGGACAACGATGAGATATGTTTAGCATATCCTATCATGTTACTAACTTAGCTTAAAATAAGGAATTAAAATAAGAAAGGTTAAATAGGATAGGATAAGTAATAATGTAATCAATGTGACAAAGACCAATCTTCTCATTTAATACCGTTTGTCTACAAACCCTAGCCGTCACTTTTTCTTCTTCTTAGTTTATCAAAGAGGGGTGGTTTCAGGTCAAATCTTGACCTAAAATCACCCCTCCAAATTGTTTTTTCTTTCTCGTTAATAAATAAGTGTGATTTTTCACATATTTGTTTGGTTTTGTGTTATTTGTTATCCCGTCCTTGTGCGGTGCATTCTGTTGTGCCGTCTTTGTGCGGGTATTTGGTTTTCCCGTCTTTGTGCGGTGTATTTTGTTTTCCCGTCTTTGTGCGGTGTTCATTTGTTTCAGGTTGAAGGATTAAATCCGATCAAGTGCAAATCTATCAAATGTCGACTTTTATGTCATCAACGCTACAGATCTGGGGCATGGACATTCCAAACACTTCAATATAGTCATATATGCAGGCTTATGTAATTTGCCGTTTTATGCTATTAACATGGATGCTGTGAGTTTGTTTGCAGATTCATCCTTTTTGTTTTTAGCGAATTTGAATTTGTATTACATCCATGTACTCTATCAATTTGAATGAATGAATATCTTTATTTTTAGTCAAAAAAAAAAAAAGTAATATGTTTAATGTAGAGCTGTCAAAATGGGCTTGCCCGAATGGCCGGCCCGAAATTTTTCCAGGCTCGGGCCTTAAAAATCTTAGCCCGAATTGTTTCCAGGCTTTTTAGCCCGGCCCGATAAAGCCCGTTTAAAATATGGGCTAGCCCGAATGGGCCGCGGGCCGCCCGCAAGCCCGAATAATTTTAAATAAAAAATAAATATAAGTAATTTATTTTGAGAGTTTCTTTTACCGCACTATGAGTTTCTCAAACATTATCCACTACTTATGTAGCTGCGGTATTTTTTCCTCAAATTTATCATTTTTACTACTTAAATAGCGGATGAATAAAAATAGGGCGTGCGAGAAACTCTTAGGTAGCGGATGAGTAAAAATAGGGCGCGCGAGAAACTCGTAAGTAGCAGATGAGTAAAAATATGGCGCGCGAGAAACTCGTAGGTAGAGAATGAGTAAAATAGGGCGCGTGAGAAACTCGTAGGTAGTGGATGACTAACAATAGTGCACGCGAGAAACTTGTAGGTAGCGGATGAGTAAAAATAAGGCGCGCGAGAAACTCGTAGGGCGACAAAAGAAATTCTCTTGTATTATAAGTCAAGGGCCTTTGGCTTTTTTTTTTTTCGTTGCTGCTAAATATGTGATGCCTAATTTAATTTGTATTATTTTGGATGATTGATAATTAGATGTGTTGTGATTTAGTTTGCTAGAAATGCAATGTAGATTTGAATATTTGAATCTAATTTGTCAAAACAAATAGTGAAAATGCAATATAAATTTAATTCTAACTTGTGAAAAAATTATTGATCATCTACATATATGTATGTTTTTTTTTAAACTTTTTTTTGTCATTTTTAATTTTTTATTGAAAATTTAAATAAAAATCCGGGCTAGCCCGAAAGCCCGAATAGCGCCGGGCTCGGGCCATACTTTTTAGGGCCCGTTTTTCATCCGGGCTTTTTTAGCCCGGCCCGAAGTAGCCCGAAGCCCGACCGGGCCGGCCCGAATTTTGCCGGGCCGCCCGTTTTGACAGCTCTAGTTTAATGCACCAAACAAGAGATTTGAATAGGATATCTGAATATGATTGTTTTATCATATCCTGTTTCTCTATCAGGTGCACCAAACGGACATGGGTTTAACGGTTTCTGAAGCTCCTCCACAAAATTTTCTCTTTTTATGTTTACATCAGTATCCTCCTCATGGTGTTTCAACAGCACTATGCCAACTTTTATTTCCTTCTCGCCAACAAGTATCATCCAAGGGATCCTTGATTCTTTCTTTTGCAGATTTGAAGTGCTTCTGTCTTCTTTTGTGGACCAAGAACTCTGCTTCCACCCCAACATCCCAGAGTTCACCAGCTAGCTCTCCGGCTAGTGCTACGTCATTCCCTAATATGCTTACTAGGACTTCTGTCTTGGTTGGTCGAGCCATCTGGTTCTGATCCTTCATCTGTTGCTCCATAATGACAAATACTCTTCCGATTCCCAGACTAACACCAAACTGCTGGAACTTGATTTGAACCAAACATCCCTATCAGGTTATCATATCGGCCACCAGCAGCAATTGGACCAACCTGATCACCCCCTCTAGAAACAGCTTCAAATATAACTCCAGTATAATAATCAAGATCTCTGGCAAGGCTCAAGTCAAAAACCACCTTTTCAAGTCGTTTTGATCTATCCAAAGCATTAAATAAAATTTCCAGGTCATTCAATGCATCGACCGATCAAGCATTTTCTAAGAAAGCGCTGCCTTGTTGTTTAAGTTTAGATAATAATGTTAAAGGATGTCCTTTTTCTTTAACAAAAGTTCCAGCAACATAACAGACGGTATAGAACAGGTTCTGATATGGTAGCGAATGTATGGACGAGACCAGCAAGCAACACACTTAAATGCAACATCGATACCAGCAGGCTCATGATTTAACTCAAGCATCTCGTTTTTATGTTAGTCCCCAAGTTTTTAATCATTGTCCATCTTGTATTGAACCTATCATTTTTAATGAAATTATCGCTACTACGTTTGGAGGCATTAAATACTCACAATAATTTGAGAAAATAAAAGTGATTAAATATAATTGTAGATAATAATGTCGTGTCAGTATTTAACACCCGACACGTATCAGACACCAAACACATCTTTAACCTGAAACATCGTATAACATATTTTCTAACTATTTGAATCCTATCAAAACAACAAACATAATAATGGTACAAACATTTCTACAACTATACCTAATTCTATATTTACAATAATGATCAACACCTTGATAGTATTTTTACTAATAAATCTCTGATTTCTTTCTATGCACCTAAGATGTTTAAATCTTAATCTGATTTTTGATCTGCATCTGCTGTGGCTTGAACTTGAGCAGCATATTGTAAGTTCCATAAAACATCTTCAAAAGAAGGAAGAGATGAAGAATCTTGAGATATACATTTGGTTGTTATAGATATTGCAATTGATAATGATTCTTGAGAACAAGTTGTCAACACTATTGGATCCACAATCTTTCTTCTTCCATCTTGACTTCCAAAAGATGCCTATAGTTCATAACATGTTCTTAATTCATCAATTAATAACTTACTTTAAAATTTAATCATAATAACTTAGAAAGATTTTTTCTAAATTTTTGAACTAACCTTTTCATTTAGGAAAAATGATTCACCTTTATCACATGTAATAGGTCCAACAAGTGATTCCAACATTATGAATCCAAAATTGTAAACATCATTATCCAGTTTTGTCCTTTCACTGAAGGAAAAAAAAATCAATTAATTTGTTAAGGATACACAAATGCATTGAAACATAAAATAAAAAAAAAATAAAAAAAAAAAAAACTTCAGTCATATATAGTTAAAAAAAAAAAGTGTCATTATTCAACACTAGCACAACGCTGACACATGTAGTTACATTCATACAAGTTCACTTCGTTAAATTATTATCGTTTGTCTACATATTAGTGTCGTGTTTGATGATCGTGGTATGAAGGATTAACAAGGAAAATGTAAAAAAGTTATAGTATCATACCATGATTTTGATTTCTTCTCACCCTTTGTCTGTAAACAAACATAGAAAGGAACAGAGTCACTCCATGATCAAAAATCATAATAGATCATGATAAAAACGCAATATTGTATTGAATGATTGATTGATTAAAACATACCTCAAACTTTTCGATATCTTCTTTGATGATGGACATACCATAGTCACTTAGTTTTGGAATACAGTGTTCATCAAGTAACACACTCTTTGTCTTCAATTGATTGCTAAAACATCCTGGTATAACACCTGTATGTAAGAAATGAACTGCCTTTGCAACTCCGATCAAAATCGCCAGTCTATCAGGCCATTTAAGTGCTTTCTCTGCCGAATATTCTGCATTTTGTGTATGTAGAAAGATTAGCAAATTTGAACGAACATGGTCGAAATCATCTGATGCGGCTTCTGATGCGTTTACGATGTGGTCGTACACATGAATTAAAATCACACCGCAATTGCGGTGCGATGCGGTTGCAGAGGCTACCACATCAGCAATACTGCGGGCGCAATTGTGGATGCGACCGCAGTTGCATGAATATATCTACTAAAAGGTTGGCCTCAAAATTGGACAATTGGGCCCCAAATTTTTTGTGACCCGACACCACAGAGCTAGTTGCACCTGCTATGGGCCGGCCCTGGTCTCACACATTTACGCACCAAAATAATCACTCAAAATAATTATTTTACAACTAAACAGATAATGCAGATTATTTTAGTAAAACTGCCGAGGCTATTGTTGAGTATGATTCATATTTACTGATAAGTGAGCAGACACTTGAGCTTAGTGGAGCGAGATGTAAGCAAAAATAGGATGAATGAATAATAATATTATGCATACAATAATGTGATACTAACCTGATAGATGAGTATGATAATCACCATTTGGCACATATTCATATACAAGATGAAGTTTTTGGGTGCTTGAATCATCTTGTACACCACCATCAATGCAATGACCCAAAAGACTAACCAAATTTGGATGTTGAAGCTTTGAGAGTAAATCCAACTTAGCTTTAAGATTTTGAATTGAACATTTCTTTGACAAAACCAACGATCTTATCATCACGTAACATTCATTCTCTAGTTTACCTTTATATAGCTGCAATATTGTAGCACAGTTATAAGAGACGGACGTTATAAGAAGGACTGCTTAAAAACCAAACCAAACTGCACCGAGAATACTGACAGTTCCAAACGACAACCAACAAGTTCATTTCAGTTCGGTTTTTGGTTTTTTACCAGAAGTTCTAATTATCAGTTCGGTTAGAAAAAGTATAGTTTAGTATTTTGTAAAATAGTTCCAGTTTCGTTCGGTACCACACAACCGGTGCACCAAATCTTTATGCAAGTTCGGTTCGGTTTGGGACTAACCATTAACAGTTTGGAAACATAAAGAATATATAGTCTTTCAAACAACATTTTGAGTGGTGAAACTGAAAGGTACCTTCCCTATGGAGCCATCACCAATACAAGTTGACAAACTAAAGTTTTTGGTGGCTTCCTTCAACTCTTGAATCGAAAATTGTCGACAGGTTGGAGTATTTTGTGTCCCTAGCTTCACTGCTTGTGAAATAAATCCTGAAAAGAATAAAGAATTAGACATTACTGTATCAAAATCTGAAAACTAAACAATCTGAACTTTACTATTAAAATTGAACAGTATTATGGATTGTGACATAAATGCAATGGCAATCACATCACAGTTACAACGGCAATCATGAATTAGGCCATAAATGCAACCATGTTTTAAATTGTGGCCACAGTGTGTGATACATTGCGGCCACATTAGTCGTAGATTTAAGCAATTTCTCACAAAAAGGACTGTGGCGTAACCGTAACCACAATTAAAAACCGAAAAAACACTTAAATGCAACCAATGTTTTAAATTATGGCCTAAAACAATAATTGTGGCTGTAATGTTTCTGTGTGACACATTGTGGCCACATTAGTCTATTTTTAAGCCATTTCTCGCAAAGTGGACTATGGCATAACCGCAACCACAATTAAAAACCAACAAAACAATATTGCTCACGTAACTTAAATACTTACTTGCATTTGCAAGAACTTCTGACGATACACCGGCCGTAGACTTATCTTGAACAAAATTTGGCAACAGATCATGTCTACTTTTCTTTCTGAAATCACATTTCTTACATAACAAAACTCCAAACACCAAAACCAAAAGAACAAATCCAACAATCATAGCCCCTAATACAATCACTTCCCATTCCTTGAATTTCTTCCATATTAAACCTGATTCCTTACAATAAGAACCTCTTTGTTGATTCTTATACTCAAAAGATAAACAATTTCTAGCATATCTAACAACTCTACCATTAGAACTATTCACCAAACAAAAAGGAAGTAAACCACTTAACTTGTTGCTAGAAATATCAACATAACCAAGTTTTCCGCCACAATGAAGTTTATCAGAAAATTCTCCACTTAGCACATTGTTAGCTAGATTCAAATAACTTAAATTTGACAAAGAGAACAATGTTGAAGGCGGTGTTCCCTTAAGACGATTTGACGAAAGGTCTAAATGTTGAAGATGATTCAATTCGCCGAACTTCTTCGGTATCTCTCCCGAAAACGAGTTATTGCTTAACAAAACCGTGACCACGAATTTCGGTAGAACCGGTAGTTCAAATTCGAAACGATTTTCTCTCAAATCCAAAACATGTAAACCATTGAGAGTATTGAGAGAATGTAATTCACCAGAGAGTTCATTTTGTGAGAAAGAAATAACTTCAAGTTTCTTGATTTTGCATAGTGAAAATGGAAATGAACCCTTTAAGTGATTTTTTTTCAAACTCAAGATACTTAGATTAAACAAAGAATCAAACCAATTAGGCATAGTTGTGTTGAAATAATTTTCATCAAGTGTAAGTGATTGAAGCTTAACCATTGTTGAAATTTTTGGTGGAATGGTACCAAATAGGAAATTTGAGCTTAAATCCAAAACTTGAAGCAAAGTGAGAGAATGAATTTGATTAGGAAGTTTCCCCCAAATCCCTAATGAAACTAAAGTTAGAACTTTTAGGGTTTTCAACTTTGTCAATGTGGTGAAAAATGAATCAATTGAGAAATTTTTGGATAGTGTTTGATTTGGAATTGCAAATCCATTGAAACTTAATGGTTTCATAGATTTGTCACCAAATATTTTGAGCTCAATTATTGAATTATCTTCACATTTAATGCTAAAATTTGAAGATAAAGGAAGGTAACAAAGGTCATTAATGTAATTTTCCATAATTTGTAATGAAGAAGGGTTTTCTAAATAAGTTCTTAATTGTAACAAAGCTTGTGTTTGATCTTGTTCTAGCTCATGACTATTTGAGATGAATAACAAACACCATGAAAGAACCAAAAGATGAAAATGAAAGTACCTCATTGAATTACCAACTTGGAAAATTTTGAACCTCGTTGGAGAGACCTCAAAATCTTTTATATTGTGGCCGCAATTGTAGATGCAGACCGCAGTTTAAAACCACATTGTGCATCAAACATAGAAGAAGAAATTGGCAACTACTCAATCCAAAACAAAAAACAAAACAAGAAACAAAAACACCAAGAATGTTTTATATGTCAAAAGACTAATATTTATAAATCTTTCAAAGTTCAAAGATTTTCAATGGTAACCTGCATTAAGAATTTCAAAAGGAAACAACCAAGAAGAAAATTTTGCTCCAAACAATGCATTATTTTGCTTTGCTTCTTAGATATTATACACGAGAGAGAGAGAGAGAGAGAGAGAGAGAGAGAGAGAGAGAGAGAGAGAGAGAGGTTTTAAAGCATTATAATAGAAGAATCAACTAAGAAAAATAAGAAAGAAAAGAAGGAATAAAGAAAGTTAAAGTGATAAAGAATGAAAATTTAAAGAAAAGAGAATCAGAAAGAGAAAACTAAGGACAAACAAATAACTGGTTGTGCAGAAATTGATGATTTTTAATGATGTTGGAACCAAGACAAGAGAGTTAGTTCAAAATGGTGTACAATGGAAAAGGACAAAGACAGAGGCATTTATATTACAGTAATGTTTCAAGTTGGTGTCATTATTGATTGTGAGAGTGGTAGCTATAATTGGATAATGTTTCAATAACTACTATTGCAGTTAGATTCATTCATAAAAGAGGATAGAATCTGATTTATATTTTGGAAATGGACATCTGAAAAGTAACAAAAGAGCATAAGTTGTGTCTTTTTCTTTTTATTGGAGTAATAAAAATTTATTTGAATAACTAAGAGCACTTAGATGAGGTGACGCGTGTTTCTTTTAACTTAACCAAAGTTCTTGATTCCATCATTGACTTGAACATGCGGTAGTGTTAAAATTTTAAGGGAGAGTTTGCCATCCGTTTAGATTCATAAGACTCGAGATATTAGTCTTTGTAGTTGCGTATGGAGATACATGATTTATGAAAAGAAAAAAATAAGGTATTTGAATATCTTTTATCATTATTATTAAATGATTTTAAGTGAAATTAGTTTTAGAGACTATTCTTCAAAATAGCATATCAACAAAAAGAAAAGGACAAGTATAAATTTACTTCCTTTCAAAAAAAAGTATAAATTTATTTATTAATATATAAAATAAAAAAAAGAAGAGCAATGTAAATATTGCAATTGTATCTATTGAATACTACTGAATAAGTAATTTACTCAACTAGTATTTACTCCTATAGATTTTAGTACACAAAGGTTGTTGACTTGACATCTTGTATTCAAGTCAACGAGCATTTTTAATTTGAATATTATCCTTCCAGCTAATAATTCATTTTAAGGAATACTAACACCAAATGAATTTTTGTCAAGAAAAATTATTAAATAGCTCAACTCAATCATAAGAACTAACAACATTTACAATTATTGAAGTTATGTATAATTTGTCAATGTAGGAATTATAGATTTAATTATCATTCTCTAATCTATATTAAAAAATTAGTCTTCACGTCCCATGAGCTTGCCTCAATTGGTTGGACACCGCATTATATATGTAGGGAGTCGGGGTTCGAACCCGGATCATCCCACTTTATCCATTTTAAGGGTGGAATTTACAAAAAAAAAATACAAAATTAGCCTTCACATTAGAACTCGGCACCCTAATTTTATTTTAATAATTTTATAGATTTATTGCGTATACAAAGTAGGAATCGACTGTATTACTCTTTTAGTATTAATTACCGGTACATTTTTGTGTAGTTTGCCCAAATCAGATCTTTCATTGTTTTAAAAACCGGACCGGCCGGTCGGACCGGTCCGGCCGGGAACCGGGGGCTTCAACGGTTAGATTTGTGTGCAGGACCGGTTCTGTGTAAAACACGCTGCAACCCGCTGTAAACCGGCCGGTTCGCTGGTTGAACCGCGAATCAGATAAACCCGCCCACGAACCAGACCGGTTTGAAAGTTAACATATAATTTCAGAAAAATGTAAAATTTGTGGCAGCAAGGATTTGAACACGGGTCTATTGAATTGAGAATCATCACAACTACCACTTGGCCAAAGGACTTAATGTGACATTATATGAAACTCAAATATATTTAATACTATTTAAGAAACACCATATCATATATTCATAAATACATTGATAATTTCTTTTCCTTATTATTTTAAAGTTCATTCATGTGTATATATATATATATATATATATATATTCACTGTTTTTTTAGAGTAACAATATATTAATTATGTTGTTATAAGTTCTATCAAAATATATATTAAGAATTATAATATAATATAATAATAGTTTTTTTACTAAAATTATAATATTATATACTAGTTATAAAATATCATGGCATGTATTGGAAAAAAGTTTGAAGGAAAAAAGTTTAGAAATAGTTTCTTTTTAATATACGAAATTTTATTAGAAAAAAGTTTGAAGGAAATTTTTTTATTAAATTTTATTGTTATGAAATTCTAGTTAATATATTTAAAATTTTTATATAAGTCGGGTCAATAGTCATGCGGTCTGACCAGTGACCCACTGGTCTGACCAGTGAACCAGTGACCCAGTGCCTTGACCGGGTCGATCACCGGTCCGGGTTTTAAAACATTGGATCTTTGTCTTCTAATTTTTTTATTTTAATCTATAAGGTATTGCAGAAGGCTTGTCATCTGCACCCCAATTGTTTCAAAAAAAATCCTAATTTTTCATTAAAAAATTATACATCATTTTTTGAACTCTCTAATTTCTAGACTAATCAGATTCAATTAACACTTTAAAGTTAGATTATGAGACAAAAAAAATCCAACAAAAAAAAATTAAATTCAAATTTCTAAGTAATACTTTAAACACATAAAATTATTTATTATTTAATTATTATTTTCTTCTCCTATTTTTATCTTTTTGTGTGTCTAATATGGTGCAAAAGTGTGGTACTTCACACAAGACTTATCTTTAACATCTTGAATTCAACAATTTGACTAAACTGTGAACCATTTGATAATAAAGTGTGGAATAAATTTGAATCGTAAGTAAAGCTGTGAAGCCAATAATTTATCAATCATGGAAAGAAGTGAAACATTATCCATCATATTTTACCAATCGCACCGAGGAAGAAAAAGAAGCCATGTTGCTTCGGTACAAATATAAATTAAAAATAAACATCAATAGAAGATCAGTTTGGATTGACTTTTTCTTTTATTATTGAATTAAATTATTTTTAAACTTATAAAAGATTAATTATGTAAGTAAATAAAATTATGTTCATTAACTAAAATTGTATTCTCATAAATTATCTTTTCATCAACTATTTATTTTATTTTTTTGACAACCTTATAATAATACATTTTTTTTACACAAATTTATAATAATATATAAAAACATATTTTTATAATAATACTTTTTTTAACACAAACTTATAATAATATATAAAAACATTTATATGTATAAACTGTTTTACCTAAACTCAAAAATAAGTCAATCAAAATAGATATCATATATTTTTTTAGTTAAGTACTATTTATAGCTAAAATATCATCCTTAAATTAAATTAAATAAATGAAGTATCATATTTATTTAAAAATACATATGATGTAATGTTTATTTTTTATATTTATATATGTTCAAATAAATATTGCTCCAACAAAATTATCAAAAAAATAAATAAATTTCCTTCAAAAAAAATTATCAAAAATAAATAAAAAAAATATTGCTCCAGCAAAATAGTGTAATCACTAATCAACATTTGCCCGTCAAAAGGGCAAGGACAGTCTGTCAGTGTATTTGACACCATGTGCTCCTCTTTCCAATCCCATAAAAACTGAAATTTCACTATTATATACTTTTCCTTTTACCTCTTCCTTTATTAAAAAATATTTTTTAATCTAACCCTTTATAATTTAAGCGTATTGAACAATAGTGTCATTGCATGACTCAACAATCATGAATCGTAACAAATATTTGGCTACCATTAGAAAATCGATCAAACTTGTCCCTGCAAATATGGAAGTTAACATGGAATGACGAGTCACCGGTTAGCGTCAAACATCGGTGCTCCTAACATCCCAAGTTGGCAGAGGAACTTACTTGATATAAGTTGCACAAATTGAGAGGTATTTTATCTATTTCGAAAAATGTAATGACGAAATCGATTGATAGGTACAAATTTGAGGATGATTTTGCCTATTTACGCAAAAAGATTATGAAAATTGTTAATAAAAATGTTAAATTATAAATGAACTAAATCAAGGACAAATGGAAGAACTCGGTTAATTAAATTACAAAAGGCTAAGCTTGGACCCTTTAGACATATGTTCAAGGTTTGAATTCTAGTGATGGAAATAAAAGAGCCATAAAAATTTGTTAGAAAGAATAAGCACAGCCATACCGTGATTGGTAACTCACACGTTAATCTGAAAGCGATTTATTTAATCGAATCATGATGCGACAAAATTCATACCATACCGTGCTCATTCAGATGGCAAATATCTGATTAGATAAGATACCTAATAAATCTATCTCCTTACTTAAAGTTCTGGCATGCCCTTTCCTGTTTTAGCATCGTAAGTCTTCTCATACACAAGTTCCATTGGAGTATCTTTGGGACCAGCTGTCAAAATGAATAAGAAATAGGATAAGTGCAAGATACTCGGCAAGTTTCTAAAACATATCTCAGAACTAACAAAGCATAGATTTCCCACTTATTTTATATATAAATTTTAAATTTTGCACATTAAGAGTTTGATGCTGGAACAAGAGAATGAGTTCACATCAATTACCTCTGCACTGAACTTAGATTTTGACTCAACTCAATACACAATATACTTAAACCCATCAGTCCAAATTATTCCAATCAACACATTACAGTGTTATAAAAGAAAGCACAACACTGTCCCCGTGAGCTTAGCACAGTTGGTAGGGACGTCGCATATATTATGCAGGAGCCGGGGTTCGAACCCCTGACAGTCCACTTATTCACCTTTAAGGTGGATTTTCTAGATCCCAAAAAAAAAAAGCACAACACTTCAAAATAATATACATATGTTGGAAGCTTCAGCGAATTGCTAGCTGCATTTTACAATTGTGTATCACCAATACATAAGGTAACACAGAGAATAATTAAATAAATCATAGCATTTTATTATGTCTACAATGACTCATGACCACTTTTTGAAGTATCAATTTTCTTTCACGATTTAAGATTTGATTTTATATTAATTTCATACTAATTTATATGCGGTAAATTTGTACAGTATCCCTGTGTTTGAACTTTGAGTCAATTATATGCACGTCTCATATTGTATTTGTGGTTCATTTTACAAATGTAGCTTTCTACTTGAGCTTCTCAATATGCAGTGTATGTCCATTTTGCATACGTTATCATGTAAAAATATTAAAAGAATCTCTTGCTAACTATGTGCTTTTCAAACAACGGCTTCTCATATAAGTTAAAATTAGTTTCTACATTTCAGTTTTTTAGAACCTCTTTCAGGTCAGCTTCTCCATAAACATCTATAACTTTATAAGTACTTTCTACTAAGTGAAAAACCATAAACTTATTTTAATCTTGTTTCATAAGCTGGAAGCTAATCCAAGCTAGGCAATAATCTACTTCCACCCTACTTTTCCAAAGGCCCTTCTAAGTGAAAAACCACATGTGTCAACAAACACTGGGAGAAGAAGTGGAGAGCCAAATATTAGAATTAAATGAGTTAAATAACCTATCACTATAGTTTATTTTATTAAATGTGTCATCTAGGAAGTTAGGTCAATCATAAAATAAGTTAGAGATTAATTGATAATTTTGTTCTTCTGGTTTATATATGCCACATTATTGGTTTGTTGTACATGCCTTTCACATGACAATCCATTTTCATTTTCAGTTTCTCACTTTCAATTCTCTATACGCCCTAGAAGTTTCTCAAGAAGTTTCTCAAGAACAATTTTAACAAGAAAAAACAAGGTAAGTTTCTCAAATACTTACCGACAGAAGGTCTTGGTGTAGTTCTTATCTTTAAGATCTCGGGACGAGGGATAATGGACCCAGATGCTCCTATTCCCCTGGACACTCTGACTTTGGTACCATCTTCAAGATACTTAGTTCCAACCTTGCAAGGCTTCCTGCATAAGTAACAGTTATGTGTTATTATCTATCATCAACCTCTAACGATTCAATTTGTGAACAAATGTACATACCCTGTTACTGGATCAATAACTTGCACATTGGAGGCATGGATTGGGGCTTCAACAGTAAAGATACCACCTTCATGGCCTTGTCCTTGCTTGATATGCTTCTTTACCTGTAAAGAGGAAGTAAAAAGGCATTAGTGTGGGATTACACAATCACATTCTCAATGTGGCCATTAATTAAGATTGTGGCACATGACAGACACATTGTTAATGGAATTGGAAACCAAAGTTGTAAATTGCAAATCGCGGAATAGCAGGTTGTTAAAATTCCACAACTTTTCAGTGCTATAGCTCCTATTTGACAAATACTTATGTTAAATCATGTGTAACAAAAACAATAACAGTTTATTAAACTTCCACTGCACTGTAGCACTTTATAGCCGCTATGTGACAACCTTGGCTCATTGCAGCCAATAATTAAGATTATGACGCAACACATTGTTAATGGAATCGGAAACACACTTATGAAAGATTAAATGATTGATTTGAAAATACAAGGAGCAAGTTGTGATGACGAATTAGGTTTTAATCTCTAACCAGATTTTTGCCCTCAACAATGACACGATTCTGAGAGCGAACAACACGCTTAATTACTCCAGTTTCGCCCTTATCTTTGCCCCTTATTATCATAACCTGTTACAAAATGAATGAATACATGTATGAGAGGAGGAAAGAGTATAGACAAATTATAGATTGAGTATTGGAATGGCTTACATTGTCCCCTCTGAGAACTTTCCAATGCCTAATGAGTTTCTCAGCTGCTTTCCAACCCATTTCACAATAGCCCTACTCTTCAAATTCACATCAATTGAATATAATTAATCAGAACTTGACCCAAATAAAATATATCAGAAAAACAAATACAGGAAGCAAGAAAAGACTTGATTCATGGTAATAATTAGTAGTGCATGCATCATCCGCACATGAAGGATCAAATAACCATGTGAGAAGCTAGCAAATTGTATTCTTGTGTGGACACAAATGACTATATCAATTATAACTTTTCATTCTTCCCAGGCCAAAATTTCTCAACCCCTCAAAAAACAAAATTGATTCCAATCAAATTTTGTCAATTAATCATCAAATAACCCCATTCTACATAGTGTTGGTGTTTTCTCTTAATCAAAGTAGACCTGCAAAAGTTACCTGTTAATACTTTTAGGTTAAACATGTCATGAGCTGTTTTAATAAATTCTCCCAAACAGTGTGCAAGTATGAAGATAAATAAGCTCAAATAAGCTAATCCAAACATGACCTTAGTTAACGAGGAACATTTTACGCAATCAAGAGACTAGAACCATATCATGCATAATCATAAACCAAACTCCAATTCAAGCACATCACACATTATAAGAGTGGAAGAACACTTTATAAGAACACATTATATATCTTTCTCGGTAATTCTGTCGAACACTTGATGCGCAAGAAATAAGCAATACAACAACTCATCATTTGACGAGCAACCATAACAACTTCTTCTCAAAACACTGTGCCGCTTTAGCGCACAATGGCGGTAAAGAGTGGAGCTCCGATCTTCTGTGACGAAATTGTCGTCGCCGCCGTAAATGGCGGTGGAATTGCATTGTCGCACGTGTTACGGGAGAGGGGAAGGAAAATATTGAAATGAAAATAAAAATGGAAACGTGGACGGAGTTTCTTACTGTTTCTATGGCGGCCGACGACCAACTCCGACTGCTTTTTCCGGCCGGTTGAGTTATGTGCGCGATTCCAATCCGAAGCTACTCGGTACTCGTTTGGTTGTGCGGTGGGAGCTCCAAACGTGAGTTTAAGGGCCCGTTTGGTGCACAGGATAAGTTGTATCATATCCTGTCGCAATCCAGTGTTTGGTAACACGGCAGAATAAGATAAGTTAATCCTGAAGCTTATCCTATCATGTTTCTGTAGTTATAATTCTTATCCTAAATTTGAGTTGGGTTACCGGCAGGATAGGATAAAAAGAAGAAAAGAAAATACTGATTTATTCTATAAAATATATTTTAAAATAAATAAAATAAAATCAATAAAATATAAATAATAAAATAATTCATTTTCAAATATATTGTGATTTTCTCACAGGGGTAATTTTGTAATTAAAATATTCTAAAAAAATCAAAATTTTACTAAAATTACAATATTTCAAAGTAAAATAATTATTTAAAAATTGAAAAATAGGGACAAATTTAAATTTTATAAAAAATTAAATATAATTCTTTTGCAATAGTAGTTTTATTATTTACGTATGAGATATATCATATATTTATTTGGCTTATGTAACATGTATATATTATTGAGTTATTTATTTGATCATGGTTCATATAAAAAATTAAACTTGATTATTTTCTCATGATATTTATTTGAAATTGTAAAGTTATTTGATTTGATTACTTATTTATATTTTTTATTTATAAAATTCAAAGTATTACAAAATAATTTTAAAAAAATAACAATTGTTTTACAAGAGTAACTTTATCATTTAAATTGTTATATATCTTATCATATTATTATGAGCAAATATGTATTAAGAACAAGATATAATAGTTATCATCTTTGTTATCATGTGCGCACCAAACACGGGATATGATAACTGAGGATAACAGTTATTCTGCTGATATCCTATCCTATCATTATCCTGTCTTATATCCTATCCTGTCACTATCATATCCTGCGCACCAAACGGACCCAGCATGTGCTAAAAGTGAGTCTACTGAAAAAACAAGTGTTTGGAATTGGAAATGTGCGGGTGGCATATTACAATTTTTTTTTTTACGGTGGTTATGCACTCAGATTTTCATATACTCCTTTGCATTGAGTATATTCTTTTCACTCAGCAAATCATTTTTATTTTTATTTTTTTATAGGGTATGTTAAGGGCACATGTTAAGATATCTTAAAATAGAAATTGTGCATTTAATGTTGCAAGAAATTTAATGCTGGAGAGATAAGTTGCACAATTAATTTCAATAAATACTTTCTAAATTTACTTCCTTAACATGTGCCCTTAGTGTCATGTTAACAATATTCTTTTTTATAATACTCAGCAAATAATTTTTAATTTTTTTATGAAAGTCAGCAAATTTTTTATTTTTTTTATAATAAAGTCAGTAAATTACTTTTGGAACTGCAATAGCTTAGTTGAGTATATCTGATTTGATTTGTACGAATAAGTAAAAAATTTAGTATTTGTTGATTTAATTCAAATGCACCGTCGGATTAAAGTTATTTTATACATGCGTCTAATAATATATCGACGCATCATGTATATTAATTAAAAATATAAAAAAAAAAAACGGCATTATCAAAAAAATAAAAGTAATTGGGCATATGTTATTATAAAAAAAAAAAAAAAAAAGGCATGTGTTATCATTTAAAAAAAAATGTTAATGGGCATCACCAAATTAGTCATAACTCATAACACTCCCTTAGGATATTTATTAAAGGATGTGCCTCATTAAAACCTTACTGAAAAAAATCTTTGGAAAAAAAAAAATAGGACAAAACTTATGTCAAGTACCATACATCCTTTTTGTCATGTTCTCCTCTTGAAATTTGACACATCAACAATTTTTTCCATTTTCTCCTCTTGAGATGTTGATCCTGTCTATCTATTTAGTCAATAATTTCGTTGTCTATAATCCTTAATAAACTTTGATCCATGATCTTCATTATCATCTATCAGACTATCACATATAGTGCTTTATTATGTGCAAATATATTGTCAACATTGACTTCTTCTCGGTTCCATTGTATTTCATTCATGACATAGTTTATCAAGATCTCTTTATTTTAATAAATTACATGTACTTGATAAGTTCTTATGGAACTGGAAAATTAATTATGTCAAATACTCTTTTAAAATTTTAATATATTCACTTGGGTCATCTTTCATTTTGAAGCTCTTTCTTATTTGAGAAATGATATCCTTGGAACCATTTTGCTTATCATACTTCAAGCGAGGTTAAGACTTATTTACAATATTAGATTGTCCATCAGGGACATTCATTTTTTATTGGAGCATCTTTCATAAACGTTGCAAACGAGTTATCTTATGAACTTATGGTTCATACTAATTCATAAGAGGATCAAGGCAAGATAATAATAATAATAATTTATTTCAATGATTTCATTTGAACTTCCAATTCATATTTTCAGCTGCTTATTATCTCCCCCTAGTATTGGGAAAACTAATTTACCAATTGATAATCAGTTTAGTGGGCTGTAAACAAATATCAAACTATTGGTTCAAGATAATTTATATAATTAGTTGGAGATTCATATCAAAATTATTTTTCCGATATTCTTTTACGACTCATTTAATTGCATTATATTGGAGCAATTCAGACATACATAAGACATCCAAAAATGCTTATATGGGAAACTGAGTTTATATAAACCAAAATTCAAATAAATCAGGGAAGAATATTTATTTATATAATAATTTGTTGACATGATGCAATTTAATATCTCAACATAGATGTCCCAAAATATAACTTCGAAATTATGTTCTCATAAGTATAAGTATAAGTCATGTGATTACTTTTTTTTTTTTTTTGATAATAATGAGGGCTTAAGCCCGAAAAGAAAAGAGAATTACAACGGAATGAGCCTAGGGGAAGTAATTCCCCTACTATCAGCAGAAATTAAATGTTTAACTTGATCAGGACACTCATCAAAGTACACAATATTCAAATGAAGCGAGCATCCTATATTCGCTAAAGCATCGGCACATGAATTCACTTCTCTGTAGGAGTGAGCAATTTTAACTTCCCACTCTTCTTCAAGCAACCTGCATATACTCCTTAGTAATGAAATTCCATTCACACTAGTAGTTACACCAGACTTAATAGCTTGGACAACTGCAACTGAATCAACATCAAGTTCCACAAATTTAAAGCCCCTATACCACGCGTATCGCAGCCCCTCAAGAACACCCTATAGCTCCGCCGTAAAAGCACTACAAACACCAACATGTTTTGCAAAACCTCTGATCCATACTCCACTACTATTTCGGATTACTCCTCCACAACCTGCTGTTATCCTTCCCTTACAAGCTCCGCGGTGTTAAGTTTAATCCAGCCAATTACCGGCGGCTTCCAACCGATCCACACGGTGCTGTGAGGCTTGTCAGTCACAATCCGTTTGGATTTGTTCGCATTCTTATACTCCCTGCATCGCTGCAACACAAACTGGACAGCATGCCCCGGTCGAATAAAGTTTTCGTCGTGTAATTCTTTATTTCGCCAAATCCACAAATAATAACATACGTTCGCCCAAAATTCCGGCCAACTGATGTCTGCAATTCAAGCTAAATCACCTTGCAAATTCAATTGAAACCAGTGTGAGAGTTCACTGCCAAAAAATTCTGCTCGTTTATTAAGCGGAACAACCAACATCCATAACTCTCTCGCAACAGCACAGTCCCTAAGAACATGTAAACCAGTCTCCTCAAAATTCCTGCAGTAATCGCACATTTCATGCGTCAATCTCATACGAGCCTTGATTGAATTTGTTAGCAATCTATTGTGCAATGCAATCCATAGAAAATGTCTATTCCTCTCTGTAACTTGAAGGCCCCAAATATCCTTCCAAATATTATTCATCTCTCCTTCAACAAAATTACACAAACGTTGATACATTGTTGCTACTGCATATGTATCAATATTTGCTCCAGGAACAACTTGAATGTCCTTTCCATTAGCATTATCAGGAGGGTTAACAGCTGATATTTTGTTCATTAATTCAATTGGTAACCAACCTTGCAAGATACTCCAATTCCATTGCCCATTAATATCAACAAGGTCACATACTTTCATATTTTGTAAGCCACTTGGAATATTGACCCCTTGTTCTTCAATCCTTAAATCCTCATCAATCCAAGCATGTTTCCATGCATCTACATTAGTCTCGTCTCCTAATGCCCAGCAGCAAAATTCACTTAATTTTGGACAGAACTTGACAATATATTTCCACAAATTAGATGCCGATGATTGTACATTGATCTCGCCCTTCAAAGCTCTACAATCATACTTGTCACGCATAACTTCACACCACCAGTCTGTTGCACCCGACGTAAGCTTCCATCCAAGTTTTAGAATACACGCTTGATTCATAACATCGAGTCTTCGTAAGCCGAGACCCCCATGACACTTAGGCATAGTCACTACTTCCCAGCTAACAGCATGGCATTTTTTAGTACCATCCTTATCTCCCCAAATAAAGTTCCTTTGTATCTTATGAATTTCCTCTAAAACACCTTTTGGTATCCTATTTGTCATCATGGGATATATTGGAACGGCTTCAATAACACTTTTAGCTAATGTAACTCTTCCAGCAAATGAGAGCTGATTAGCCTTCCAATTAGCTAGTTTGGCACTAACTTGGTCTATGATATACTGAAAATCCTCTTTCCGAGGTGCTCTACCAGTCAATGGCACACCCAAATACTTACCAAGGTGTTCAGTTTCTCGGAAGCCTGATATTTGCACCAATGTATTTCTAGTATCTCTATTCACATTCTTTGAAAATAGAATACTAGTTTTCTCCTTACTAACCTCCTGTCCAGACATTTTACAAAACTTATTTAAAATTTCCATAAGACCTCGCATTTGTCTAGCTATAGCTTCCCCAAAGAGCAACAAGTCATCTGCAAACATAATATGCGAAACCACCGGCCCATTACGACCAGCCCTCAACGTCTTCCAACGGCCTTCCTCCACTGCATGACAAATTAAATGTGACAGTTTTTCCATACATAGCACAAACAAATATGGGGAGATAGGATCTCCTTGCCGAATACCCCTTTGAGGACGAAAATATTCCGCTCTTGCCCCATGCCACTTCACATTCGTCTCAACACTAGTAATTGAATGCATAATAATATTAATCATCTTATCAGGGAGCTTAATTTCCACTAAAACTCTCCAAATAAATTCCCAAGTTATCTTATCATAAGCTTTTGAGAGATCAACTTTAATGGCAAAGTAACCTGTCTGACCCTTAGCCATATGCATGTTGTGCACCATCTCCTTCGCAACAATAATATTCACATGTATATTTCTCCCGGGTACAAATCCCGTTTGAAACGGTGACACCAATTTTGGAATAAAACCTTTCAATCTCTCTACCACCACCTTACTAACAATTTTATAAATAGTGTTACATAAGGAGATGGGTCGAAATTGACTCACTAGTTCTGGTTGCTCCACCTTCGGAATTAGACAAATATCTGTCTGATTCACCGTAGCTATCTCACTCGGAGTCCTCCAAACCTTCTTAACAAAGTCACAAACAGATGTTCCGATAATCTCCCAAGAGTGTTGATAAAAACCTGCCGGGAAGCCATCAGGACCTGGAGCCTTCCAGGGGCTCATTTCATACACCGCCTTTTTAATTTCATCATTAGAAATATCATCTCCAAGTCTTACAATTTCATCCCTCTCAAGCTCTGGAAACGTGATGTTTGTTTGTTGCCAAACACAACTCTGATTGTTGATTGTAAACAAAGCTTTATAAAAAGTATTTACTAGCTCCTGTAATTTCAAACTATCATCAATCCAATTTCCATCACAATCTTTTAGCATTTCAATGTTGTTACGCCTTCTCCTACTAATGGTTTTAATGTGGTAATAGCGGGTGTTTCTATCCCCATCTATCAACCATTTAGCACGAGAGCGTTGAAACCACATCAATTCTTCCTTTTTCAAAATCTCGCTCAATTCTTTTTGTAGCTTCAGTTCGAGTTGATGTAGTCCCTGCATGTCGGTGACCATTCTGTAAACTGATTTGGATACCATCCAATCTGGCCATAATTTCTCTTTTTTTCCTGACAACTTGTTCAATAGTATACAACTTCCATCTGCGAAATTCCTGCTGAACATTACAAAGGTTACTTGCGACAGACACTTCTTTTTTCCAGTTTCTCCCAAGCATATCATGATAGGAATTTTCAAGCAACCATGCGCTTTCAAAACGAAACTGTTTTGGTGCTCTAATATGTTGTTTTCCAAGCAGCTCAATCAAAAGTGGATGATGATCAGAAAATTCTACTCTCGGTAACACTCTGACATATCCTTCAGGAAATTGAATCCTCCACTTATCATTACTCAAAGCTCTATCCAGCCTCTCATAAATACGTTGACCTCCATGATAATTAGGTCCTCTCCATGTAAATTTTGCTCCCATTGATCCAATGTCCATAAGCTGACATGCATTGATCCGTTCTCTAAAGTTATTGCATTTACGAACAGACACAAGAGCACCTCCTTTCTTTTCTGTAGAAAACATTATGTCATTAAAGTCACCTGCCAACAACCATGAATCTTCCATTCTTGCGGCAATATTTTTTAGATCTTCCCAAAGCACTCTCCTATTTTCTTCATTGGGACTAGCATAGACTGGTGTAAAATACCAATCTCTTCCATTTGGAAATTGAACTTTCAGGTGCATAAATTGAAATTTCTTGGTAGTTAGAGTAACATTAATATTTTCTTTCTTCCATGCTACTACAATCCCTCCAGCATAACTTCTATTTTCCGTTGTTAACATTTTATCATATCCTAGAAGCTTGAAAGTGCGGCAAAGCTTCTTAGGATCATATCGAGTCTCAACAATAACCAACATAATGGGTCTATGTACATCAACATACTGCTTACAATACCTCAAAAAGGAAGTGTTGGCTGCTCCCCAGCAATTCCAAACAAATACTTTACTATGTATAATCATCATAACCAATAAAGAAAAGGACACAAATTCCTATTGGTCAGTTTGAGGAGTCTCATGGACAACCTCCATATCTGATTCCGATTCTCCAGTTGTGGCATTTTCATTTGCATCCATGAACTCATCATTTTCCACACCCAAATTATACCCCTGATGTTGTACATTTGGATCAAAAATTGGCGTGTGCACCCCTGCATTGGGGGGTCTAGGGATATTTGGTTGAACAATCTGTGTTGGGCCCATCTCCATGTGCCCATTATGGCCCAATAACAATGACCCAGAAGCTGCATCTTTTATAATTTGCTTTTCTGCCCCCTTCAAATTACTACTTTGCACTTCCATGTTATTCTTCCCATTAATTTCCTTGGGCTGAGAAACATGGGCCTCCCACATTGGCTCCTTGTTGTTTTCTCCAATTAAGTTACATAAATGCTCCACCCCCTTTTTCAAGTTACTACTTGTTTTTCCCTTAAAGCTCTGGGTCCCACGTGTTGTAAGCTTTGATTCCTTTGTTAATCTTTCAGCATGTATCCCTCCATTTCCTTTTTTGTTTTTCACACGTTGTTTCTCAACTTCTCCATGCAAATTATTGCCTTCCATAAAAGCATGCATATTACTCTCACTTTCTGTTTGACTTTTCTCTCTCTCATTAACTCCAATAATGGCTGGAATATTTTCATTTAATTTTGGGATATCATCACTTAAGGCAATAAAACGTGATCCCAACAATGGTGGATCGCCATTAATGTTCTCCGTCACCGCCTTTCCCCGGTCGGTATCCGCCACCCCTTCTTTCTCCTTTCCTTTCCTTTGCCTCCGTGGCTTTTGGACTACCATCCATGGGCCATCTCCTTCTCCTCCTACCAACTTACGACCACCACCTCCAACTGGCTGATCACCATTATTACCATGTTGTTGTTTCTCCTTATCTGGGCAACCTTCCTTATAATGGCCAAATTTCCCACATGTGATACAGAGAAGATGTAGCCCTTCGTATTCAATCTTATATTTCATAAATTTGATACTGAACATAGCCAACAACCTCTTTGTAAGATCAACCTCAACACATAATCTAGCATATTTACCCCTCTCTTGAGCCAAAGTATTCTTGTCGACCTTCACTGTCCTTCCAATACGATCACCAATACTGTGCAGGACCTTCGCATCATAGTACTCAATCGGTAACCCAGAGATTCTCACCCAAACAGCAACTTTTGAAATCGTATCACTAGCTGGGTGAAAATTAGGGGTCCATTCTTTGACAGTTAAGTAATGATCATATATGAACCAAGGTCCATTCATAAGTGCCGCGTATTGATCTTCAGCATGAGAAAAAGCGACCAGAAAGTAATCATTACCAAGGTCAATGATGCTTATCACTCCTTTCTTCACCCACATCTGCTTCAATCTTGTCTCTAGAGCCTTGTAACCTATCCTCCTTCCCAGTAACTGCACAATCACTCCTCTCCTCCATGGACGGTGAATCCTTTTCTCTTCCAACTTGGAGAACACGAACTCTGGACACTCATATTCTCCAAACTTTTTCTCCTCAATTCGTATCCCTTCTGCATCTCCTTCTCCTACATCACTCCCTCCATCCTCCAATGTATCCTTCAGCATCTCTTCCTCCTCCTCACCTACAAATGTGGCCTTGTAGGACCTCCCACCACCTATCTCCTTGGACAGTAAATCCATCAAGTCGCTATAGTCTTTAGGAACAGATGATTGATTAGAGAACTCATGTTCCCCATCTTTGATCTTCTTGGTGCTCCTCTCCTGTAAATCACGTTCATCCGTAGTTTTGGTTGCATTAGAATTTTCTTGCCCTAGAAGAGCGCTAGATGACGTCATGGTGTTTTAGTTTTCATTGAGCAAGTCATGTGATTACTTTATTGGAACATACTAATAAAAATGGGTATGTTAAACGGTGCCTCCGAGACATTTGTTAAACATACTTAAAAAGAAAATTAAGAATAAAGTTAATGTTAAAAAAATAACATTTTATAATTTAAAGATATTGAATACACACGTTTTAAGATAAAATTTCTTTACTAATATATTTAATTGTGCTACTCCCGGGGGCAAGAGATACTTTTTAGCATTTTCATAAAAAAATTACCATCAACATGCCTAACCTAAGGTTACAATCTGATGCACCCCATCAAAGTTAAGCTACACAGCATTGACTCTGACTTTAATAAACCACAATCTAAAGAAGTTAAGCATGCATGATAGTATAGAAATCTCATGATCACCTATTCTAGTGAAAGAACTAATGTTTCCAGACTCCAATCACTCACACTCAAATGCAGAATACAGCATATACATTTCATCCAAGGTTTAAGTGGCAGATTAAAAAAAATGAATAAATCTGAATGCTAATGAAAATGATAACAAAAAAATAAATTATGATACAATAGAAATTATGATTAAATTGAAAACGCAACAATTGCAACAGATTTCCAAAGCAAAATTGTAAGAAGAAAAAATTTGAAATTTGAAATAGAATAATACCTGATTAGTAGCGAAATTGAAAATTGAGAAAGAGAGAGGTGGAAGAGGGATGAGAATTTAGAAAAATGCTCTTTAAGCCCCCTGTGTTCCTCTCCAGGTCCCCCGTTCTGACCAAAATACCCTTAAGAAATGATTTTGAATTTAAACACTCTAAAAATCCAATTTTTCATCTACTATAAGAAAAAGGACTGCAGAATCATTGCATATAACAAATAAACACTATACTATTTCATCAAAAGACTGTGTTTTTCATTGTTGGGTTAGTTCATTTGTTCTAATGGTTGAAGTTTCTGATGTTAAAGCTTCATTGCCTAAACCAGAGAAGAAGGAGTAGTTTACCCTTTTTTCATCCACTATAATGGTTTTGGTACTCAATTTTCTAATGAAGGAGCAAGGAAGAAACAAATCAATGAAACTGTAGAATCAATTTTTCATACTCTATGCCTGTTTTTTCTTCTTTTTGATCAAATGGTTAATGGTTTTGGTAAAAATCAAATGGATTTAAGAATACAGTCATAAATTTCAAGAATACACCATTAATTTTTGTTCTACCTTATTATTTGAAAAACTTATGTACTTAATCTCAATATGGTTGTATTATGTATTTGATGAACTTATGGGAAAAAAAATTGTATTTTGTATATGATGAAATTATTTGATGAATTGTATTTTGTATTTTATGAACTTATTTGATGAACTTTTAGGAAAAAATATATCGGGCAAAAAATAATAGTATGAAAGGCATCGAAAAAAATGCGCTATAAAAACGATTAAAAGATCCGAACCAAACCGATGAGCTTGGTTCGGATTCATTTTTGAAAAACACTAAAAACCGAACCAATCGAGAGTTCATTAGTTTGGACATTGGATTCACTCGAAACCGATTCAAACCGATCCAATTACACCCTTAGTCACTGCTCCTAATTCTCGTATATTTTATTTTGTATGATGATATATTTGAAAAAAAATTCTTTCTACCCCTACATTATTAATTATAATATTCCAATTTTATCCTTTATTATATTATTTTTATACCTACACACTTGTTTAAGTATGATTGTTCATACCTACAACACTATAGTGGAAGATGCGCGAAAAGATTCTGAAAAAGTTGAATATATATATATATATATATATATATATAAAATAAGGGGTAAAATTTGAATATCATAATTAATGTAGGAATAAAGAGTTAATTGTAGAGGTAAATTTTTTTTTTCCAAATATTTAAGAAATATAAGAATAAATTTACACTTAGGCCCCTTTGGTGCTAACATATAAGATTCGAGTATAAAAAATCGAGTGAACCAGAGTACAAACTCTCTAGGCTACTCACAAATATATCTTTGATTTTATGAATATTTTAAAAAGGTCCTTCATTCTATTAAATTTAAATTGTCAAGTTGGTCCTTATATTTACCCACATATTATCAATTAAGTCCCTCTATTTTACAACTTATTATCGATCCGATTCTTTAGGTTATCCTCTTATTTTCAATTTACGCTAATTTATTTTTTCAAAGGACTACAATGAGTAAAATTTCACAAAGTCAAAGTATTTTTTTAAAATATTCATAAAGTGATAAAAAAATTAATTTTTTTGTTTATAATGGAGCTAACAATCAAATCTAAAACTTCTAGCTTACTATTCAAACTTCTCACCACTAGAGCAAATTTAGTGACCTATAAAGTGATAAACTTATTCGAGAGTATCTTACAAAGTCGGATCGATATGATGGTTTAATAATCTAAAAAATAACTTATAAAATTCTTTCTCCTCAACCAAACCCAACACATATAAGCCATTAGGTTTAGGGCTCATTTAGATTAGCTTATTTTTGAGCTTATGCAAACAACTTATGCAATATAAATTAGGTTTTTTTGCAATTTTATAAGTTTACACTAATGAAAATTGTATTTTTATAAGATAATTTATCATAGCTACTTTAACAAGCTTATAATAATATATAAAAATTGCCTAAGTTGTTTACATAAACTCGAAAATAAGATAATACAACCATGCCCTTAGTCTAATAGTAAAAGATTTGAATAGTATGCATTACCCTAAAGGAGTAAAGGTTATGAGTTCGATTTTAGCTCCACCATAGAGGCAAAACCAAACGCAACACATATATAAATTCTCCCATCTTTCTTTTCCTCCTCCGTCACTCTCCTCAGAAATAGAGAGAGCAGCACAAACTCACTCAGAACAAGTTCTAAAACTTCGACTAACACCGAGTCCCAAACTCGCGGTTATAACGAGTTGAAGCGAGTCAAAAACCTTCACCATGGATCCTCTTGAAGCATTGGTTGCACAAATCCAAGGGTTATCGAGTTCCTCCGCCGACATCGCTCGTCTTCACACAATCTTGAAACAGTCCGATGACTCGCTCCGTTCTAACTCATCTCGTTTGTCTCCGATTTTCTCCCTCATTGATCCTTCCATTCATTCCCTTGGTTTTCTCTATATCCTGTATGCAATCCTTACTTTTTCTTCACAAAATCAAATTATTATTTGTTAGAATCTTCAATGTTTTGCAATATTGTCAGTTTTTAGGTATTTTTTGTTATTGTTGTTGATTGAATTTGAAACCCTAATTTCTGGACTTTGGAATATTGATTTTTTTGTTTTGGTTAGGTTGTTATTATTTGTATTGAATTTAGTCTCAATGTTTATCAGTACAAACACTTCTCGGATTAGGTGTGTCCCAGTGTCGCACATGCGTCAGTGTCCAATACCGATATAATTATTATCAGTGTGTCAATGTGTTAGTGTTAGCGTTAGTGTCTGTGTCGTGTCCGGTGTTTGTGTTAGTGTATATGCTTCAGAGTTTTTTATTACTAGCTTCTTCTTGTTGTTAATGGTTATTATATGTTAAAACCCTAGTTTATGGATTTGGAGCCAAATGTTCACTTTTTTGCTTAGGTGGTAATTATTTGTTTTTAATTTAGTCCCAATTTTGATTGGCTTCTAGTATTATTATAAACCTGTTTGGATAAACAACTTAATTTAAGCGCTTGTAGCATAAATACATGCCATATATAATTGTTTATGTATAAGTTATTTCTATAACAAAAGATGAAATAATGTTCAATTTTTTTATATAAGTTGTTTTCATAAGGTGTTCTAGAGAGCTAATTGAAATAAGGTTAAAATAGTGTATGGATATTTCATACGTTGTTTCCATAAACCCACTCTAATAGTCTCATGAGTGTTAATGCCAGTAGATAAGCCTAAACAAGTCAATTCAAACAAACTGTATGTATATAAGATTTGACTCCTCTAAAGTAAGAAAATGGGTGGTTGTTAATTTAACACTCACAATTTGTTATATATGTGCATGTAAAATTAACAGTTTAATTATTCATTAATAGTTGATATTAATTAATTTGCACTCTAAATTGCTCACTTTAAAGGGCTTATATTATATACTAGAATAGAATACAAGTGTTATTCAATTAAATTATATTTGTGAAAAAGTATGGATAACCTGTGAATCACATGACACTGACACATAGACACGGGTAGTATTTTGAGAAAATGAAAGTGATTGAATGTAACCATATGCATTGGTGTCGGACATTAGACGAACCTTCAATCTCAAGTGTCGATGTTGCAACTATAACTCTATAGGAGTAAATAGAAAATTTAATCAAGTAACGTTCTAGAAAATCGAGATGCAGAGTTGAATTTGAACTTTTATGAGAAAGAGAAAGTACTTTTTATAAAATGCTGTCAATCGCGGATCACGGAAAATAGCAGTTTGTTCGAATTCTTCTACGCTACAGGTTATAGCACAGCTATAGCTACTATTAAACAACACTTTGTTAAATAGCATATTGTGAAACAATAGCAATTTGTTTAAATTTTGCCACGCTATGGTGCTATAGCACCACTATTTGACAACACTATAAATTTTGATATTTTTTCTTCAGAAGTGCTTGCGTTGCAGTTTTATAAACTGCTTCTTAAATCTTGTTTACGTGCCTGTTTTGTTTGTTATGGAATAGGGAATTTCTTTTTGCTGTTTTTATTTAATTGGAGACATATGTTTATGATTACAGAGATGCATTCACAGCTACTTCGGTTTCGAATCGGCAGCAAGCTGAAGAGTTAGTTCCAATCATAACAAGATTTATCAGTGGTTGCAGCGTGGAGCAGATTCGGTTGGCGCCAGAAAAATGTACCTGTTTTTGTCTTTAAAAAACAGGATTCAAATCTTGCAATGTTTCACCATTTTACCATAACATAAACAAGTTTTAAGAACAAACATTATGATGAGGAAAGATGGTGAAATATGGTTGGATATTTGTGGAAAATCTGTTGTCATTTTTATAGTTATTTTTGTGTTACTGTTTCATTCCATGTATGAGTATCTTTCAATTAAATGTTGACAAACTCGTTTAAAGAAAAACTGACATCAAAGAAGTTATTTTTAATAATAAGAGAAAATTTTCAACTGAGTTGTCATTTGAATTGGAGGGGTCAGACAGGGCACAGGTAAAGCGACGGGGTCAGTTTTCTCTTGAAATATTTTTGAAGGAACACACGGTGTCTATTACTCACAGTCAATTATAAGTTTTAGATTATAATAATAACAACTTAAACACGGGTTTTTATGCCTTTTAATGTTTTAATGTGTCTTGAGTTCTTAATTGGTTATACAAGAATTACTATTTCTTTGTGTGGTTTTTATTTATTTATTTATTTTGTTGTTTTTGGGCTGTTGTAGTTATATATGTATGCAAGAGGTTGAAGGACCAAGTTATGCTGCTGGAAGCTCCCATTCGTGGGGTGGCTCCTATGTTCACTGCTGTTCGGAAACTTCAAGTCTCAACTGAGCATTTGACTCCCCTGCATGCAGAGTTTCTTCTGCTTTGCTTGTTGGCAAAAAGCTACAAAACTGGTCTATCCATATTGGATGATGATGTTTTTGAAGTAGACCATCCGCGAGACCTTTATCTCTACTGTTATTACGGGTGCGTTGCTTTCTTCTTTTCTTTCTCTTTTGAGGTGGAAAAAAAAGACAGATGTAGGATTTGTTCATATTTCAGTATTGCATTTTAGTTATAGAATATACTGTAATTTCTTCAACACGTTCGACTTGTTCTTTCTCATTTTAAATATAGGTAGTTCTTTTTTCACATTAGTGGTAATAGCTGCGGATCTTTCATGTCATTTCACTTGAAAGTCCAATGGGAGTTAAAACTTGGAAGGGGAAGAAGTCAAAAGGAAATGAAAGGGGAGGAACGGGAAGAGTATAAAAATTTAATTAATAAGTTTCTTTCCACTGTTTGGATGTTTGAAAGTCATCTTCCAAAGCCCGCCCACTAAATTGGTGGAATTTAAAAAGTAAAATGTTGACAAAAATTGTTAAGGAAGATTTCGATTTCATTGCAATTGTGTTTCAGACATTCCATTACGCTCCACAGCCCCGGTGCCCTATGGGCTGGTTGCACACTAATTTTCACTAGTATGTAAAAGCCCAGGGAACATTGCAATGCTGGTGTTATTCCCTGCATATGGAGAAAGGCGTCAACCTCTAATACCAAATTGTTAAGTAGCTGCAGACCGAGATATTGTAGTCTTTATTTCACACTTCTTTGATTTCCATTATAGACTTATTGTTCTCCCCCAACTGCTTTTGATCTTGATTACTTTAGGACAATTTAAACCAAACTCACCAGGTTTTTGTTCTTGGTGAAATTAAGTACCCATTTCTAAAACACGACTGTGTTGTGTTTGGTATGGATGTAATGTAAATGAAAAGAGCAAAATTCACCACATGCTCTCTAGTTTTTTTAAAAATTGCATCAAACATAGGAATGTGGTATTTTCATATTAACTTTACAAATTTTGAAACTAACCAAATCTTACATGTGAGTTTGGGCTAGTGCATCTGTATGGTAGGGCCAGAACATATTGTTGATCTTAGAAACTATGTTGTCAATTACATCCCAGAGCAACACAGAGCAATGCATAGCACTAGCTGCCCCGATGCGGCGAGTCCGCATGCTGATGTATTTCATTGATCGAGGCCAATAGTTTTTTCTTTTTGACCTGAGTTTGAGAGATACTGTATTGCAGTTTGACTCCCAGGGCCATTTCATTGGAATAGTCAGCATGTGGACTTGCATTGCAGTTTTCTAGCTTCCCGCAAATGTATTAAAATGAAATGGAATTTCACAGCAAAATCTAATATTTGGATTATTATTAAATTGAAATGTGCATTAAGGAAATTAATGAGTACACTGAATAATCAAACCAACATTTAGTGATTCACGTTATGCTGTTTCTTAATTTCTTAGTGAAGAATTTGCATACAGACCTACAGTGTCTTTTTTTTATTGGCAACAGACTACTGTGTCTGACTTTTTACTTTCTTATTATTGTTAGAATATTATTAAGTACTGTATCTTGAAATATCATTTCGGTGTCCTATATTTTTTACATTAGTAGTGTCGCGAGTGTCTGTGTCAGAGTCCGTGCTTCATAGCTTAGATATTATCATTTTGATTTGTTTCTTGATTTCCTTATTTAGGACTAGAATATTGTATCCCTATATATAGGGGTTAGTTTTAGTCTTTTGTATTAAGTCAATATCAAACATACTTCGTTATAATACTATTTCTTATTATTTTCTCTCCACTCATCTAAAATCTCACAACTTTAACACTTACAGGGGTATGATATGCATCGGACAGAAGCGCTTTCAGAAAGCATTGGACCTTCTGCATAATGTAAGTATCTATGAATAACTGCAACGTGTATAGCACGTGTTTTGTGACCTTGTTTTAATATCAACCATTTGTTCCCTGTGATACTTGTAGTAGCTAATGGGTACTATTTTCTAGGTTGTAACTGCACCCATGACAATGATGAATGCTATAGTTATTGAAGCATACAAAAAATATATATTGGTTTCTCTCATTCGTCATGGACAAGTAAGCCTTTATAGTCTTTCTTGCTTCTATGGTGACATAGCTTAATGATGATATTTGATCAAAAGTTTGCTCTGATTTATCGAGAACTTTTTTATCCCAGAAAATAATTATGAGAAGTTATAAAAAAACTTGTTTCATTTCTTTAAGAGATTACACTGGAATTGTTTCCCTATGCATCTCAATCAAAATGTTGTCTTTAGTATCATAAGGCAGCTGTTCAGCGATTGGATTTTTCTCATTTTGACTAATTTACATGTTATATTGTATGAGGTTCTATCTTTGTTGTTAATCAGCTAACCTACCATATGTTGGGTGGCAGTTCTCTACCAGTCTTCCCAAGTATTGTTCTCCACTTGCCCAAAGAAACCTGAAACCCTTTTGTCAGGTATGACTTCAATTCTGTTGAGGCTAGAAAAATACTGGAAGCCTTTAATCTTTTTGAACACAAGATTCACATTGATGTTCTTTTGTAAGATATTTTGAGCACATTTTAAAATTATGCACTGATACGAGGCTATTAATCCCGTCATCAAATTGATGTGTGGAATATTCTGAATAGTGTTGGAATATTCCCTCAGTTTTTTCTTATTCATAAATTTTACCCCCTCCAGTTGATATATTTGGTCTATATACTAAACCAAATACATCAACTTTTGTTGACCCATTTGTCGTTATAAAAAGGACCAAAGGTAGTATTATTTAGTTTTAATTTTCTCGTACTATCAACTTGAAGAGAAACATGATTTGCTGTTAGCTAGTTTGGTTGATTAATTTGAAGAATGCTTGTGAATATTATTTGATTTACCTCAAGCCTATATTTTGAAGTTAATAACTTGAACCATGTTGATGTCTACTCATTTTTTTTTGGTCATTTCAGAACCCTTACATTGAAATGGCACATACTTACAGCACTGGAAAAGTTGCAGACTTGGAAGCATTTGTCAATTCAAATGCAGACAAGTTCGAATCTGTGGGTTCTTTCTCGTACTCATCCTTTATTTGAAGCATCTGGCATTGAGACTAGAAGCTTGGCTCTGCTCTGAGTCTAACTTCTGGTTCTAATGTTCTTCAGTATTTATCAAGCTTTCTTTGAAACTGCCTGTTTATACGACATATTCATAGTTTATTTGAAAAATTTGTATTTCAGGACAACAACCTTGGACTGGCTAAGCAGGTTGTATCATCCATGTATAAGCGGAATATTCAGAGATTGACACAGACATACTTGACCCTTTCTCTCGAAGACATAGCTAACACAGTGCATTTAAATAGCGCCAAGGAAGCTGAAATGCATGTCCTACAAATGGTTGTCCTCGTAGTGATTTTTCCCCCCTTCATTTTCATGCATCATCAATTTTTACCATTAATAACATACTCCTGAACTACAGATTCAGGATGGTGAGATATATGCAACAATCAACCAGAAGGATGGAATGGTGAGATTCTTAGAGGATCCTGAGCAATACAAAACCTGTGAAATGATTGAGCATATCGATTCATCAATCCATAGGTATGATTTTGGTTTGTTCACATTAAGCTCACTATGTTCAATGCCTTTCCTGCATTACCTGATATGACAATCAACAAGTTTCACCTGAAAATTTCAAATGAAAATATGCTGCCAAAGAAGTTTTTAATTAATTATTTGATGGTTACTTAATGTCCAGAATAATGGCACTGTCAAAGAAACTAACTGCGACAGATGAACAAATTGCATGTGATCATTTGTACTTGTCCAAGGTGAGTTCAATTGTTTTCATTCTGTTATCTGAGAATGTATATAGAAGAATTAAATATGTTTTTTAGTCCCTACAAAATTCACAACTTTTGTTTTTTAGTCCCTAAAATATTTTCAAACATACAAACTTTCATTAGTCCCTACAAACTTTTAACCGTATATAGAATTATAATAACTAACAAGAGTGACTGACTGTTCTCAGGTTGGAAGGGAGAGACAGAGATATGACTTTGATGACTATGATGTTCCACAAAAATTCAACATTTAAAGCTAGGCTACCTGTTCATAAAAGCTTGTATGGTGCTGTGAATTATGCAAGTAGACATTTACTATTACTTACCTGGGTTCTGTTAGTGGGGTAGTGCTTTTATTTTGCTCCTAAAAGGATTTATTCATCTGATCAAAAACCTTGGTGGATGTTGAATTGTCTTTACTTATCAACCTACTTAAATAGACATTTTAGTATATGCTCTGATAAAAAATTCAATGATTTTTTTTGTACATCCATGTTTGCTCTGTTGGCTTAGCATAGACAAGGTAAATAGACATTTTAGTCCTTGAAATTGTAATGATGGGGTCAAAATCTAGTCTTCAAATTCACAAAATAACAATTTAGTCTCTTAAATTAAAAAAAAATATATCATAAATTTAGTCATTTTTTCTCCTAAAATTTTTCACTGCAATTTAAGGTTCTTTGCTCTTTTTTTTCTACATCAAAAGATTATTCAAGACAATGTGTGTTTTCTATTGATTTTTATGGGATGTTTACTAAATCTTTTGATGGAGGCCCGAAGTTGAATAATACTTTTCAACTTGACAAACTAAATTGTTATTTCGCAAATTCAAGAGACTAAATTGACTGACTTCTACCATTTCAAATGTTAAAATGGCATGCTTCTTTTTTTTTTTTTTTAGTATGTTTCTCAACATACTCAATAGTACATGTATCAAACTTAAGTTATATTATTTTGATAAAGCGAAATCTTGCTTAAGCAACTTCTTTAGACAATTCTAAAAAGTTATGAAAGGGAGATATTTTACATAAAAGAAATGACATGACACAAATAAATCATCATACACAATACTAAGTATTCAGGTTTATTCCATGAAAAGAAGTAGTGATACATTAACCATCACATAATTGAAGACAGCTTGAACTTGAAGCACTTAGTTCAAACACTTCCTCTGATTCTGGAGCTGTATTGACCAATTGTAATATCATAGTACCTATTCCATAGCATCACACCACCATACTTATCTGATTGCTTAACAAAAGGCAACAATTGATTTATGAGAACTTGTGATGGCACAAAACCACCATTAGATGCATTTCTTGAGGCAGGAAGTCCAACAAAAACATTTTGATTTTTAGCATAGGGAGAAGTGATCCACTGGTTCCATGAAGTCTTAAAGCCAGTTGGATTGTTTGAATCATAGTTACAATTATTAACTTGATTGTAAAATTGAATCCAAACATAGTCAAAAAGTCCAGTAGAAAGTGCCCCTTGAAGTATATTATTTTGAAAGGGACACATTGGAGCAGCAGTTAAGTAATACTTTTTTCTAGAATCTGATTTATAATGATCATTTAGCTTTGTAGCAAGTGTATCATAGTGGAGATTACTACCTCCTTCAATATCAAAATCAACTCCATCTAATATAGCATCACCAAAAGGTCTAGAGTTTGAATCCCAAATAATTGTTCCAAATGTAGTCAGCAACTTGGCTAGCATCTTCTGGTGATGACAGAGAATATTTGTTCATATATTCACCACCAATGGAAAGTATAATTTTAATGCCTATACTTTGACAATGTTTTATGCTTTCTCCCAATTTTTGGCAATTTGGTGGGTTACAATGGCCAGCAAGATTTAACTGTGGTGGATTACCATTTCCAAAACTTGAAAGGAATGCTAAGTTTACTATTTGGAAAAATCTAGTGTTGCATGTGTCCCTCAAATATCCATCATCATTGTGTTGACCCCAATAAACCACTAGACTTCCTGCATTTGATTGGAAAAACAAGGTAAATGAAATTGAAAGGAAAAGAAGAAAAGGGTTTGAAAGGTTTTTGCTCATTGTGACTCTAGTTTATAAGTTTTGTTAGAAATTCCTTATGGTAGATAGTAATATATAGAGGCTTGAAACTTAAAAGAAAAGCTACACAAAATTTCTTGCTTTCAAATTTCAATAATTTCCTTGTTGGTGGGGCCCTTGACATTAGCTAGAGTGACTCTAGTCTTCCTTATAAAGACAAACAAAGACCATGACTTTTGATAAATGTATCTAAGTCATGGACATTAAAAATTATATTTTTATGCATAATAGAATTTAGTTACATAATAGAATTTAGTTACATAAAATTTGTAGGTTTAATCGTGCATTTCGTCCCTTACGTATATTTTAGGTTTTAAGTTAGTCCTTTATGTTTATTTAGTTTCAAATTGGTCCTTATGTTTTAAAAGTTTCAAGTTGGTCCCTCAAGTTTCTAAAATTTGAATTAGTTAATCATATAAAGATGATTAAATAGGGACTAACTATTTCAAATTTTCGAAATTTGAGAGACCAGCTTGAAACGTTTTAAACATAAGGGACCAACTTGAAACCGAAAATAAATATAAGGGACCAACTTAAAACTTTTAAAACATAAGGGACAAACTTGAAATCTAAAATAAAGATAAGTGACCAAATGTGCAATTAAGCCAAATTTGTATTATAGATCAAATAGGGTTGTCCGTGTCAATTTAGTTCCTGTTTGTTATAGATTAAAAAATTAGTGATTTTGACATTAAATAATCTAGAGATTATGTTTTAGAGATTTTACAAAAAATCAGAAGTGATTTTGTGTTTGTTTACCTTGATAAAAATTACTTTTTATAAAAAATAATTTTTAGCTTGTTTGGATACAACTATATATAAAAGTGATTTTTTATCACAAAATTCCTATAAAGGACACCAAAAAAATCATTTTAAAAATAAAAAAAGCAACCCAAATTATAATCGTATTGTAATATATCATGTAAAAAATACACTAACAAAACTAGAAATAAACAACTGCCATTACCTCCTGACCATAATATAAACAGTTCATTGATACTTATAAAATAATTTCAATACTAACAAACAAACAAAAATAGCAACCGTCATTATCTCCAGACCATAAACAAAATTGCAACATAGAAGACTCCAGTCAATGGAACCGTAAAATTTAAAACATTTACAAGAATACTGCAATAGAAAAACTTATAGTACAAATCGAAATCGACATATACAAGAATACTGTAATAAACAATTATGCAAGAATAAAAAAGCTAACTTTTATGCAAGAATCAACGGATGAACAATTTTCAGAGAAGACGAAGAAACGGCGGAAAGTCTTATATAAAACTATGGCAACACAAAGATATTTTTTAAGTATTAAAATTTATGTAAGGATATTTTGTCAATATCTCTACCTTTTGATCATTGTTTTCTCTTTCCTCTAAAAAAAATCTTTTTTTTAAGAAGCTACTATTTTTAGCTTCTCATTTTTAGCAGTTTTTAGATTATTTTTAGATTCTGATTATTTTTAGAAACTATAACAAACGGACGTTAGATGATTCTTAAAAGTGATTATTTTTTTAAAATAAGTGATTTTATTTTAAAAAAAAACTATAACAAACGGGCTCTTAGATGATTGGAGTTTGATCTTTATAACTCCGAACAACAATTTTTTTTATTAAATCTCTGGTTTTTAAGGAAAATGACACATGGTAATTTAGAGTTCGGGTGCGAGATAATTAAAATTTGGTCAAAAATTATTACCACCAAGAATTGAACTTGGATTCTCCCAAACAACATGGTTTAAATTTGGTTTAATTAGTCTAATAGTCCCTTAAAGACATTTTAGGTTTCACAATGGTCCCTTAAAGAAAAAAAGGTCCGGTTTAATCCCTTAAAGACATCTCCATTCGTCATTTTGGTCGTTACTGTTAGTTTATCAACCCCAAATGTATTAGGTGGACCAACATTGTAAATGGTCCACCATAGACCTCATTAATATTTTTAATTATAACCGTTTGATATTTTTCTTAAAATCTATACATTTAAATCTTGCAAATCTATGAGATCTAATAATGAACCACCAACACTTGATTTATTTTACTTTTCTTCATCTTCTTCCCTTTCTCCTTCTTCATCTTCATCACATTTTCCATGGTATTCATAAAAAAGCCCAGAATAAAAAATCAAATCTTCATACACACCCAAAATGTATATTTAATTTTAAAAAATGTATATTTATTTTTATTTTAAAAATTTAAAAACTCCAAACTTAAGTTTAGGCCTGCCAAACACGTCAACTTCGTCTCTATGTTTGTAAGAAGCTGAGATTCTCTCTATTTTCAATTATTTTCATTTCTTTCATTATTATATAATTTTGGAAATATAAATGTAAAAATGTGACATTAAATGAAGTTAAATTACTTTTATACACCTCAACATATTCAAAAACTCTTCTTCAAAAAAAAAACATATTCAAAAACTTTAATAATAAAAGAAATTAAAATAATTGAAAATGGAGAAGATCCCAACTCGTTTGCAAGTGTGAGGGACTTTTACTAATTGACAATTGTCCTAAATGCAAAATCACAAATATGAACAAACATCTCACCAATCAAAGGTGTATTATTGTTGAACAAATGCATCGTCCTTAATACAAACAGAATCATGTGAGTGTGGAGAAATTGATATGGTATTGAAGGAGACAAATAACTTATTGCATTTGGTATATGTGACTTGTTTTCATTCTATTTTAAGAGTAAATTAGCATTTTGACACATGAATTATAATTTATAAATATTAGCTAATACCGAGAACCGTTAAATGAAATGATATAATCCCTTCTGATTTAACTAAGATTTTGCGTTTGAGTCCGAGTTTGGGTATATAACAACCAAGACCGACCTTGAGCATATGGATTTGGGCCAAAGACCTAGGGTCTATGTTTGTAGGCTACATGTGGAAATAGGCCAGTCCGGTCTACATAAACTTACGACCTAGCCTACATATGCTCAGACCAAATCAGCCTATTTATTTAAATAGAGCATGTCAATGTTTTTTTATAAGTCTGGCTCCAAGCCAATAAAAAAACTATTAAGCCTACTAAGCCAACTTATTTAAATAAATACGAATAATATTTTTACATCTATTGTTATTTTTACATCTATTATTTTTTTACTTCTATTGTTATTATATATTAAAATTTATACTTTGATTAAATTATAAATTTATGAACTTTTTAAGTAATTCAATCCACGTTAGTTTTTCACATATATAAATGTATTATTATAAACTAAAATCGGAATATGATGTCATATATAATCAAATTCTCCAAAATATCATGTTAAATATTAAAAGGAAGTTTAATCTCATTGGTTTATTTGTTCATTAGTATATTTAAAAATAAATATAATTATTTATTTAAATATGTTTATGTGAAATAGGCTTTTAAACAGACTAATAGGTCATGTCAGACTTTCAAAAGGCCAGACTCAAGCCTAAAAAATAAGTCTATGATAGGCCACAGGTCAGTCTCATACTTTTAATTTTTTGATAGGCTAGACTCAGGCTTGGAAAGCCTAGCATGGCCTAACCTATTTCCACCTATATATATGTATCAAATTATTTTATATACCCGTTGTATTATAGCAATATATATATATGAGCTTTCAAGTGAGAGAGATTTTAAAATGAGAGGATGAGAGAGTTAAATGAGAACCCTTGAATCAATATTTATTGTGATCTTTAATTTTCATAAATGTAGTGTAATCTTTTCAACTCCTATCCCTATGCATCTTATGACTCTTAACCTCCTTGTTGGAACAAAATGTGTTTTAATACACACCCTTGAGTTTTGATGATAACAAAGTATTAAATGGACAAATGATGTTACTAATGTTTAAATTAAGTGTGCAGGAGAATCCAAAGTTATATCAAGAGCACACTTGGTTTATGCTCTGAAGGAACCTAATGGAAGTCTGAATCTTTACACTCTGAAAGAGTTCAGAAGCTAAAACGTGGTCAGAAGTTAAACATGTTCAAAAGCTCAAATAGGATCAGGATGTCTGCAAGAGTTCAGAAGCTTAGAGAAGTTCAAAAGCTTAGAGAAGTTCAGAAGCTCAGAGACGTTCGGATGCCTACAAGAGTTCAGAAACTATCTGCTAGTCAAGAGTTATTCAGAAGATGAAGACGTTCAGAAGCTGAATTATGAAGGACTATCAGAGGCCAATTATGCAAGACCAATCAGACTTCAAAGACATCAAAGTTTCATCAAAAGCAAAGGGAATTCCTCTAGTCATCAGAAAGGCTACATCAACTACTCTTACCAAGCCTGATGATTTGTTTAAGGACAACTAATTGCAACGGTCATAAAGGATGTGATCCTACTCTCTCTAGGAGCTAGTTGTACCTTATTACTGTATTTTGGACAGACAGTAAAAGTGAAGCTTAACTACGAAGAAGACGTGGCTTTGTTCAAAGGATATTCAAAAGCTACAGCTGTCCTTTTTACAACGGGAATTCAATAACGTCTCAATATCTTTCTCCAACTCATATATATATACATGAAAGAAAGAATTGATGACTATGAATCTTCATTGAATATATCTCTCAGAATCAAGTGAGAATAACGAATCTTAATAGAAAATATCTCTCAGAATTAAGTGAGAATTGAAACTAGGTCAAGCCTCTGAAGTTATTATCTTGTAATAAGTTTAAGCTTAGAAGTTAGTATTACTCCTGCGTGAGTAATTTGGAAAAGTCTCAATATTAGTGATTAGAGCAAAAAAGTCTCTTGTCCTGTGTGACTTAAGAGCAAGGAAGTCTCTCTGTCTTGTGTGACTTAGAGCAAGAAAGTCTCTCTGTCTTGTGTGACTTAGAGCAAGGAAGTCTCTGATCTTGTGTGATTAGAGCAAGGAAGCCTCTCTGTCTTGTGTGACTTAGAGCATTAGGATAAGTCTCTTGCTTTTGTGCTTGAGCACCAGGATTGTAATCTTTGTGATTATAGTGAAATCCCTTGGAAGTACAAGGGGACTGGAGTACTCTCGATTTGTGAGGGGAACCAATATAAATCTTTGTGTCTCTCTCTCTCTCTCTCTCTCACTCTCGTATTACTCTTCCATCATTACATTTAGAGTCAAGTTGATTATGTTGAATATTCCGCTGTGCTTAAAGACTTTGATAGATACTATTATCTTGAAAAGAATTTAAAAAACTCAAAACACAAGAAGGGGGGGTTTCAACCCCCTTTACCCCCCCTTCTTGTGTTTTCTCCCACGCACCTTCACTCCTCACTCTCTCATACGAAAATTTGCGTTTCTCCATGGAAGCTTTTTTTTTTTCCTTTTCCTTACAACCTTGATCTTCCTTATTCTCTCTGCTAAACACCGCAAGCTCTTCCTTATTTAAAACCTCTTGTGTTTCCAACTATAGATCTGGCCAAAAAACTAACTCAAGCTAGAAAGCCATGGCCTTTTTAATTTTAATCGAGTATCAATAATTATTGTTTCCAAGCTTAAGCTCATCGTTGTCTTCTTATTTTCGTTGGCACTTATGAGTTTTCATTTGTAAAACAAAGAGAAAAGAAAGAGAAAAAATTGATACAGGTTTCACTATTAATCGATAAATTATTTTGAATAATAGTTTTTTTGGCTTAAATATGCAAAACGTCCCTGCACTTACGGGTCATTTGAGTTTTAGTCCTGCATTTTAGAAACCTTTCGTTTTGCCACTGCACTTTCATTTTATTTTAAAAATAGTCCCTGGACCCATTTTTAGGTCCCTACATTTACGGATCATTTGAGTTTTAGTTCCTGCATTTTAAAAACTTCATTTTCATGCAGGGACTAAAACTCAAATGATCCGTAAGTGCAGAAACCTAAATATGACACTTTAGGGAAAAAATGGGCCCAAGGACTATTTTTAAAATAAAATGAAACTACAGTGGCAAAAAGAAAGATTTTTAAAATGTAGGGACTAAAACTCAAATGACCCGTAAGTATAGGGACCTTTTGCATATTTAAGTCTAGTTTTTTTTTGGAGCAATATTCTGAATAATAGATAAAAGGTTTTAATGCAGTTTTAATCCCCCTATTTTGAAAAACCTGAACTTTTGATCCCCCTATTTTAAAAACCAACTTTTTGATCCCCCTATTTTGAAAAACTTGAAAAACTTTTGATCTCCCAACTCATTTTGGTCAAATTTTTGTTGATGTGTCAACCTCATAGTTCATGTCATCATTTATTTTATTTAAATCAAATATTATGTTTTAAAGGTATAAAATGATTAAATAAATATATTACCATATAACAAATTACCCAATATATAATTAAAAACCACTAATTTATCCAAATATATAATTAAAAAATCACTAAATTATCCAAATATATAATTAAAAATCATTAAATTACTTAAATATATAATTAAAAGTCAATAAATTACCTAAATAAATAATTAAAAATCACTAAATTACACATAAATTGGTCATTTGTTATGTTGCTTACAAGATAACAAAATACCAAAATTCTCCAAAGCATTAGGTTCGATTGCACTGTGTGCATCTCATGTAGAATTCAAAATACCAAAACACTAGTAGTATTATCTAACATCTCATATGTAGATTACTTTGATACCAAAACACTAATAATATTCATAAGATGCTTACAAATTTTCTTGTTGATGAAGAACGGTTCACGCGAGCGTCGTTGAAAAAGTGTTCACGAATGATGAATCGACGAAGTGATGATGAATCAAACGCCAATTGAGAGGGAGAAAACAAAGTCGATCAACGATTGAGAGGGAGAGAACAAAGTGGGTCGATGTTAATTTACTTATTACTGATTTTGCACTTCTAAGGGTTCCATGATTTGGGAACCAACTTGTGTTCCCACTCTGTTTTTTTTTATTACTGCGTACTTTGTTTTTTTATTACTACTTATTGATTTTTAGTTATCTATATATATATAATAATGTAGTATCCAACAAATTATTTGATTTAAAAAATATTTGATTTATTATAAAAAAATATTTGATTTTTTGTCAAAATAAAAATAAAAATATTGATTTATTGTAAAAAAAATAAAAATATTTGATTTTAAAAAAATTAATGAAGTATCCAAAAAAAAAAATGATGACATGAAATATGACATGTCAACATGGACAGTCTGACCGTGATCATTTTTTGCCTTCTTCTTTGGTTTGACCTTTACTTGAGTTTCAGCAGCAGGATATTTCGTGTTCAAATTTTGTTTCTGCAGTAAAACAAAACATAAAACCACAATTACCCTAGACATGTTTCTTACACACTGTTTCTCTGATGGCCTATACAAACAATAATAAAACCACTGTTATATAAAACCCTAGACATGTTTCTTTCAAAATTGAATCAAACACTAAAACCCTAAACATTTTTTGGTCCACCACCACTATTAAAATAATAGCAACTAAGTAACAATGGAGGACCACAACTATTATTAAATGAAGACAACCAAAAGAGACAATATGGACCGCAACAACTACTAAATTAAGTGTTTGTCAAACAAAAACTACTACAAAAATAAGTGAATACCACAAACATACTTCATGTTTTCCATCTTCTTGTTCAAATTTGTGATGATGAACACGAGCGTAATGATGAACACGAGCGGATGATGAATCAAACAGAGGAATGATGAACACGAGTGTGATGATGAACCAAGAAGATGAAAGACTAAGACGGAGATCGTCGAAGATCGGTGGCACTAGGGTTCCATGATTTGGGAATTGGGTTACTATTTGTGCGTGTCTTTTATTTTTGTGCTGTCTGATTCTTCTACAATTTGTCCCTTTTGATTTCCTGAGTTTTTTAATTATTGTTAATTATTTATTTGTTTTAATATTAGATTTAAAGATTTGATCAAAAAAAATATTTGATTTAAATATATTGTTTTAATATTTGATTTAAAGATTTGATAAAAAAAATATTTTAAAACATAATATTTTATTTTAAAAAAAAATAATGACATGGAATATGAGGTTGACACATAGACACTGCCACATCATTATTGAGGTTGACACACAAATTTGACCAAATGAGTTGGGGGATCAAAACTTCAAGTTTTTCAAAATAGGGGATCAAAAAGTTGGCTTTTAAAATAGGGGATCAAAAGTTCAAGTTTTTCAAAATAGGGGGATCAAAACTGCATTAAAGCCGATTTGTTATTTTTATTATTCTAGATTTGCTATATTTTTTTCTAAAACAAAAAACAAACAAAAAAGATTTGTTATGTTTTTTATTTTCCTTGCTATTTAAACCAAACTATTGTAGTCTTGAGAGGCAGTTTTTTTATTCAATAAAGTATTCGAGTTTTATCTCAATCTTCGGTGGACTCCGAAATCCTATTTTGATAAGTTTGTGCTTGCGGCTTGTCTTTATCAATTAGGTTTAGCGTTTTGCTAACCTAGCGCTTCCGTAGTACGGAAGCGCTTCCGTAATAAAAATAACAAATCTTGAGTAATAAAAATAACAAATATAATAACAAATTTAAATAAACCCTCCTACATCAGACTCCACCACCTCAAAAGAACTCGACCCCGAGTTCTCATCTTGAAAAGAGCTTCCTTTGCATGTTGACTCCTCCGATGAATAAGAGACCACCCTCTTGGATCCCATTGAGTGAAGTGAGAGGACATGTTTCGTGTCAACACATCCAAATGACCACCGGGGTCCCATTGCTCAAAGATGGCACACAAAATTAGAATCATAAGATTTATGGTAAAACCTGAACTGAACCCAATCTACATGTAATTCCTTGAGTTCAATGTGACGGCTGTGATGCGACGGTTTTGCTGATATGGAAGCCGTTGCCTGCATCTTGTTGTCTGGAGGTTCTGGTAGAGGTGAGATTGATGACGTATTTCGCACAAATACATATGGCTTAGACAGAGTTGTCACATGTAGGCCGACATCTAGATGTGGTTCGCCAGACTTGCACAAGACTAAATTGTTTATCCTAGTTGGAGTCTCTTTTCCTCGATGCTTTCCTCCTATTATGTTCGTATGTTCCTCTGTTTGTGTTGTCCTTGAAGTCGTATCATATTGCGTTACTAATGACGATAAATTTGTTACACACGTTTCTATCTCCTTTGTTTCTTCACCAATTTCTGGTGTCGCCTCTGTTTGAATGTCGCAATCCATGTCATTGTTGTTCACGTTGAAACTACCTTCCAATTCTAGATTGAACACTCCTTCCTCATTGATTGTAGTTTCTACCGTTTTAGACTTCACCCCTGTTTGGACCTTTGATTCTATATTCAACTTTTCTTCTCGACCTTCATTTGCATCACCTTTCTCCGAATCACCCTGTTCATCGATCTCTTTCTTCTCACCTTTGGATTCGTCAACTTCAACCGAAGCATCTTGTTTGGCAACTACTTCAGTTTCTTTCGATTTCTTATTAAATTGTAAAACAGGTGCCATAACAATCTTATGGGTGCCCCGAGTAAATAGAATCACATTATCAAATCCTCGATAAGTAATATCATTATCGAACTACCAAGGTCTACCAAGTAAAATATGATAAACATCCATATCAAGAACATCACAAAGTACCTCTTCTCTATAAGGTTTGTCGATGAATATGGGAACTTTGCAGGACATCGTTACTCGTACCTGAAATTCATCGCTGACCCAGCCAAGAGAGTATGGTTTCTCATGAGGCTCTGTGGGCAACTTGAAATAATCTACCAATTTTTTTGACACTAAGTTCTCCGTGCTCCCATTATCTACTATCATGTCACATACTTTGTTATTGACAGAACAATGAGTCTTAAACAAATTTTTGCGCTGGCCTTCCTCTTTGGATGCTAGTAACATCTGCAGAAGCAAAAAATTCACTCTCTCATCAGATTCTTCTTCGGTCATGACTTCCTCATCCTCGCAACTTGAGTCATCAGTAGTAGGATTGTTGTTATTAAGAACCCTAATAACCGTAATTGGTCCCCCTCCCCTTTTGTTGTGGTTGTTGTCGTCGTTTCTATTGTCATTGTTGTTATCGTTTCTGTTGTTGATGTTGGTGTTGTTGTCGGCATTGTTGTTCGACTTTGCTAACACCGTTATTTGTACATTCAAAGCAGTTAGGGTTAGGGATGTCAACGGGGCGGGGAATGTGTGGAGGAAGCATCCCCGTTCCCCACCCCGAAATGTCCGCGGGGGAAATTTTGCCTCCATCCCCGTCCCCACGGAGGAATTTTTGCCTCCATCCCCATCCCCACGATACCCACGGGGATCCACGGAGACCGATTATTAGAAAGTTTCTATATTTTACGGACAGAATTATGACATTTTTTTCCTTTTTTATTAAAAAAATAATAAATATTTTGCATCTTTCTTTTTTAATGATCAAAACAACACATAATGCATTTCATAACCAAAAAACAATGCATAACAACATATGCATAATCATACAAAAATTTATAACCAAAATATATCATAATTCATAGCAAAATAGAAACCTAGAATTGTCAAGTATAAATAAACCTAGAATAATTATAGTAGTAAAAATATATATATTTAAGTATATATAGACGGATTCGGGGAATCCGCAGGGACAGATACTTAATCTCCGATCCCCGCCCCGAACTGCCTCCGGGGGAAGTTTTGCCTCCATCCCCGTCCCCACGGGGAAAAAATATCCGTTTTCGGATCTCCGAACGGGGCAATTCCCGCGGGGATCCGCTCTGACGGATGCAATTGACACCCCTAGTTAGGGTCATGGTAAAAGCCGCGGTACCCTTGAGGTCTGTCCTGTTTATTGGTTGATCTCCCATGGCTGTTCAATTCACGAAAGAACAGGGAAAACCGGTTCTGATGCCAACTGACGCAGTACGGAAGCGCTAGGTTAGCAAAACGATAAACCTAATTGATAAAGACAAGCCGCAAGCACAAACTTGTCAAAATAGGGTTTCGGAGTCCACCGAAGATCTTTATTATTATAAAGGGAGAATAAGGGTTTTGGATTTGCAACAATTTAACCCTAAATTTTCCCGCCTAATCTCCCTCTTAATTACCAGTCCCACCTCCCCACCTACCTAATTAAAAACAAATCCCAACAGTATCAATTAATATTATTTATAGAGCCACTAAAATACATCTAATTTGATTACTGTTTTTATTTTCCTAAAAAATTGGTATCTCTACTCCATTCTCTCTCTTCCATCTCTCACTTTCTCTTGATCCCCTTCTCTCTTCCTTCTCTCACGTTTGAAATTTTTTTTGCTCTCTCTCTCTGATAATATTTCTCTTCCTTCTACCCAATTTTTTCTTATCTCCTTCTCATCTTTCTTTCTATATCTTTATCATTATATATATAAAAGTTGTTAAGTCTCCAAGTAACCCTAATTTAACCCTATTAAAACTAAAATTTAATTATTAAAAAATGTCTTAAAACTAAAATTTAATTATTAAAAAATGTCCTCAGCAGGAGTTGAACTTATAACATTTTTGTAAATGCTTCGTATAATAGCCACTATAACATATCAATTAATTTGAAATATTTTTGTAACCAACATTGTATTGAATATGCAATCCAATCCATTTTTTCTGTAATAATTGTTCAATTTTTTTTCTAAGTCTCCAATTTTTTTATACACCTACATCTGTAGAAATCAAATCCATGACGTATCACAACAATATATAACTTAATATTTTTCGCTGCTATGCAAATATTTAATTTGTTTAAATATAAATCAATTTTTATTTTATAAAGATATGTTGTGGATATTTATCGTATATGCTTTGTTTTCATATATATATATATATATATATCAAGTTTAGCTTTCACAAAGTTTTACTCTAACTATTCATTCTCACCGCGTTTTATATTTTCCTCTATATATATCTCAAGTTTAGCTATCTCAAATTTGTGTTTTTATTGCTACTATGACTGATCAAAATATTGAATTTCAACTTGTGCTACGTTGTTGAAGAGGTTTTTTTAATTTTATTTTATATTTTATATACTTTAACTATTCATTCTCGCTGCGTTTTATATTTACTATATTTTAAATATGGATGGTCTGCATTGTGTGATTTTTATAATACTCAATATGGTGCTCGAGTGATTTTATTATACACTGGAATGAGTCGGTTTGGACTGATTTTAAAAGACAAATTTAATTGTGTCATTTATTTTAAAAAAATTATTATAGTTCTTTTTATATAATATATGAAAATCTATAAAACCCGTGCGATAGCACGGGTCGGTGTCTAGTTATTATAAAGGGAGAATTAGGGTTTTGAATTTGCAACCATTTAACCCTAAATTTTCCCTCCTAAACTCCCTCTTAATCACCAGTCCCACCTCCCCACCTACCTAATTAAAAAAAAATCCCAACAGTATCAATTAATATTATTTATAGAGCCACTAAAATACATCTAATTTGATTACTGTTTTTATTTTCCTAAAAAATCTTTATTATTATAAAGGGGGAATAAGGGTTTTGGATTTGCAACCATTTAACCCTAAATTTTCCCTCCTAATCTCCCTCTTAATCACCAGTCCCACCTCCCCACCTACCTAATTAAAAAAAAAAATCTCAACAGTATCAATTAATATTATTTATAGAGCCACTAAAATACATCTAATTTGATTACTGTTTTTATTTTCCTAAAAAATTTGTATCTCTACTCCATTCTCTCTCTTCCATCTCTCACTTTCTCTTGATCCCCATCTCTCTTCCTTCTCTCACGTTTGAAATTTGTTTTGCTCTCTCTCTCTGATAATATTTCTCTTCCTTCTACCCAATTTTTTCTTATCTTCTTCTCATCTTTCTTTCTATATTTTCTTTAGATCTCCAACTATCTTAAAGATTTAGGATTTGATGATGAATTGCAACCCTAATCATATAACAAATATCATAGAATTAGTAAAAGCAATGGTGAAATTGAGAAGAAGATAGTAAGAAAATCGATAGGCTCCATCTGCTGATTTTAAAATCGACCAACTTGGCACACTCACACCAATCGCGTCGAGGATGACACAAGGTATCTGTTGATCAGGTTCGCTTGCCCCTTTTGAATTTCTTAAGATTTTCTTTAAGGTTTTCTTTTGTAGGTTCTTAAGATTAAGATTGGTTCAAGGGTTTTCTTTTGCAGGTTCTCCCCATACACGCACGCCTCTTCATCTTCCAAACAAACCCACCGCTGCCAGTTCAACAACGACAACCCACTGCCCCACTTCTGGCCTTCTATGGTTGTGTTTACTATCACCATATCTTTGAATATTTTCGGATCCCCTTCTTCTTCTTTTTTTTTTTTTTTTACTTTCCTAATCCCTATTTTCTGTTATGGTTTTATTGAAGGATATTCAAGAAGAGAGATTTTTTCTTAAAGAAAAACTAGGGTTTATCATCACACAACATGGATGAAATCCAAAGGTAATTGTAGAGAAAAACTAGGGGTTTATACAAATCTCTTAACCTGTTCTGTCGTTTTCATGAAAGCTAATTGTTTAGAAAGAATACATCTATTTTTAATTTTTGGTACTCAATCTATAATTTTAGACTTTTTGTTAGTCTGATGCATATATAACCTGTTTTTTCTAGACAGACCCAAATTTTTTCTAAACCAAATAAACAAACAATCTAAAAAATAAAAGAATTACAATAAGTAAATAAGTAAATCAAAAACAAAAAATATAAGTTGGAGAGAAAATATTTACCTAATACATAAGATTTTTTTTCTGAAAGAGACATAATCTTTAAATCTTCTGAAATACTTCCTGATAAACAACATTGATGGTCGAAGTAGAAGCATCACCATTATCATCTAAAGCTAAAATTTTCAATCCACCTCTCGTCCTAACACGCGACACAGCAACATAGAGTTGTCCATGTGAGAAAACAGGCCTTGGCAAATAAAGACCAACATATGATAAAGTTTGACCCTGACTCTTATTAATAGTCATTGCAAAGCAAACAATAAGAGGAAATTGCCGCCGCTGAAAAGTAATTGAAGCATTTGTATCAGAAGGAAATAAATCCATTCTATGAATATACACCTTTTCTCCGCTATGCAGACCATTAATCACAGTAGCGCCAACAACTTTTACACACAACTTGGTAATAATCAAACGAGTACCATTACATAACCTAGATGAAATATCAATATTCCTCAATAACATAACAGGAACACCAATTTTCACACGTAATTTATGGTTAGGCATGCCGGAACATTTAATATCATTTAAAAACTCAGTTGTAATCCACCTTCGATCAATACCAACATCTTCATCACACTTACACATAGAGTCACAACTAAGATATTCTTTCTCGTCACCAGGCATCAAAGATACAACATAGTCATTAATAGTCTCAACAATTTCCAACGTAGGAGCAAAAATTGCACGACTTTGAAAAAATTCAATGGAACCAATATTATTAATTAAATCTGGATAGGTAGAAGCAACAATATCAGCAATTGGATTTCCAAAACTCGGAACACAAAATTCACGGGGTATATCAATCAAAGCCTCTCCATCTTCCACCTTTCCTAACTTCCCATCACCAATGTCAAGAATCCACTTAGCAAATTGACGCAACAATACATTTTCAGATTCATCCGCAGAATACCGGAGACGCATATTACGGGTCAATTTAAAGACTTTACAACCACCCCACAACAAAGAAGAGTTAATAGTAGCATGGACAACATCAGCTTGACTACCCCGCGGAATAACTGGCAATATCTGTCGAAAATCACCACCCAAAACAATGGTTTTTCCTCCAAAAGGCAAATTAGAAGCACCCTCAACTACCTTATTCATTATATCACGAAGAGATCTATCCAACGCCTCAAACGCTAATCTATTAATCATCGTAGCTTCATCCCAAATGATCAAGCTAGTCATAATCAAAAATTCTGCCTTCTTACCTTCCTTTTCAATCTGACAGATCGATTCCTCGGTTAAAACCAATGGAAGAGCAAATTGAGAATGAGCAGTCCTACCCCCAGGCAACAATAACGAAGCAATACCACTTGAAGCAACATTAAGAACAATCTTTCCCTCTGATCTGATTTTACAAGAAAGTGCATTCCAAAGATATGTCTTACCACTACCACCAAATCCATCAACAAAAAACATCTGACCCAAATTACTTGTAACTGCACAGACAATACCATGATACACAATTAACTGCTCAGAATTTAAACATTTAAAGAGAGAATCATGCTCCAACAACATCACAGAACAATCATATGACAACTCATTTGCAATAAAAAGATTATCAAAAGGTATGACATCAGGAGAATCAATCGTTGGCATACACCCAAAATCACTTAACCTTTTACCATTCGGACGCAAATACCCATCAATTTTAACTAAACACATTTGTTTGATATTATCATCAGAGATAACTAAATCTGTCAAATAATATAAAAAAAATTAAGTTAAACACAAATAAATAGATAACAAAAAAAAAATATAAAAAAAGAACTTAAACAAACAACACTAACCCGACAGACCAAGGAGACGACGTTGATTATTCAACAATCCATCCGATAAAATTTTCCACTTCTTCGTCCAAACATTAAGGGGATCACTCATGGAACCACCCAACAACATCATAGCAAAAGCCTTCCTTATATAAAATCCAGAACTAAGAACATAAAGTTCATCAATAGCTTCAATAAAATCACGATCATCAGATAACAAAAGCAACCTAGCACAAGCCTCACAATAAGAATCGCACACACAACCATCAACAGTTCGAATATCTTCAAAGCTTGTACAACCAATCTGCCTAGCCAAAAGCAACCTCATGTAATACAACTCCCGATGACCCGGGGCCACAAAAGTAAGCCTCCCAATTGACCGACCCTTTTTGCGAGGATGCCATAGACGTTCTTCTGAATTATAAGTAAATTTGCTCGAGAATTGAACATACGTCAACAACCTTCCAGAAGAATATTCTTTATTAGCCTCCATCCAAGCCAAGAACATAGTATTCCTAACTGAATTATTAGATAAAACAGAGCTTAAATTGGAATCATCTTTGTAAACAATCCTCTGCTCACCTTTCAAGTGAAAAGTCAACCGAATCACAGCAGGTTGTCGATAATGAATTTCAAAACCAAAAGTCCTCCAAATAGACTCAGACGGGGACAAATATCTACAATCATAATATTGCTTAATCTCATCAACAGTTTCACCATCACCAACCTCCAAGGCAGCAGTGACTCTATCCACACCCTTTGTAATATATTTAAACAAATATTTAATACAATTTGACTTATTACAATACTCGATATTCACATGCGATTGATATTTCATAATAAGCTCAGGATTATAGGGAACCACACTACGATTATCAAGCCGGATATCATTTTTCAAAACCGATACTCCATGATCACGTCTTCTATAGATAGGATAACCAGATTCATCAAAAGAAGTCCTTGCAACAAATTGTTTTGGGTAAAACTTCGAACACCTCTTATCAACCATACAAGGGCAGCTTGGTCTATCCTTACCACATGGACCATGCATCATGAAATTCGTAACACTCGCAAAGAGTCTAGGGAACATTCTTTCATCAGGTATGTCGCGGTGATTTTTGGATATCGAGTTATTAATTAACTTCGAATCGCAAATTAATATTCCACCACCGATCTTTAATTTATCTGAGGGAAAGGGAAAAAGTTCGAAAAGACCCTATTTTTAGAGAACAAGGTTCGGGGGTTGGTTATACGAAGGGAAGGTATTAGCACCCTAAGTATCTATAGTACTCTATAGGAACCTCTTGTTTTTATTTCTAACTTTGTGCTTTATTTTAATTGCTTGTAAAAAAATGTATAAGTATGGAATTAAAGTGATGATAAAAATGCTTAAAGAATGAAAAAGGAAAAATGTTTTTGTTGATTTTATTGATCGGAGAGACAAGTCTCATGCCTACGTACCCGAGGGATCAAACCACCGTAGTTCGGGGTAAAAAGACGAGTAAATTTGTTTGTTTGATTTTAAGGTTTTGAAAATGGTTTTAAAATACCAAAAGCCAAAAGTGGCAAAATGTGAGTTTGATTGATGTTAATTTGTGAAGAAAGTCTATATGATTAAATTGATTAAGATTTGATTAAGAAAATAAGACGCGGACACTTGGTTTAAAATCCAAGGTTTGTTGAGAAAATGTTTGAGTGATAAAAGACACTTGGTTTAAAATCCAAGGTTTATGCATGATTAATGATGTATGAATGAGACAAATGTACTTGGTTTAAAATCCAAGGTTTTAGGCGATAAAAAGGACACTTGGGTTAAAGTCCAAGGTTTTAGCGATAAAAGGAGCCGTTGGTTTAAAGTCCAAGGCACTTGGTTTAAAATCCAAGTTCGCGGTAAAAAAGACACTTGGGTTAAAATCCAAGGTTTTCACGATAAAAGACGCCGTTGGTTTAAAATCCAAGGCACTTGGTTTAAAATCCAAGTTCGCGGTAAAAAAGCACCCGGGTTAAAATCCGAGGTTTTCGCGGTAAAAAGAAACGTTTGGTTTAAAGTCCAAAGTTTGAAAAGTGTATGATGACAAAATATTTTTGATGCTTGATGATATGTGAAAATGAATTGTGTTGATATTTTTGAAAGAGGTTTTGACCTCATTTTTTGAGAATAAAATGATTGACTATTTATTTTAAAATGGAATGTTGGGTTCCAAATAAAAATGTAGCGCTAAAATTAATAACGTCGCAATAGGCAAAATAAGCGCGAAGACGATCCGTAATGATATTTTGATCAAAACGGTGTCTTTTCCCTCGGAATTAAATATGCTAACGTTTTGCGGAAAGCGATAAATAAATATGCATGAGATGCGTTTTTTTCATTTATACTGTACATTTTTCCTAATTACATTCTAAGGTATTTGCAAGGAAAAATAAATATGAAATGAATGCAACATAATGCTATGCAATTTAATTTAAATTTACATCAAGTCCTAAAAAAATACAATCTAATGTCTTTACAATGCAATAAATAAATAATTGATTATGCAAAAATAAAATAAAAAACAGGAGGGGGTGCAAATAACAATTAAAACTTAAAAGGGGTGCAAAAAGCAAATCTGGGCCCAAGCCCAGCTGGGGGCGTGGCCCAGAGGGGAGGTGTGTGAGGCAAAACGAAAATCAGATCAGAGGAAAATAGAATGGTGAACGTTTGATCAGGATCAGAAACACATAGGCGCGCAGGTGCACCGTATGATCGTGCACCTGCGCACACAGGATCGCAAAAGGGTATAAATACCAAACCCTAGAAAACAGAATCAATTTCTTCTCTCTTCCTCACTCACCGCCGCCGGCGAAATCTTCTTCTCTCCCTCGGCCAATTTTCAACTCAAAAAATCCATTGTTTCTTTTCAAAAGTTTTCACATCAAATCTATATAAAAACCACTCCTAAATCTAAAACCAAATTAATCAAACAAAAACCCCATCGATTAAGTCAACAATCAGAATAGAAATGGGAAAAGGATCAACCTCTGTGTTTTTTGGTTCTATATTCTTCTTCTTTCCTTTCCTTTCGTTTTCGATCTGTGATGTTGTGACCGTTCTGGATTGAAAAGAAAGAGATGAGTGTTTCGATTTGGATTTGTTTTGGGTTTGGATTGAGTTTGCGATGGCGGTTCTGGGTTTGATAAAGGATAGTGATGATGATGATATTTGGAAAAATTTGGGTTCATGATAACAGTAATGAAGATGGTGATGATTTGTTTCGTGATTCTGTATTTCTGGGAATTTGATTTGTGATGATGAATGATGAAGAACAGATGATAGTGTTTCTGGTTTGATTTTGATTATTATTTTTTGATTTCTTGTTCTGATTTTTGATTTTTGATTCAAAAGCTGCGGCTGGATGGATTTCTCTGTACTGACCTTGGAAATTGTGCACTATTTGTACTGTGTCAGACCTAGGGTTTGGCAGATGAAAATTACCACATTTGGACAAAATTGCCCTTTTGAGCCTGGACAAAAAAACCTGATCTGGACCTCTTAAAAAAAACACCAAAATAGAAAAATACACAAATAACAATTAAAATAAAATAAAAATTAATAATATATCAATAATAATAAAAAACGAAAATGAATAATAAAAATAAAATAAAAATCAGAAAATAATAAAAGGAAAATAAAATGTAACCAAATGAGGTATTTTAAAATACCTCTCTGCCGAAATTTCGTCAGAAACGAACAAAGAAAAACCGTCTTAAAAAGACGTATAAAAGCGATCGGTCAAAAAATGGGATATGACAGGTAATTCTGCACAAATCACTGAATCTATTGCCTTGGAAGAACTTAACTTGTTATGACGATCAAGCCACAAAAGAATATGGGCATGAGGTAATCCACGTTTCTGGAACTCTATAGAATACAAACCTAAAACAAAAAATAATCAATCAAATAATTAAAAAAAATACCTTGCAAAAATAAAAAAAAGAACAAAAGAACTTACTTGCAATAATCTTCCCAAAAAAACGCCCCTTCTTAAAATCTTTCATCATTTCTGCAAGCTTAATATGGAATACCCTACAACTAATAGCAGGCCTATAAGGAGCATAATTATTCGATCTAACCAAGTGACCTGAATTTCATCCCACTTCGGATTGCAAGTGACAGTAAGGAACAAATCTGGATAACCATGTTTCTTACAAATCGCCATAGCATCTTGACAATTATTAAACATATACCTTCTACCACCAGTAAAGGATGAAGGCAAAACAACACGAGATCCAATCGAAGATGCATCTACATCTCCACGGCTTACAGCCTCCTCAACACCAGAAAGAAAACCAGCGCGAATATTAGTCTGATTATTCCTAATATATGATAACCTCTGAGACTCAATCATAGAATACAAATCAACAACAAATTGTTGAAACAAGCGACGACTTTGAAAAATAACATAATCCTCAACACTTCTTTCCATTAAACGAAAAGCAATAAACTCCCTTAAACTAACCCGAACACGTTTATGCTTAGATTTTGAACTCGTGGATCGATTTAGTTTAATATTTTCTTGATACTGATCCTCTCCATAACAAAATAACAACAGATACTGCAAAGGCATATACTTTGAATGTGTCTCATGTATCCGTCTCAAAAAACCACCGCTTTCACGAACAACTATATCCCTTCCATCCAATGAACTATCAAAATCTCCTACAATAAGGGCAGCAACCTCATCAACTCCAGGAACATTATAAGTCCTTGCATCAAATGCTCGATTCCGAAACAATCTAAGCCTAACAGGAACATTACAATTCACACGACAAAAGTCATGAACCATCCTAAAACTATGCACCAACACATTATGCAAATCCAACATCTCCAACAAATCAACAACCAAGGTGGGATCAAGACCACGAGAGGAAGAGTGCTCACTTGAAAAAAAAACGGTAACAAACAATGAACAAAAAATACATAACAATTTAAAATAACATAACAAACCAGATAAAAATCAAAGAGAAAATAGAAAATAAAATGAGGCAAAACCTGAAATGCAACAAGCGATTAGAAACTTCATTATCTGTATCATATATATAAAGTTGAGCAAATCTTGGTCTACAACCTTCATTTGGAAGAAGAGATCCAATTCGATGATAATTTTGTCCAGAAATAACAAATCGTGGAGGACCGCTGCCATCATTCTCAGCATTTTCAACCTTACCCCCCAAAGAAGTAAAGACAAACATACTATTATAAGATCTTATATTAGCCAAGAAATGACGACTCCTTCGATCAACTCCAGCAAACAAATTTCGTATCAAAACAGGAGGCTCAATCATCATTGGAATAGTAATATTTCCTTTCATACAACAAATAGAAACCCCGGGGTTCGAAGAATCACCCTGTTTCCCAGTTCTCTCACCAGGCCATACAAGAGCACCACACTTACAACATATAATATTCATATCCCCAATATCAAATACATCTGAAATAACAAAGAAAAGAAACAAAATGAGACTAAAATAGACCACACAGAAATTTGAGCTGATGTCATATTTTCAGCCAGGTTGCTGCAATAAAAAAGCAGTGGAAGACAACAGAGAGACGTGTTCCTATTCTGAGAGTAATAATAATAAGATCGTGAATGTTTGCTTATATATATAAGTTTATGAGAATGTTGCAGTAGAGAAAAGAAGCAGAGCGATACACAAACAAAATAAAACAGAACAATACTAACCCCGAGTCTCACAACGATGAAACAACCTCGACCGTTCAATGTCCAAAAAAGACAAGCCGGTATCCAAATTTGGCTGAGAATCACGAGTAATAGAAGATCGAGAAGTTCCTCTGACCTTCTTTAACATGCACAAACACACTACACAAATCCAACAAACAATGAAAAACAATAAAACGAAACAGGCAAGCAACACACTAAACAACCATAAACAACAACACAAACTTACATCCACGCCTCGTTTTAACTCTGGGTTGTACAACAGTCAAAGCTGCTCTTTTCTTCTTAAGCTCCATCCTTCTATCTAACCGTCTTTGCCTAGCCAAATTACGACGCTCATCCTCGTTTAACACATCCATGAATCGAAGAATAAGCAAGAATAACAGACACAATTAGAATAAATAACAAAGAAGGAAATCTGGAAATGTATAATGAACTAGAAGAGAACTCAAACACTGATGACAGAAAAGGATACAAACCCCAAGATAAAATACAACAAAATACAATAAGCCAAAAGCAAATAGAAGACAAGAAATTTTATCAGGAAAATAAATACAAACAAAGCTAACATACTGACAAAATTAACAGGGATGTATAAGTGGACTGAACAATTATACCTTCTGACACAAGAAAAATGAAAATACAGGAACTGCTATAAACTAAAAAGGTGGGTGGAAATATATTCACAAAGACATTAATATCTCTGAATATAAAATAGTAGTACATGCATCTAATCTATTTTCAATTTTGACATTTTTGATATATTACTTTTAAAAGGTAGCTGGAAAGTATCCACATTCTATTTAGCATTCAAATCAAATGTCCAACATGAGTAAAAAAAAAACACGCTTAATATTTCACAAAAAAAAAATTCTTAATTTTGTTGTGCCAATATAAGGGAAAATACTATTTGTAAGAATGTTTTTTTTTCTTACTCACATAAAAATTAAAAGCACATAACGTAATGACCAAATTTAATATAACGGGTCAGATGTCATCTGATGTAGATATCATCCATTATTTATATCGTGAAGCAAATCAACATGTAAACACATCATTTAAACAAAGTCGTAACACACATAGAAAATAGTCCCTTACAAAAATAATAAAAAAAGAAGGAAAGGTATCTAGACATTGTTAAAATATAAATCTAAGAGATTTTGGAAGATTATTTTAACAAAATAAATCTCGAACATTTTAAACGACTTGGTAAGACTTTATAGATTTCACGAGATTTTTTTTCAAAAGTGTGTTTACAATGAAGATTTTTAACACATGATCCAAATGAATTCTGAAAAAAAAAATTTAAAAAGACTTTCTACAATCAAGATTCTATAATACTTTATTTATTAGAAAAATTTCAAAATACTCAACATATATTAGAAAAATTTCAAAAGACTCAATAAATTTTAATAAAAGAAATTTTAAGAGTAATAAATAAAAAAAAATATATTTTATTGTAGAAATAAAAACAGATAGAACAAGCAAATTACAAATTCTGAGAAATCTCAATTGAATAATAGCAAATTTCATTGCCATGAAAAAACAATATTAAATATCTCAATAAAATACGACAAAATTTGATTTGATTTTATAAAAATATTGATTGATACCAATGAATGTTTTTAACATTAAAAAGAATTTTAAAATTGTTAGACAACTCAATCCAATATAACTCTTAAAACTAAGCAAAAAAATAAATAAATAAATATATTCCCACTATAGAGCACTTAAATAGAAACTAATTGATAGTATGTTAAAAAACAAAGATATCCTATCCAGCAAAACCTATTTCCTAAAATCATGGCTTGGAAATTTTGTCCGGCGAAGTTTAACCCATCGTTGGAAAAAATGTTCTCTCTCACTCTCTCAATTGAATAATAGCAAATTTGATTGCCATGAAAAAAAAAGATATAATTGATTTGATTCTATAAGAGTATAGATTGAATACTAATAAATTTTTTTAACATTAAAAAGAATTTTAAAATTATTTGAAAACTCAATCAAATATATCTCCTAAAACTAAGCAAAAATAAATAAATAAATAAATAAATAAATAAAACAATACTCCTCACTATAGAGCACTTAAATAGAAACTAATCGATACTCTAATTGATAGAACTAACTAATTGTACTTGAGAAATCGGATGGATTCCATAAAACCAAGACCCGAATATTGTCAACCCTAAATCACCAAAAACCTTTCACCTATTCCTCTTTCACCTCAAACATTTACCCACACAAAAAAACCATACTCCAAAACAAGTAATACAATTAATAGAGAAATATGATTTCCAATATATTTTTCCATAGAAACCAAAAAATCTAAAAACTTCAACACAAGAACAGAACATACACACAAATACACAGACATATATATATATATATATATATATATATATATACAACACATTGGCCAATCCATACACAAAATTTAATCAAAGCCTAATACAAATACAACGGCCAATTAGTCTAGAACTAACAGGAAACCAAGCATATCTCACAATAGGAGACCAAAATACTTTAAAAACAAAAGACATATAAAGAAAGCAGATGCTAATATGAAAACACAATAGAATACAACATCAGAGTTACCCTAAACATTAACTACAATAGAAGCAATCACGCCTTCAATGACTGCACCAGAACCACCATTATTTTCAGCAGAATCGCAAGATCCAACAGCATTAGCATCATCAGAGATAACAACAATCTCATCAGAACCTTCAACAGGTGCATCAACATCCATGGAGACAGGAACACCAGAGGACCCAACATTGCAAAAATCATCCCAGGCAAGGGTAATTCCACCAACCATAGAATCCAAAGAAACAACAGCAGATAAATGCGATCCAGACTGCAATAAAACATATAAACAACACATAAATACAACACATACAATCATAAAAAGAACTGACAAACTAAAAATAGGAAGAACCATGAAAATCATACAAGAACACAGGTGGGATGATCATCCCGAAAACGCTGAAGATCACCAACATCATCCGTCAAAGCAATAACTTCATACAGAGGAGCACATGCATCCCTACCACCAGAACACCTCCTAACAATCAAAAGAACAGGCATATCTTTCAGAATCTGGAAACCCTCAGAACTCAAAGCATACTTAGTACCCTACAATCAAAATCAAACAGGAAAAAAAAACAATTAAAATAAAAAAACCAAATCAATAAACACAGCCCAAACAACAAACAACCAAAAAACCATACCGTTACACCATGGTTAAGAGCACCAATACCACACAACAAGCGATCAAACAAGTGAAACACAACAATAGACACACCATCAAAAACCTCCAACCTCAATCTAAACCTAGAAGAAAGAAACAAACACTTAATCAAAAACAAATAAAAATTATAATCCAAACAAACAAATACATCTAATTCTGAATAACATACCCCTATGCAACACCAACCACAGTAGAACGACAATAAGAACAATAATAAGAATCACGACGCTTGACAAGAGTCGAATGGCAAGAGCAAACTGCATACAACCTAACATCAACCCTAATCAAACGAGTAATCGAAGCAAAAACAACAAAAGGGCCACTGTCAAATGATTCTTTGATCCTAAGCAATGTCGCATACGGATACACACGGTGAAACTGGTAACGCGGAGGAACAATGCAACCAGGCCCAGGGACCTTTCTCATCAAAGGACGAATACGACCAGATCTTTCCAATCTAATGCAAACAACAAAACAATAAAATAAGCCACACAATAAATGAAACAAAATAACACAACAACAGAGTAATAGAAGTTTTAAAATACCTCATTCTTAAATTGTAAACATCTACAAAGGGACGATTCAGGAACAACCTAGACAAACCCTCAATACCTTGAACAACAAGATGACCTAGGATAACAAACCATGGAAAGTCAACAGGGGAAAATAAAAAGATTAACAAATAAAAATAAAAAACAATAACCAAAGAACCACCATTGTGTTGACCAATCTTCACAAACTGCATAACTATTATAGGGAGCACAAGAAAGGACGCTGCAAACAAAGATTGAAACTCATGCACAAGCTGTCCACGCAAGCAACAATCAAACTTCCCCCTACAACAGAAAACAAACAGAGATCTTTCTAAAAAAACAAAAACGATAAAAGAAAAGATTAAGCAAAAACGATAAAAGAAAATATTAAGCAAAAACAAAAACCTAGCAATAAATCATACCTATCATCAACCAAACGAAAGGTAACAGCAGAACCCAAACAACAGTAAGAAGAAGGAGGATCAATATAGCGCACACAAGTAACAACACCCACAACATCTTCTTTTTTTCATACAAAAAAAAAGGTCAGTAGAAAATAAAACTAAACCAACAAGTAAAAACCTAATAAATCAGAACCCAAAAAAAAATCCAAACAAATCTCACCAATCAAAATATTATAATCAACTCCATAACCTAAAACCTCAGCAGAACATATCAGATCTAAACCTAATTTTGGAATCAAAACATCCTGAGAAGGAAGCACAATAGATTGAGAGTTCAAAACTATCTTGTTAGGATTTCTACCAGGAAGACAACCAGGAAAATTTTCAACAACATGGAACCTAGAAAGAAGATAAACACACTCCTCTTGAAGCAAACCAGCATAACGGTCAACATGCTGTGCAGGAACAGTAGCACATATTTTTTCACCCTACAAAACCATGCAAAAGTTAGGAAGATTCCACGTAACAAAACCGCAAACAAACACGAACAAAACCACAAACTAGAAAAAGGAATCTTGTACAGCTAACATAAACCACCTAAAAAGGAAAATACGCAATCAAGTAAACAAACCTCGGCATCCATCAAAATAAGATCAACGGAGATAATACGATCAGGTATCAAAGAGCTGCAAGTCAACCACAACTTGTTAACACGAACCTTGACAGACCAATCAGTCCTACCAGACTCAAGAGAACTCAAGCAACTCAAAGATGAACTCATATCTAACAAAGAAAGACCTAAACTACAAACAGATCCAAAGCATAAAGTAAAATGGTAATGAAACCATGGCTATATAACAAATATAGAATGAGTCACTCAAATAAAATGCCCATAATACAAGGAAGCTCGGTTTCCCAATAGAAACATACGTTAAAAGTAGCAAACGAACAGAAAAGAAATAAAATACTAAAATAACATACCCAGACTGCAAAACAGGGAAAAAATCCAAAAGGTTAGATCTATTAATTAATGCAACTCTGCAAAATAGCAATCAAATCCTAGTTATATGTGAAAAGGAAACTGTTCGATTTGATATAACCAAATCTGGCAGACACTGAAAGACCCACGGACTGTAAAACACCACAAAACTCGTGTGAAATTAGAAATAAAAGTCCACAAGTAGAGTCACAACACATAAAAAGAAGCTGAAAATCCAATCCTCGACACCAACAAAGGAAAGTCACAATTGCATATGAAAAGAACCAAAGGACACACAGTTTACACAACGATTAAACGCTGCCGCTTCACATTTTTGGAAAATACACACGGAAAATCACTTCTAACCACATATTTCTGTCTACCCAAAAAAATCAATCCCGGTGTCCCAAAATAACTGACCCAGTTTACCACCTAAACATCTGCCAATGTACAACTTTGATCGTTAATAACTTAAATTATCTATTATTAAAAATTATAAAAATTATTATTTTAAAAATATTCACCGAGACAAATCAAACAACATCTCTCATGCATATATCTGCATGTACACATAAGTAGAAAAATATGATCAAAATAAATATAGGTCAGTTATTTTGGGATGGAGGGAGTAAAAATAAATTCTAACAACACCAAACAAATAAAAACTCTCATTAATTATTAGATAAAAACCGTGCACAAATCCTAGCTCAAATGGCAGAAAATACCGAAATTGCTAGTGTCGAACGCCATGACCGGAGTTCAATCCGTGGTCACTCAACTTTATACGTGCGAGTTTCCAATGACTCTGTCACTTCGTCTACCAACCAAAAAAAATTAATACATAAAAACCAACCTGTGACATTAATTGAGATTTTTCTAGTTTTTAATGGAACTATTAATCTTAGATTAAAAATTTTAAAAATTACTATTTTAAAAATATTCATCGAGACAAATCAAACAACATCTCTCATGCATATATCTGCATGTACACATAAGTAGAAAAATATGATCAAAATAAATTTAGGTGAGTTATTCTGGGATGGAGGGAGCAAAAATAAATTCTAACAACACCAAACAAATAAAAACTCTCATTAATTATTAGATAAAAACCGTGCACAAATCCTAGCTCAAATGGCAGAAAATACCGAAATTGCTAGTGTCGAACGATATGATCGGGGTTCGATCCGTGGTCACTCAACTTTATACGTGTGAGTTTCCAATGACTCTGTCACTTCGTCTACCAACCAAAAAAAATTAATACATAAAAACCAACCTGTGACATTAATTGAGATTTTTCTAGTTTTTAATGGAACTATTAATCTTAGATTAAAAATTTTAAAAATTACTATTTTAAAAATATTCATCAAATTAAACAACATCTCTCATGCATATATCTGCATGTACACATAAGTAGAAAAATATGATCAAAATAAATTTAGGTTAGCTATTCTGGGATGGAGGGAGTAAAAATAAATCCTAACAACACCAAACAAATAAAAACTCTCATTAACTATTAGATAAAAACCGTGCACAAATCCTAGCTCAAATGGCAAAAAATACCGAAATTGCTAGTGTCGGACGCTATAATCGGGGTTCGATCCGTGGTCACTCCACCTTATACGTGTGAGTTTCCGATGACAACCAAAAAAAAACCAATACATAAAAACCAACCTTTGACATTAATTGTGATTTTTCTAATTTTTTATGGAACTATCAACCTTGGATTTTTATATTTTTTATTTTTTTATTTACCCTAAACATCTAAAAAAGTTAGACGCAAAAACAATTAATTAAATTAACTATTTGCACAAATGACTATAAAACCATGACCAAAATCATAATCTGCAAAAAAAAAAATACGACAATTGAATAAAATTTTTTAAACCTGTGCTGCAAAATGAGAGAGCACATAGCCTAATAACACCTCTATTTTAAGAAAAGAAAGATAGATCAGTTAAAAAATGTAAGACCATAAAGTAGATAACAAACAATTAATCTATTATTGATAGACTATAGGGCCCGTTTGTTTAAGCTTTTAAAAAAATAGATTTTCTTGAAAAAAATCTAGAGATTTTTTTGTAGAGATTTTGAAAAAAATCTAAAGCTATTTTGCGTTTGTTTACAATCATAAAAATCCATTTTTTTAGAAAATGGTTTTCAAAAAAATAGATTTTGAAGAAAGCTACTCAAAATAGCTTTTCATTTTGAAGAAAAAATAGATTTTTTTACTAAAATGATTTTTGAAAAAATCTGAAACAAACACCACAAAAATAAAAAAAATGATTTTTTTTTTAAAAAAATAGATTTTTTTCCAAAAAAATCTGAAACAAACGCACCCATAGTTTATAATATTAAATCTATTTTGTTTTTGTAGATAATATATTAAATTTACTCGAAACTGAAAGTTGAAGTAGCAAAGTTTTTCACAAGAAAGGGGGGGGGGTTTGAATTGTGAACCTTTAAAATATTCCCTATAAAAATTATCAATCACAATATACTTGAAGAAAATGATTAGATTGTTAGTTAAACCAAATAACCAAAAGTGTTGCAGTCTGGAGATCGATCTCCCAATCACTCTCTGACAGTATATATATATAACAATTAAATTGTGATATGTGTGATTAGTGATTGCACAAATTAAATCAGAGTAAGGGAAGAGAATGCACACAATAATTTATCCTGGTTCACCCAAAATGCTTGGGCTAGTCCAGTCCCCACACTCCTTGTGAGATTGTCCACTAAGAGATGCTAATGATCTCAAATTACACTTCCTTTGATCTAGATCCAAGATCAAATAATCTTCTAAGCCCTACAAGCTTAATCTACCTCAGTCACACTGACTATGAAGGTGTCACTCAATTAGTAGTTACGTACTAACTTGAGCCAATGGTTACAAAGATGAAGGATTTTGGAATCAAAGCCTATTCACTCAATACACTTATGAGAAGCTTTGAAAATGGATGGATAAACTCTCAAAACACTCACTGGATATTCTGATCCTAGATATATATGAATTACAGATCTGAGTGAGAGAGAAAAGAAGAGCTCGTGATAAAGACTTGTATAGCAAAAACAAGTGTTGAAGTTGTAGTGGAGACTCTTGCTCTTCAAAGTTGCCAAAGACCTCTATATATAGATGAGTGATGATCAGGGAGTCTTGGCCACGAAGTATATCCGTTGGAGGCTTGAAAATAACGGCTAGTTGCTCTGCAGATGACAGCTCATGTAATTTGAAGAAAACAGATCAGTCTGAGATTGATCTCCAAAGTTTCTTCTTCTGACTTTTAAGAGAGGAGCGTATTGCTAGCTGTTGTTGAGCTGTAATGTTGTTGTATGTTGCTTAACAAACAAGTATAGCCGTTGTGCAGCTTTTGGATAACCTTTGAACAGCTGTAGAAAGCTGGTGTCACTCCAAGTGATGATTTTCTCTTTCCAGCATTGGTCTGAGATCGATCTCCCAATTCTGGCGTGAATGACATTCTTCTTTTTAGAGCAAAGAAGCTAGAGCACGAAAAGTCCAGCTGTTATGGATAAGAACAGCAGCTGGATGTTGTACTTGATGTTCCATAGTGTCCTTGTTGCAAGTACAATTGTCATATGGAAAGAGAAGCTTCCTTGGAGAATGTTCCTACTTTATTCTTTGAAGTACAAGTCAATTCTCCAAGACCAGGTTGTGCTGTCTACTTCTCCATGGTCCATATAATATCAGTTCCATTTATTGAGTATCAAAATGTCCTCATGTCATATGCTCAATCTTCACATGGTTAAATCATAGAACTTGATAAAAGAAGTAAGTTCTCTATTCATGAGAGAAACCTTTGCCTTAAATGATCTCTTGGATGTGTAGATAATTCGTGAGAGAGGCCCAAGAGAAAAGTGATCATTTGTCTTGTACATAGTTGACTTATCCATAAGTCCTTTTGCATTGATTGTGTGAAAATGATGTTTGCGCAGGTCTCAGAGACCAATCAGAGACCGTTCTCCAAGCTTTTGTTTTTATCAATGTAAAAACATGATATTTGATCTAAATAGCTCAATTGTTCCTAGCTTAATAAAAACACTCAAGAGCACTTGTTAGATACCAAAAAGATTAGAATTACACTAAAAAATAATTAAGAGGTTTGTTATCTTTAAAACATCAATTAGGGATTTTGCCTCAACAAAAGTGTGTGCAAAATTATAGAAATTTGGGGATGAATTATAATAGAAAGTTAATGTGCAAAAATGCAAAATTATAGAAATTTGCGGATGAATTATAATAGGAAGTTAATGTGCAAAAATATACTTTTTTTAATTCGTTGATGTTTAATAACAATGCAAACAAATAAAGCGAAACTGTAATTATATATCGGCGATTCAATAATTCAAGCAAATCATGGAAATTCATAAATTTCTTCATTAAAAAAAAAATTCACTACGATTATCAAACACAAATGGAAAGCATATCTATAATTTTTCAATAGCCGGCTAATTCGGAGATGAATTTACACATTTGGAACCCAGAACCCAAGTCCAATAGAGTTCACCACTTCAAAAAAAATCTTAAACATAATACAGAGTAATTATTTAATAGCGGATATTATCTTTATTTTATTTTTCTAGGAAAATTTCATGCAAATGGAACACACGGATGGGCAATAAGGGTAAAATTTTGAAATAAACAACTGGACAAGCCTTGGTTGACAAAATAATATCAACACAAGTTAAAAAAAAATAAAACACTGATTTTATTCTTCTACCAACTTGCCAAACAAAATCACAAAGAAATTATACCCCACACCTCATATGTTTCCATAAGGCAATGTGAGTTTTAATTTTTGGTTTTTTATAATCAAAGGGCCAATCTTGACTATTTTCATCCATTATCCAAAATAATAAATTTTTTCCAGTTCAATCTTTCTTGATATTTCGACAAATCAATTAGAGGATAACCCATATCAAGAATTTTAACCAGAGATACACATAAATATAAATAAACTCCATTACAACAGTAAACGGAAGGCTACAAATAAAAAAGCAATCAATGTAAACTTAAAACACACATCCCATTGTAAAATTGCAATAACCAAACCAACAAAAGCACTACATGGTCTTCTGTCTCTTAGATAATGAAAAACATGAACCAGAGTCGAAATCCCCATCGCTATCAGTAGAAGAGCCCACATCGGCACAATCATCATCAAAACTATCCTCTCCAAAGAAGGAGCCCCCAGTAGAAGACCCATAAATTGAAGCGCCAACATCAGCCGAAACACTTCCTCCAGCACAAGCCAAAGGAAAAGCAGGAGATGGACACACTAAACACTTTATTTTCAAAAAAAATACTCAGTAAGATAACACAATTATAATAAGAAATTACACAACAAGCATTAAAACAAAAATGCAAAGTAAACGAACACACTAACATTGGGAGCGCGAGAGGAACAACATGGGCTGAGGTACACATCCAACAAAGATGGATGAGAAAAAACATCGAGCACCTCATAGAAAGCTGGAGAAGAGGAACCCAAAGAAAGCACTTTCCGAACCTTAAACAGCATTGCATCCCCAAACGATTCATCCAACTCAATTGGATACACACTACAACCTCCATCCTAAAAAGTCAAATTTCGTAATCAACCAAGGACCAATGACAAACCAAACACACCACCACAAAACAAAAAAGAAAACACACCATCCCAAGAAGTAGATTGCAAGACAAGGGAGCCATCTTTTTAGCAATATCATCGTAAACAACAAACGAAGCTTCTCTCCCAATATCACCAGCAGAAAAATGAATCCTCAATCTAAAAAATAGAAGAACAATACAAAATACAAAATGAACCACATCACAAGATAAACCTCAAGCAAAAAAAAAAACAATAACCTCGGGCGATCAACAGAACCAGAACCAAACCATAGATCAACACCCTCATCAACACCCCAAAAGCAAGCCAACACAATAGACACATCACCAGTAGATCCTCGAAGCAACTCAAACATAACAACCACATGACTTCCAACAAAAACATCAAACCCATTGACATGCTCAAACTGAGACAAACGGGGCCAATACGTATCCATAACCAAACTGCAGACACCACTCCAAGATATCCAGACATAACAGTCATATATATACACACATCGACATCCACCAAAAGAAAAACTACTTTAAATCATAAAGGTATAATAAACAATACAAACGGCCAAACACACATGCAAACTTAAAAGTACCACACGCATGCAAACCACAACATCCAAAACAAACTATTCAATTCAGTAAATGCAAAAGGGCAAAAGTAAGCTGACAATATCAGCAATGTAAGCAACAAAAGAGAATAAGCCAAAATTTAGTTCCTTTACCTCAGAGTCTGCACAATAAAAGACTTGAACATCTGAGATTTGATCTGTACAGATAGATATTTAAAGAATTACACTGTAAAGGCATAAAGAGTATATGTATCTCATATAGTATAGTCCATAACATTATTAGACCACTTGGGAAATTAAACCATGGAAGAGAATGTGATCTAAATAGATGCAGAGAAACTTCTACATACCAAACAATGCATTAAATGCAAGAATAGAATCACACTAAAAGCAAGACAGACAAACAAAAGGTCATAAAAGAAAAGCACAAAAACAATAAATGCAAAAGCAAAAAAACCAATTGGGATTTTAGTTAAAATATTGGGTCCTTGTATCGAGACTCTTTATTATCAATATAAGAATTAGCGGTCGAGTTATTTAGAAGTGAAAGAAACTGACGTAGGAAAATGGCCGCATGCGACAGAAGAAGAAAATGATATTTAGATCAATTTTATTATTTTTATATTATAGTTAGATATATTATTTTTATATCCCAGTTAGATTTATTTTTTTTATATTTTAACATGAACCAAGGAAAAATCAATGGCAAGATAGAATGTCTTGAACATCTAGGATTCGAGTTGTTGTATCAATTAGCCTCTTGGAAAGGGATTTCAATCAAAACCAAACCTTCTACGATGCCCATTGAAGTGAATCAAATAAAACCCGAGAAAGGGGAACGGGAAGGAAGCTGGAGAAAGGAAAGCGCGTAGAGGCAACAAACGATTTTGGGACCTTCCACAGTACCCACTGGTATCACCGCTTGTAAGTGGTACATCCATCCCGAGTTTTCATGGTGATTACCTCTCTTGGATAATTTCTTTTAGGTCTTGCAATGAAAAGAGGTTTTCCATCCTCATCAACACCATAACAACAATGTGGAAAATATTTATCAATTTCATTTAATTCTTTGAGCTCAAAACCCCAATGAAAAAACAAGACATTTCAACCACATACGATTCAATGGCAAGGACATCAATTAATCAACCATGGCATAAGTCAACCTTGCTACACAATTTACCTCCATAATTGTATCAATACAAAACTCCTTCCTCCATTGCAGCATATCAGCCCACATATTCTTTGTTTTTACAATATCAAACTTATTTGCTCTCATTTTTCTTAATAAAGGACACATATCAAACTCCTTCCGAAATTGAAAGATCCAAAGACAAGTTCATGAATAAAATCCAACGCACACAATTTTAAGATTATCAATTTTCTTAAAATTCCTACCAACCATAGGCAAAAGAACACATATCTGAAGGAACTTATAATTTAAGGGCAATTAGTGGAAATCCAAGCCCACAACAAAAAGTAAAACAAACTCCCAAGTTTGAGACTGCCTAAGTAAAACAAACTCTCTAACCGAATGAAAATTTAACTCACCCAACTATATACCCAAAAAAAAAAAAAACCAAACAAACTTTCCTAACGTGAACCTCCCTTATTACTTGAAAGCAAGGAATCAAGATCACTTAGTCCATGAAAAACAACCAACAATATACAATCCACCTGGGAATAAACACACCAAACACAAACCCTACAAAAAAAACAACGTTTCTGTACCTCGCCTCCACACATAACAATATGCATCAAATCCACACACGCACACAATTCGTTCAAAAAATTTGGGGGCAAACAATCACCCATTAAAGATATAGGATGAAAACTGCATCTGAATATGATCAAGGACACATTAGAATGCATTTCTGTCATGTGATCCTTTTTAAAAATTCAGATTAGCCTAGACAGTCCAAAATAAATTTAATTGTTTATTTAGCGCATATTCATTTATTATATTTTATTTCATTTATTACATTTTAATTTAGCTTAGGCAGTCCAAACCAAAGTTAATTGTTTATTCAGCGTATACTCATTTATTATATTTTAATTCATTGACTATATTTTAAATAGAAAGAGGTAAAATAGGGAACAAAGACACTTAGTAGGAATTACCAAACAAAACAATTACAACACACATACATATATAACCTGGGTACAAGCGAGAACAAGCAAAGGGATAACCGACAGCAAACAAACCCAAAGGTACATCAGCCCAAGGGTATTTGATTACAAGAAAGAGTTAAAAGTACTAATCCAAACACAAATACAACAAAGATAAGCCTAATATCTGAAGACTAAGAGGGCCACAACAGAAACCAAACACAGCAACAAACCACCAAAGCAACCATCACTCAACCCTATTAGCCTTAGAGGAAGAACCACATCCAGACTCCAAAGATTCAACAAAAGCAGTAGTCAAGTCCCTCTTAGATTTCCTGGAAGATTTGACAACCAATTTGGGGACCAACACAGAAATAGGAGTAACATCATCAACATCATCGGTGCCAACTCCCACAGTTGAAGATCGAACAGGAGTCTAAAAACCAAAAATAAAATTAGACAAAACAAAACAAAAAGAAAATAAATAAACTAATTATTTTTCCAGTTCAAAATTCACAAAACCTTATCAAGTGAGATAGGACCACTTAGTCCAACTTGATCAGCAGAAGACTCAGCAGGAGAAACAAGGAAACCAGAAACAAACTCATCAACTCCAGACTCACTAAGAGAAGGGTAACCACCAGAGAGCTGATCCTCACACATAGAATCAGGCTCGACAACAACCTAAGGAAGGCAACAAGTAAAACACAAGTCATCATCAACATCAACAAAAACAACATAGCAAAAAAAAACAAAACAAAAGATTTTAAACTAACCGCAGACACAACATCCTTAGAACCAAGAGCATCAAAGCATTTCAGAATATCAGGATCAGAGCATACACGCTTAACTCTGAAAGAACAATCAGACAAAAGACCAGCAGAATTAACTCTAGCAACTTTAAACAGCAATTTCGAACCCTCCAAACGCAGAACTTCAGCAGGATAAGCACCAACACTATCAGCCTGCAAAAACAAAGTAATCAAAGAAAGTAATGGCTAAAATTAAAGAGAACAAAAGAACCAAAGTGAAAAATCATACACTTGCATTAGAAACCAAAGTAGCACACTGCTCTCCAAGCAAATACTGCATATCACCATCAAATACAACGAAAACAGCATCTCCAGTGCCGTCAGTGACACGGAGCTTAACCCTATACCTAGGCCCAACAAAAAATACACAAATTCAAGCAAACATTTTAAATAACCTAAACAAAAAGCAAAGACAAAACAAAAAACATCAATAAAACATGAAAAAAGAACACAAACCTAGGTATCATCTGGAAAACATGCTTAACACATCTGCCACAGTAATAAGCACCAGAATCAGGAGTGACACTCTTGTGACACTTGCAAGCAGGATACCACCAATCTTCATCATCCACCAGACCAACAACGGTAGCACAAACCACAAAAGTTCCATCTTCAACCAAGGAATTCAAACCAGAGACAGACATAACAGGATAGGTATGAAGGAAATCTTCTTCCATAGAAGGCCTCACATGAGGACCAAGAACATTAACACGAATGTTTACCTCAACACCATGAACGGCAAGACTTAAGACAAGTAAAAAAAGATTAACACATAAAACAAAAGCTAACACAAAAACAAGCCAAAAAAAATAAATACCCATCCCTAAAAGAGATAGCCTCAGCAATCTTAGGTTCCACCAACACCCTAGTGGTATTTATAACATTCTGGATTGACACCTCATCTGGAAAGAAAATATAAAATCAGCACAAGCAAAAAAGAAACCCAAATAAATTCATAAGCAAAAACAATACAGTAAACAGAGATAATAAAACCAACCCCTAAAAATCTTAATTTTAGCAAACTGAATGATAACAACAGGGACAGGATCAGAAGCTTGGGCAACCATCATCTGAAACTGACTCACATAATCACCAAACAAAGCACACTCGCACTTGCCACTACAAAAGGGAAAACACAAGCATAAAAAACAAACAACAAGAAATTTTAATAAAATCCCAAATTTCAAAACACAAAAAGAATAAAGAACAAAACTAACGTGTGATCAGTAAGCTCAATAACAATCATCTTGGTGACCTTGCTATCCCTTAAATATTCGCGTTCAGCAGACATACCAGTAAGAAGACCAATGACATATGAACCAAAAAACAGAATAGCTAAACCACACAGCAAAATACACAACACAAGAAGAAAACAAAAAAAACCAAAACCACACAAACACACCAATTAGATAGTCATAATCAGGAGGTTTAGCGCAAACTTCAGCAATAGTGGTCAAAGAAAATCCGTAACGTGAAATCTCCGGACCCTCAGTCAACTCCAGCCTAGTCTTCATCTGAAAAACAAGCTTATAGGGATGGAGCGTACTGCGATACGCCCCAGTACTGGGAAGAACAGTAAAGAAACTCATGTTGTAAACAACCCCTTCATCCAACTTTCGCTGAAACAAATACAGGAGCTGTTTCCGAACAGTAGTATGGATCCTCACACCCTAGTAAAAAATGCATTAAAACACAAAACAACCAAAACCACAACAAATGCAAAAGCAATCAGAAATCAACAAAAACAAACAGAAAGCCCGGAAAAGGAAAAATACACAAGCAAACCAAATCCCAGGAAGCAACGCAATAAAAAAACAACATACCTTAGAATCCACAAGAACCATCTCAACAGACACAACCTGATCAGATCTGAGATAACCGGTAACTTCACAGAGCCTAACAACCCTAACCCTAAAACGCCAAGCCGTCCTTCCGGGGGCGACGTCGCTCAACAAATCAATTCTAGTAGCCATCGAACAAAACAATCAAAACAAAGCAAACAAACTAACAATAGGAGAGAGATGGGAATGAAAACAGACAACCAAGAAAGAGGTATATATAGCAGAAAAGAGGCACAAACAAAACAAATAAATTAAAGCAAAATCTGGCAAAAGGCGAACTGCGAATATAAAGCCTGCATCCGACACAAAAGGGAAAACCTGTCAACAACAGACTGAGGCCATAAATCCGACGGAAGAGAAAGAGCATTAAAAACAAGTAAAACAAAAAAGAAAAGGAATTAGAAAACGGACAAAACGGAGATAACAAAAAAAGAACCACAAAAGATCACAATAGAAAGGCAAAAGGAGATAGGCATAAGAGGAAAACAAGCAATTTTGCCTTTCTACAGTACCAAATGGCAAGTTCGCTTGTAAGTGGTATTGACTAGTAAAATGTTAAAAGGCGAAGTTGAACCCCCAACCTCAACACTATAAACGCGCTTCATTACCAAATGGCCACGCATAACATTTATGCCAAAAGTGAACATATTATTAATTAATATATATATAGCAATAACATCAAGCAAAAAAAAATATATAGTATATATACCTATTTAAAAATGAGAATTTTGGGACGGGTCGCAAGTTGTAAGCCTGCTGAGGCCATTAATATTCAGGTTGTAACTGATTTGAAAGTGAAGGAGAGCAAGTTGTAAGCTTGTTGAGGCCATTAATATACAGGTTGTAACTAATCTGAAAGTGTTCAAGAAAGATAGTGTCAAGCAGAACGTTATGAGCTGAGCACCATAGTGAAGTAGCCCACATTGGATGAATCAGTGTAAATTCCACGTGTGATCTTCTTATCCCTTATCCCATATAATTATTATTCACTAATCACACACACACACACACACACACAATATTACGTGCATCTTATTACAATTTTTATCCAAAACATTTTGTTGATTAGACTAACGTTCTAACAAATTAATTGTCAAGTTTTATCTTGAGTTAAACTTTGTTGAAGTATAGGAACAATTTTTAAAAGGGTTATAATTCAAACCCCCTTCCTTGTGACATTTTATTGCTACTTTATGAATCACTTATGGCTAGAGTCTTCAAAAGTCGGTATTATCCTGGAGAAGGAGTCATGGAAGCTAAAGCGGCGTTTACACCTAGCCATGCGTGGAGGAGTATGTTGTGTTCTAGAGACTTATTGGCAAAAGGATCATAGTGGGTAGTGGTAATGGGGAGGAGGTGAAGGTGTGACATGATGATTGGATTCCGACAAATTCTAGTTTCAAGGTAATGAGTGAGCCATATCAAGTGTTTAATTTTAGAAGCAAGGGTGAGCGAGTTAATTGACCAAGATACTAAGCAACGAAAGAGGGACCTAGATCCATAATTATTATAATCAAATGGGGGCTCACCATATAATGACCATATCTCTTTAGTTCATGTTACCTACTGACAAACTTGTGTGGCATTGTAAAAAGGATAGTGAATATTTAGTGAGGTGTGCGTCACAACTTGTGGGCGATGTATATGCACGTAACCAAGCTGGTCCTTCTTCTAGTCCCAACAATGTGCTATGGAAAGTGATTTAGCATTCTCCCCTGCCATATACGATTCATAATTTTCTTTGGAGATTGAGTAAAAACATCCTCCCTACACAGATTATTCTAAAAAAGAAAGGCGTGACTCTTGACTCGACTTCTCCTCTCTGCAACATTAATGAAGAACCAGAAATTGATCTAAACATTTAAAAATGGTGTGACAAAATATCAAAGAAATTATAAACTAAATTATATTAAAAATAAGAAATAATATTGTTTAATGCAATATATTTACATTGAAAATGGTCAATCATTCATTTATCACAAAAATTCAATTAAAAGTAAAAACTACACCTTGTAGGATTTGAAAACACACCCCTTCAGTCATAGTAAGCGCCCAACTACCACTAAAGCACATGCAACCTTGTGATGCTAATTGGCGGCAATATGTATATATACCATAATAGTTAATAAAAATATGTATGCATATACCTATTAAAAACAAAAAAAATATTGTGGCCAAGGCCACGGTAGGCCTTAATGTAGGTCCGCCCCTGTGAAGAACCCCCCCGAGCACTTCTTTATGTACTATGAGTTCACTAAACGAGTGTGATTATCATCGTCTATGGGAATTTGGGTTCCCTTACAAATTGATATTAATACTTGATAACTATAATGACTCACTTATAAGGATCTCTAAGGAGCTAAGATTTTTTGCTCAACATTGTGGATGGTATGGAAAGTTAAAAATAATTTGATCTTTAAGAAGAAGCTTGTTGATTCTGAACATGTCTCTAAGGAAGCAATGAAGTTATTTGTAAATTTAATTTTGCTAATCCAAGGGGAAGCCAACTTGCAACTATCATTCAACCTGTTGCGACAACCTCCAGGGGCGCGTTTGTCGCGGTGATTTTCGGACGCCAAGCTATTGGTTAACTTTGGTTCTCAAAAATTATGATTCACCACCGAGCTTTAATTTATCCAAGGGAAGGGGAAAAGATCGAATAAACCCATAATAAAAAATTAGAGATTTTAAGGTTCGGGGGTTAGTTATACAAAGGGAAGGTATCAGCATCCTATGTATCCGTAGTACTCTACGGGAACCTCTTGTAAAATATGTATTTCTTTGTGCTAAAATGTTTTGCTTGTAAAATTTGCTTATAAATGATTGGGTAACGATGAGAGAATTTTTTTATTAATTTTGGGATATTCAAAAGAAAAGAAGAAAAAAAGTTTTATTAATTTTGAATTGGGAAGACACAAGGTCTTTTGCACTACGTACCCGCGAGGGATCAAAATCTCGTAGTTCGGGGTAAAATTTGTAAAGTGATTTGTTTTGATTGATTTTTAGGAGAAAAGACGAGTCGTCATCTTAAGTTTAAACTCCTTTTAAATCCACCACGAACATACTGAAAAGTTTATATCTTTTCCTGCCATATGTCATGGGAAAATGAATTTCAACTAGGGATGACTCATGTCTAAACTCTCTTGAGAAAAAAAGTTTGAATTTGAAAAAAGCCAAGCGGCAAAAGATTTGAATTGTTTTTGTATTTTTTAGTTTTCTGTGAAAATATTTAAATACGCTTAAGTGTATTAGAGCGTTTATAAAAAAAAGGTTTGAAAAAAAAGTTTTTCGACGAAAGTCGAAGTTTATTATAAAAAGATTTCTTTTTTTTGAAATATTTGAAGGTTTTAGTTTTTTTTGTTATTTTTTAGAAAAAAAGTATTTTAGAACGTCGGTTATTCGGACCGCAAGCCATCCGGCAGGAAATCCGAAGTCACCGGAGAGTGAAAAGTCATCCGCCAAACCACTCCTTTTTTCATTCTTTTTTTACTTAAATAAAATGATTTTTTTATTTCAAGTTCAAAAATAGCGAACAAGTAAAAGCGAGAAAAAACAACGTAACGTGGGGTTAATGAAACATTTCCCTTTTCTTTTGGACTTACACGAAATAAATCACACAATATATTTTTTGCAATTTTACATCGAAGCAATGATAAACAAAATAAATAACAATGCATATTTTGGCGTTTTGATATTTAAATATAGCATATAACATGTAAATAATGTACAAAATAAATAAATTAAATGACATTCGAATATAATAGACCAAATAAAATAAAATAAAAATAAAAAAAGTAGAGCAGGGGGTGTGAATAGCAAGACAGGGGGGTGTGGATAGCAAAACTGGACCAGGCCCAGTCCCATAAGGCCCAAGGGTGTGCGTTTTTTGTGCAAAAAAAACAGGGATGAGATCTGGGCCGTCTGATTGATCAGACAGCTCTGATCTGATCATAGAAGTAATGAATCAGGGACCATAGATCAGATCTGGATGGTTCTGGGTGCGCTGGTGCACCGTAAGGCCATGCACCAGCACGCACCTGATTGGCTCAGGGTATAAATACCCAAAACCCACAAAAAAATCACATTTCTCTCATTTTTCTCTCTCTCACCGCCCACTTCTCTTCTTCTCTCTTCTTCTTCATCTCCTAGCTCTGCTAGGGTTCATCTTCAAGATGAACAAGGGATGAACTTCATCCCTTCCGGCGAGACGTCGCCACGCCGGAGCGATTCCGGCGGCTGCTCCGCCGGCAAACCTCTTTTTTTTTAAAAAAAAAAAACAATTTTTTTTACATCAAAACCTTCTAAATCCCTTTCTAAACCCAAATCCACAAACAAAAACCCCCAAATTTTAGCCAAATCTCCTAGATCGGAAAAAATAAAAAAACAAAAAAACCCAACCTTTCACGTTTTTGGTTCTGGATCTGCTTGTTTCTCTTCTTCTCCTCTCTGATTCTGCTCGCGTTTTTTTTGAAGAAAAGAGGTTTGTTTGATTTCTGTTTTTTTTTGTTGTTTTTCGTATTTTTGTGTTTTGAAAAAAAAGAATGTTTCTTTTGATTTTTTTTGGTTCCGTTTTCTGATTTTTTTGGAGAAAGAAAAAAAACAGTGTTGTTTTTTTTGGTATGGAATTTGAAACGGTTTTTTTTTTGTTCCTGGTTTTGGATGTTTGTTTCTTTTTTGTGTTTGGATCTGGATGTTTTTTTTCTGTTGGAAAATAATAAGTTAGGGTTTGTGATCCGGAGAGATGAAGATTGAAATTTTCATCTCGATTGGAGGAAGAAGCTTAAATACAAAATACACAATTGTGGACCTAAGATGCCGAGAATGCTTATTGATGCAAATGCAAATGCAAATACAAGACTTTGAATCTTGTGAGAAATCACAAGAGACAAACTTTTATTACTGGGGAACAGTGATATTTACAGGTGAGCAACATAAAGTGACCCGACTGGGGGAAAAATGATAGGGGGAGGAAAATGATCCAACTCCATTGGTGAAGCAATGTAGTTTTACTGGGGATAAGTTGCCTACTATCATATAGATAGTTTATAAAAGACAATGAGAAATATCACTTACTACCTTATGGATAGCTTAGCGAAGGTAAATGAGAAGAAAGAGAGACACTGTTTACTACCATATGGATAGCTTAACGAGTGACAAATATTGCTAACTAACATATGGATAGTCTAGCAGAAACAGAAATGACAAAAATTGTCTACCAACATATGGATGGTTTTGATATGTATATTACCTACTACCATATGGATAGCTTATAAAAGGTAATAACAAAAATGAGACACCGTCTACCAACATATGGATGGCTTATAAAAGACGAGTGACAAACATTGCTAACTAACATATGGATAGTCTAGCAGAAACAAAAAATGACAAAAATTTTCTACCAACATATGGATGGTTTTGATATGTATATTACCTACTACCATATGGATAGCTTATAAAAGGTAATAACAAAAACGAGACACCGTCTACCAACATATGGATGGCTTATAAAAGACGAGTGACAAACATTGCTAACTAACATATGGATAGTCTAGCAGAAATAAAAAATGACAAAAATTGTCTACCAACATATGGATGGTTTTGATATGTATATTACCTACTACCATATGGATAGCTTATAAAAGGTAATAACAAAAACGAGAGGGACTTCCCCGAAGGGAATATATAACTCTGCCAGGGACTCCAAAGGAGATATAGGAAGGTTTGATTGAAAAATACAAATTTCTCAAAATGAGAAGCCATCTGAAAAGTTCTTGGTTAACATCTCTTGACCAGACATACTGGGGATGACATCATACGGGGAAGTTGGGAATATATATGGGTTGGTACACAGGTTACTCAAATGAAGAGACTGTCGCTCGCTGATTGAAATTAGAACTGGGTCCAGGAAAGAAACTGGAGAGAAATAGTCAAACAAACTCTATACCCAATGAGAAATGAGCTCGACTGGGGGATCTTCCTGTCCATGTATTCGGAAAGGGATATAACTGAAGCAACCTTCTTCCACGAGGATGAGCTCGGTGGGGAATTTTTTTGAAAGGACATACACTTTCTGCTTATGGCTGACAATCTACTTGGGGAGAGTGACACGTCCACCCCTATTCTTTGAGGACACACACAACTGATATTAATAATATTAAGAGAATGTAGCCATGCATGTATTATGGAAATATATATGTGTTATGCTTGCATGCATGTCATGTATGTGTATGCTGACAAAACTGATTGGACAAAAACGACTGAGGGTAAACCAACATCGCAGTACGTTCAAATACTCGGCCAACCTTAACAAATTGTATACATCACTTGAGATGGACCAGAGACACCGATTGGAGAAGTCTGATTATGAAACTCAAACTTTTTCAAGGAGGACAAATCTTATAGGGGAAAGACCCGATATTGGTCCGAAGTCGCCATTTGAAACTAAGTGGGAAACTCCTTTTAACTGTTTTCTCTTTTTGAGATAACTGCCCATGTCCCCCTTTGTTTTCATCACTTAAAGAGAACGTGTTCGTAATTGCCCCTCCCCCTTTTTTTAAAAGAGTGGAATCATTGTGTACATTCTTTTTTTTTGAAGACTTTTGTTCCAAACATTACCATTATATAAAAAGAAGTTATGCAAAACAAAAATAAACAAGAATTCCAAATGAATAGGGAAGGTTCAAATTTCATTAATTGAATGGTAGCTTGCAAAAAGCGTGCCCCATGGATCATTACAAAAAGTTGGAAAATGGTAAATACATGGAAAAGGCTACATTGTTACACGATAACCACTATTCTCTCTAGAAACTTTGAGTTCCAACTGTGTTTTAAGCTTTTTAGATTGAAGGTTGCTGACTCTTTAGTAGCTATATTGAATGCTCCAAGCAGACAAGTTTAACCTGATGCGGCTATTTTGTCGGAATCCTTAATTTTTGCCTAGATTGCCCTTTCAGGTTTTCAATCTACCAGGATAATCTTTAATTTTTTTTTTGGTGTCTCTAATTTTTGCCTGGGCCGCCCTTTCGGGTTTTCGGTCCACCGAGACGCTCATTTTTGCTTAAGCCGCCCTTTCGGGTTTTCGACTTAACGAGCTCTTTTTTTTTATTAGACAAAATATTTCTTTACTGCATCGGCATTCACAGGGCGTGGGAGTTCATCACCATCCATAGTTGCAAGTGTCATAGCGCCACCGGAGAAAGCTCTCTTAACAACGTATGGGCCTTCATAGTTAGGGGTCCACTTGCCCCTAGAATCTGGTTGGAAAGATAGAATCTTTTTTAGTACGAGGTCCCCTTCTTTGAACTCACGGGGTCGAACCTTCCTATCAAAAGCTTGTTTCATCCTTTTTTGATACAACTGACCATGGGCCAAGGCAGTCATGCGTTTCTCCTCAATTAGATTCAATTGGTCATATCTACTTTGACACCATTCAGCCTCAGACAATTTGGCTTCCATCAGAACTCTCATTGACGGAATCTCGACCTCTACGGGTAACACTGCTTCCATGCCATATACGAGAGAGAAAGGGGTTGCCCCTGTTGAAGTGCGGACTGAAGTGCGATACCCATGCAAGGCAAATGGTAACATCTCATGCCAATCCTTATAAGTAACGACCATTTTCTGAACGATCTTCTTGATATTCTTATTTGCAGCCTCAACAGCCCCATTCATCTTGGGTCTGTATGGAGAAGAGTTATGATGTTCAATTTTGAAGTCATCGCACAATTCTTTCATCATTTTATTATTCAAATTTGACCCATTGTCCGTAATGATTCTGCTTGGGACGCCGTACCGGCAAATGAGTTGATTCTTGATGAACTTGACTACCACTTGTCTGGTTACATTCACGTATGATGCCGCTTCAACCCACTTGGTGAAATAGTCGATGGCCACTAGGATGAAGCGGTGTCCGTTTGAAGCTTTTGGCTCAATCATACCAATCATGTCGATACCCCACATAGAGAAGGGCCATGGAGAAGAAAGAACATTGAGCAGAGTTGGTGGCACATGTATCTTGTCAGCGTAAATCTGGCATTTGTGGCATACCCTTACATGTTTGTAGCAATCAGATTCCATTGTCATCCAATAGTAGCCAGCCCTTAACATTTTCTTAGCCATTGCATGTCCGTTAGAATGAGTGCCAAAAGACCCTTCATGCACTTCATTCATTAACATTTCCGCTTCGAGTTTATCCACACATCTGAGAAGGACCATGTCAAAGTTTCTTTTGTACAATATGCCCTCATTAAGGAAGAAATTGCCAGACAACCTTCTCAAGGTCTTTTTATCTTTATTGGATGCCCCAAGTGGGTATTCCTGACTTTGAAGGAACTGTTTAATGTCGTGAAACCACGGCTTGTTGTCTACGACGTCTTCAATGGCAAACACATGAGCAGGTCTTTCGAGACGCCTAATGCTGATCCGGGGCATGTCATTCCAACGACTCACTTCAAACATGGAGGATAGGGTGGCTAAGGCATCTGCCATTTGGTTTTCCTCCCGGGGGATGTGATGCAATTCCACTTTATTGAAGAAAGTGAGGAGACGCCTCGCATAGTCTTTGTAGGGGACCAGGCCTTGATGACGAGTTTCCCATTCTCCTTTGATTTGATTAATCACAAGGGCTGAATCTCCATATATGTCGAGGACTTTGATCCTTAGGTCAATGGCTTCTTCAATCCCCATGATGCAAGCTTCATATTCTGCGATGTTGTTTGTACAATCGAATAGCAATCTAGCAGAAAAAGGGATGTGAGTGCCCTTGGGAGTAATGATGACTGCCCCGATTCCGTTACCATATGCGTTAACAGCTCCATCGAATATCAAACCCCACCTGGATTCAGGGTCCGGACCTTCTTCAGGTAATGGTTCTTCACAGTCTTTCATCTTTAAATGCATTATCTCTTCATCAGGAAAGTCAAACTTGATAGATTGGTAGTCGTCAATGGGCTGGTGAGCCAAATGATCAGCGATAATGCTTCCTTTGATTGCCTTTTGGGTACGGTACTCAATGTCGTACTCGGACAACAACATCTGCCAACGGGCAATCCTTCCAGTTAGAGCAGGTTTCTCGAAGATATATTTGATCGGATCCATTTTTGATATCAACCAGGTGGTATGATTAATCATATACTGGCGGAGGCGTTTGGCAGCCCATGCTAAAGCACAACAGGTCTTTTCAAGCGTAGAGTAACGAGACTCACACTCCGTGAACTTCTTACTCAAATAGTAAATGGCATGCTCCTTTCTTCTGGTTCCATCTTGCTGACCAAGTACACAACCCATTGAATCATCTAACACTGTTAGGTACATGATTAGTGGTCTGCCCTCGACTGGAGGGACCAAGATTGGAGGCTCTAGCAAATATTCTTTGATATTGTCGAACGCTTTCTGACAATCCTCGGTCCAAGTAATCCCTTGATCTTTGCGGAGAAGTTTGAATATGGGCCCGCAAGTAGCAGTCATATGAGAGATAAATCTGGAGATGTAATTTAATCGTCCAAGAAAGCCTCTTACTTGCTTTTCAGTCCTCGGAGCAGGCATCTCTCGAATAGCTCTGACTTTGTCTGGGTCTACTTCAATACCCTTTTGGCTGATGATGAAGCCTAAAAGTTTTCCTGATCGGACACCAAAGGTGCACTTATTGGGGTTCAAACGAAGCCGATACTTTCTCAACCGCAAGAACAATTTCAAAAGATGCCCAACATGCTCCTCTTCAGTCCTAGACTTAGCGATCATATCGTCCACATAAACCTCAATCTCTTTATGCATCATATCGTGAAAGAGAGTAGTCATGGCTCTTTGATAAGTAGCTCCCGCGTTCTTCAATCCAAACGGCATCACCTTATAGCAAAAGGTCCCCCATGGTGTGATGAAAGACGTCTTTTCTCTATCCTCGGGTGCCATCTTGATTTGATTATATCCGGAGAATCCATCCATGAAGGAGAAAACATTGAACTTTGCCGTATTGTCGACCAACATATCAATATGCGGCAATGGGAAATCATCTTTCGGACTGGCCTTGTTTAGGTCTCGGTAATCAACACACATCCTAACCTTACCATCCTTCTTTGGAACTGGTACTATGTTGGCCAACCATTGGGGGTATTCAGATGTAACAAGAAAACCTGCATCAATCTGCTTCTGAACTTCCTCCTTGATCTTGACTGCTAAGTCGGGATGAGTCCTTCTCAACTTCTGTTTGACTGGTAGGCATTCAGGCTTTAGTGGTAAGTGATGTTCCACAATGTCAGTATCCAATCCTGGCATGTCTTGATATGACCAAGCAAACACATCAACATATTCTTTGAGAAGCTCCGTCAATCTGCTCTTGACATCTTCATCTAGTAGTGCCCCAATCCTGACTTCCTTCTTATCTTCTTCAGTGCCTAAATTAATCGTTTCCAAAGGCTCTTCGTGAGGCTGAATGACTTTTTCTTCATGCTCAAGTAAGCGAGAAATCTCATCTGGAATTCCTTCATCACCCTCGTCTTCGGCTTCAAACACAGGAAACTCAAAGTTGGGGGAGGGCATAGGGTTATTTTGTTCAATGGGGTCATTGATGGTTAATCTGCACATGTGATTTATGCTTGATTTTAGAATGCATATGATAAATACATGTAGATTTTTTTTATATTATTTTTTTTTTTTTTTTTTAAAAAAGAAGGAGTGCTTCCTTTTTTGTTCTTTTCAGTGTTTTTTTTTTTTACCATTTTCCAGAAAAAGCACAAAAGTAAAAAAAATAATAATAAAAAACAGATGAAATGAGAGTCAAAACGACATTTTTATTGATGATAATATTTGAAACAGGAATGCCCTACACATGGTTCACTCTTGCCTTGGGCAGAGCAAGAGGAATTATTTTAAAAAGTGCCCTAACACAAGTTCACTTTCGTCTTGGGCAGAACGAAAGGATTTTTTGAAAGGAGACAAACAAACACATTACTTAGACAAATGAGTAACGGAGGGAACGTCGACAGCTATCCAATTGTGGCAAACCACTCCTCTTGTGACGAAGCTTGGCAAATCTTCCTCGGTACTGTCTTCGGTAATGGCATCGACTTCTGGAGATGGAAGGTGGATGAACCCAGCACTACAGAAGATGTCTTCAATTGGTTTGGTGGCAGCATTTGGGCTGACAGCTTTTGCAGATGGTGGAGAGAAACCCAACCCTTCTCGAAACTTGTTTTCCGGTAGCGTCAGAACTTGCCCCCAACCGGTCGATGAACCATTCTGAACTATTTCTCGTGCATCCTTTAATGACGCCATGGGTCCCTTATTCTTCTTGGTGCCCTCATCATCTAAAGAAAGACTTTGAAATTGTGTCCCAACCACATCGGGATCATCTTCAATGATGGCACTAACTTCTGAGTGAATGAACCCTGCACTATGGAAAGTATCTTCAATCGGTTTGATGACGACATTCGGCCTAGCAGATGAAAGAGAGAAACCCAATCCTTCGCGATGCTTATTTTCTGGCAAAATCACAACTTGTCCCCAACCTGCAGACAACCTATCACGAACCACTTCTTGTGCGTCTCTCAAGGAGGAAATTGACGCCATATTCTTCTTGGCATGCTTATCATTTAAGGAGAGACTTTGGGAATGCATTCCACCGACATTAGAAACATCTTCAATAATGACATTAACTTCCGGTAAGGAAGGGTGAATGAACCCAGCACTGTAGAAAGTATCTTCAATTGGTCCGTTGACCACATTCCGCTTGGGAGCCCTTGTAGATGAAGGAGAGAAACCCACCCCTTCACGATACTTGTTCTCTGGCAAAGTCACGACTTGCCCCCAACCTGCAGACAAACCATTTTGAACCACCTCTTGTGCATCTTTAAAGGAAGAAATGGATGTCACATTCTTCTTGGTATTCTTGTCATCTAATGAGAGACCTTGGAATTGCGTTCCATCAACATCACTAGCACTGATGAAAGAGAAAGACGACAAATGGCTCACCAACAAAGCTTGCTCACCACCTACAATGACCAACTTTCCATTCTTTACAAATTTCAGCTTTTGGTGAAGCGTAGACGTCACTGCTCCTGCATCATGAATCCATGGCCGACCCAACAAACAACTGTACGCGGCTTGGATATCCATCACTTGAAAAGTAATCTGGAACAAGTGTGGCCCGATCATCATGGGTAAGTCGACCTCTCCAATGACAGGCTTCTTTGAGCCATCAAAAGCTTTAACCACTACTCCATTGTGCCTCATCGGGGCCCCTTGGTAAGAGAGTCGAGCAAGAGTCGCTTTAGGCATCACATTTAGAGACGAGCCAGTGTCTACCAGCACATTTGACAATGCATCAGAATGACAATTCATTGATATGTGCAAGGCAAGATTGTGATTCTTTCCTCCTTTCGGCAGTTCTTCGTCACTGAAACTCAAGCTATTGCAAGCAGTGATATTCCCCACTATTCCACCGAATTGGCCAACTGACACATCATGGTCCACGAAAGCTTGGTCCAAAACTTTTATCAAAGCTTCCCTATGGGCATCAGAATTCATCAGCAAAGATAACACAGATATTTTCGAAGGGGTTTGCAACAATTGGTCAACCACCTTGTACTCGCTCTTTTTTATCAATTCTAAGATCTCATCGAAATCTGAATCGGGTCTAGTCCCACTGGACTGGCCCTTGCCTTTATTCAAATCTGGACTCAAGACACGAACTTCTTCCCGCACCTCTTTATTCACTAGATCTTCAGACTTCTTTTGGACCATTGAGGGAAATACTCGTCCACTCCTCGTGACTCTACTCACTTCGGCGATGTTGACCGATGGTGGTAAAGCAGGTATGGGAACCTCGCGCCCATTTTCTATCATTGTGGCGTTGTATTTGTAAGGTATAGCCTTTTCAGAAATGTAAGGCATCGGTCCCGGTAAGGAAATCACTAATGGGGTGACGATAGATCGTTGACTGTTGTAGGCCACTTCTATATGCTCGGGAATGTCAAACTCAGGTATTATAACAAACACTTCGCCATTGCCATCATTTGGATCTTCATCCTCATTCCTCTTATAAGTGATTTGAAGCTCTCTTCTATCCAGCATACCTTGTATATCAGCCCTCACTTGTTGACAACCTCGCGGATTGTTGGGGCAAATCGGACAAGCCTCATGATCATGTTTAAAGAAGAACAACTTACACAAATTCTTGTGCGTCTGGACCAATGGTTCTCGGATATGCCGAATATCGAAAACCTGAAATTTCCCTGGACACCCAAACACCATGTTGACAGATGCCCCATGATTTGGTAATGGGTTGTCTTGAACATTCGGATTTACGTCCTTGAAGGACAAGACATTTGCTCGGATTAACCTTTGGACTTCAGACTTCAATATAAAGCAATGCTCAGTGTCATGACCCGGTGCCCCTTGATGGAAAGCGCAGGAGAGATCAGCTCGGTACCATCCTGGCAATATCTCGGGAACTCGGGGAGGTGCTCTAGTTTGAATCAACTTCTTCTCGAGCAGGGCAGGAAGTAATTCTGCATACTTCATAGGAATGGGATCATATTGTGGTGGTGGCCTCTGAGCGCGGTTTTGCTGGGCATACTGTGGCGAAATTTGTTGTTGATATTGCTGCTGATATGGTTGTTGGTATTGTTGTTGAGGTTTTTGCTGGAACTGTGGCCGATAACCGGGACTCTGGGAAACAGTGGCAACATGTTGGTATCCTGCATACCGTTGCTGAGGTCGCCCATGGGCCACCATACTGACTTCCTGTTCCTTTTTCCTTTGAAAGTTGTTCCCAAACTTCTTCACGGTGCTAGTTGGGACACTCTCCTTAACCAATCGTCCTTGTCGGACTCCTTCTTCGAGGCGCACGCCTATGTTTACCAACTCGGTGAAATCATTGGTAGGGCTAGCAATCATTCTTTCATAGTAAAAAGGGCCGAGTGTATTCAGAAAAATTCTGGCCATTTCATCCTCGTCTTTGAGTGAGTTAACTTGAGCAGCAACTTCCCTCCACCTTTGTGCATACTCTTTAAAGGTTTCCTTATCTTTTTGTGACATGGCTTGGAGTTGGTCTCTATTCGGGGCCATATCCAGGTTATACTTGTATTGGCGAACAAAGGCCTCACCCAAATCATTGAACGTCCGAATCTTCACACCGTCTAGGCTCATATACCATTTCAGGGCGGCACCCGTCAAACTGTCTTGAAAGTAGTGAATCAACAGTTGATCGTTGTCGGTCTGAGTAGACATTTTCCGAGCGTACATCACAAGGTGGCTTTGGGGACAAGTATTCCCTTTGTACTTCTCGAAATCAGGAACCTTGAACTTAGCTGGGATTTGGACATTTGGCACTAAGCACAAATCATGAGCGTTCTTCCCAAACAGGTCCTTCCCCCGGAGAGCTTTGATTTCCCGCTGCATATCGTCAAATTTCTCCAAGATCTCGTCCATTCGACTATATCCCCTCACGTTCTCCGCATGGTAGATGGGTTCGTTGTCGTGTGGGGTAACATGAATCAACGGGTTTGTAACAACCGTCGTAGGTTGTGAGATAGGGACATGAATTTGAGGGAGTGGGGTTCCTGATTGAGGCACCGGAATTGCATGTTGAATAGTGGGAGTCGGGATTTCGGTAGCGCCCGGGTGACCTCCTCCATTGAAGTTCAAAGGCATGCCCCAAGGGTATCCTTCAGGCATATTCTGTTGAGGCGTGCTACCATGTGTCGTTGGGATTGGGGTTGGGACAATTTCTGAGATCACCGGTGCTTGGGGAGTCGGTGGTCTATTCTGCGCTGCCACTAGTGCTTCTACCAAGGCATTCACCCTATCCAATTCTGCCCTGAATGTTGTTACTTGCTCGTGAAGCTGTGCGTTCTCTTGTTCCAAAGCGTCCATCTTCTTTCTTCTTAGCCGAGTATTGTGCGCGCGAGTTGGTTTCGGACGCGGTAGTCGGGCCACTTTGGGAAGAGACCGGTCGACAAACTCCCTTTTGAGAAAGACAGGAATCAGTTTTTTTGAACTTTATGCATGTATGCATGTAAATATGAACATATGTATGCATGATAAAAATAAAATTTTATTCGTATTTTACTTTGAGGGGAACACATAAGCGAACAATCATTAAAGGCTTTTGAAAGAAATAAAGCAACAAAAGTATAAGATCCACCGATAAGGTTCAACATTGATTTCATAATACTCAAAATACAAAGCACAAATTCCTTCATAAAGTTTAACTTTGATTGCAAAATATTTAGAAGTACAAATCACAATTTCCTCTCATGGGATTATAACAAAATATTCAAAACATGCGTTACAAGTTTCCAACATAAAGTTTAATCATTACAAATCATGAATCAACATTAAATGCTTTTTTAGCCTCGGCCAATTCTTCCTTGTAAAACTCCACCATTTCCTTGCAATACTCCATGAACTTTTTGATGTCTGAAGGAACTTCGTAGTAAGACATGGCTATCTCGGCCTTTGCTAGCTTTTTTGGAAGACTTTCGATGACCATGTTTGAGAAAGCGGCCAATTTTGCAAATTCATCTCTCCACCTATCTGAATCACCCCACACCAACTCAAGTACCATTCCACGTTGAGCCATCTTGGTATTTACCTCTTCGAGTTCTTCATTCAAACGTGCAACCCGTTCTTCATACACCCTAAGAATGTGTTCGATTTCAGCTTGGATATGTTCACACCTTGCTCTTTCTTGGAAGTAAAGATTTTCAAACTCTTGCTTTCGACCAACTTCTAAATGTAGCTGTTCTTCGAACTCTTGGCTTTTCTGGGCGAGGACTCTTTCCATGTGAGCTTGGAGGTACTCTCGCCTTGCCTTTTCTTGGGTGTATAGTCCTTCAAACTCTTGACTTTGGTTACCCTCGTGACGCCATTGTTTCTTAATCTTCTTGGTCTCTTCAACTTGCTCTAGGTATCTTAATCTCCATTTCTTTTGAGAAGCAGTGGCCGACTGTCCGAATTCTTTTACTTTTCCATAGGACTGTTTGAGCCTTTCTATCTCCTCATCCTTGGCAATGATATTTTCTCTTGCGCTGAGCATACCATCCCCGATCTTTTCTCTTTTATCCTCAGACTCTTTTAAACTTTTCTGACTTTCTTGCAAGACCCCTTCTTGGTACTTTAGATCTCTTTCTAGCCTTGCTCTTTTTCCTTCGACTTGCAAATACTTCGATTCCCAATCTTCATTTTTCTTTTGAAGTTCTGAAATCTGGGCTTTCAACTCTTCAGCTTCCTCAATAGGAACCATAGTGATTCGTTCGGGTGACAAAGGTCTAACTACCATATCGAAAGGTAGTCGATTAGCTTCAACTCTTTCCCGCACCCATTGAGTGTAGAGTGGCTTGGCTACGCAATTCTTTTTGGTCCAAGGTTTCTTGTGTATTTGCCCCCAAGCTCTTCGGATTTTCCTTAGCAATGCGGGGTTTTCCTCTCCCTCTTTCAAGATAAATTCCTCCAACAAACTATTGTCTGGTTTATCCTCCATTGGATACCCTAGTTGTCGAAACGCGAGGACGGGATTATAGTTAACGCACCCTCGAGTTCCCACAAGAGGTACGTTGGGAAAGTCGCCGCAACTGAGGATGATTTCTGTACCATCTAACTCTCGAGAATACCAAAAAATATCCTTTTCAGTGAGAGCCATCATCCTTTGATGCCATTTTAAGCCGGCGGGATTTGACACAAAAGAATCTTTCCTTGGTAGATGAGAAGTTAGCCACACTTGTAGTAAGGGAACACAACAGAATAACATACCCTTCCTTCGCCTTTCATATTTGATGTGGAGGGAATAATAAAGATCGGATAGTAAGGCGGAGACAGGGTTCCCGGCTATGAATACTCCGATGGCGGAAAAGTCCACAAAATTCTCAACGTCGGGAAACAGCACTAATCCGTATACCAAGAGAGCTAGCACCGCATTGAATGGTTTCCAATCCTTCTTTTCCAATAGAGCTTGAGCTTTCGTTTCCAACACACCTCTCGAGAATCCTTTGGAAACTCCCTTCCTATCATTCTTCTTGTCTTCTAGCCATGATGATACCTCGTCGCTTGTAAGATGAAGAGCTTTGGCAATTTCCTTCATATGAGGTTCCTCTCCCAAACCCACATAAGGCCCGTGGTTTTCTAGATTACAACCCAGGATCTTGGCGAATTCTTCTAGTGTGGGGGCCAACTGGAAGTCTTGAAAAGTGAAACATCGGAGTGGTGGATCATAGAAATGAGCTAGGGTGGTTAGCGCCATATCGTCTATCTCTACATGCAGCAAATTGAGTATCAACCCATAATCTAACTCAAAATTTTTCTTGGCGATCGACGTCATCCCCTCACTCAACCCTTTGAGGCTCTCCACTTGTGGTTTCTTGACTTTGAGTGTGGGCGTGTGTCTTCTTGTTGAAGCCATATTTCTTCCTTTTTTTTTTGAGCTTTTTAATCAACTGTTCACTCAAGTCCCCTATAAAGCAAAATGTACATGCAAAAATTATTTTCATGAATGCAAATGTTATGGTATGGAAGGATATGATCCGGAATATTTTGAATACTAGTTACATGGTACTATTTTAAAAGTTTTCCAAACTACCACCCCTCACATGTAGATTCTAGGCTTCATAATGGTTCCTAAAATCATTGATCTTACTTGAAAGTATCACAGCCATTGCAAATCCTCACAAGACTGTAACACTTCCAAGGGATCTCTTTTAGGTGTGGCTTTCGCGTCAACCCTACGAGGTATCCACCAAGAAGGTCAACATTTAACCACCAATTAGGGTTCTAAACAGAGGTCCCTAATAACATGTTTCGAGGTTCTAGATTGGTTTAAAAGGTCCCTAGAGTCATGGATCCAACGAGAAAATATCATCGCCATTGCAAATCCTCGCAAGACAACAATATTCCCAAGAGGGTCTACTCTAGGTGTGATTTTCATGTTAACCCTACAAGGTATCCACCAAGAAGGCCAACACTCGACCACTAACTTATCCTAAGTTTTTGCTCAAATCCGGGTAGAGGACTTTTCTCTCATAAATATCAAACCCAAACATATAAGCATAATAAAGCAATATAAAATATTACGAGAAAAATAAAAGCACAAAATATAACATAGATACAAGTTAGGCTCAACCCTCTTGGGGAGTCCCCAGTGAAGTCGCCATTTCTGTCGCGGTGATTTTCGGACGCCAAGCTATTGGTTAACTTTGGTTCTCAAAAATTATGATTCACCACCGAGCTTTAATTTATCCAAGGGAAGGGGAAAAGATCGAATAAACCCATAATAAAAAATTAGAGATTTTAAGGTTCGGGGGTTAGTTATACAAAGGGAAGGTATCAGCATCCTATGTATCCGTAGTACTCTACGGGAACCTCTTGTAAAATATGTATTTCTTTGTGCTAAAATGTTTTGCTTGTAAAATTTGCTTATAAATGATTGGGTAACGATGAGAGAATTTTTTTATTAATTTTGGGATATTCAAAAGAAAAGAAGAAAAAAAGTTTTATTAATTTTGAATTGGGAAGACACAAGGTCTTTTGCACTACGTACCCGCGAGGGATCAAAATCTCGTAGTTCGGGGTAAAATTTGTAAAGTGATTTGTTTTGATTGATTTTTAGGAGAAAAGACGAGTCGTCATCTTAAGTTTAAACTCCTTTTAAATCCACCACGAACATACTGAAAAGTTTATATCTTTTCCTGCCATATGTCATGGGAAAATGAATTTCAACTAGGGATGACTCATGTCTAAACTCTCTTGAGAAAAAAAGTTTGAATTTGAAAAAAGCCAAGCGGCAAAAGATTTGAATTGTTTTTGTATTTTTTAGTTTTCTGTGAAAATATTTAAATACGCTTAAGTGTATTAGAGCGTTTATAAAAAAAAGGTTTGAAAAAAAAGTTTCTCGACGAAAGTCGAAGTTTATTATAAAAAGATTTCTTTTTTTTGAAATATTTGAAGGTTTTAGTTTTTTTTGTTATTTTTTAGAAAAAAAGTATTTTAGAACGTCGGTTATTCGGACCGCAAGCCATCCGGCAGGAAATCCGAAGTCACCGGAGAGTGAAAAGTCATCCGCCAAACCACTCCTTTTTTCATTCTTCTTTTACTTAAATAAAATGATTTTTTTATTTCAAGTTCAAAAATAGCGAACAAGTAAAAGCGAGAAAAAACAACGTAACGTGGGGTTAATGAAACATTTCCCTTTTCTTTTGGACTTACACGAAATAAATCACACAATATATTTTTTGCAATTTTACATCGAAGCAATGATAAACAAAATAAATAACAATGCATATTTTGGCGTTTTGATATTTAAATATAGCATATAACATGTAAATAATGTACAAAATAAATAAATTAAATGACATTCGAATATAATAGACCAAATAAAATAAAATAAAAAAAAAAAAAAAGTAGAGCAGGGGGTGTGAATAGCAAGACAGGGGGGTGTGGATAGCAAAACTGGACCAGGCCCAGTCCCATAAGGCCCAAGGGTGTGCGTTTTTTGTGCAAAAAAAACAGGGATGAGATCTGGGCCGTCTGATTGATCAGACAGCCCTGATCTGATCATAGAAGTAATGAATCAGGGACCATAGATCAGATCTGGATGGTTCTGGGTGCGCTGGTGCACCGTAAGGCCATGCACCAGCACGCACCTGATTGGCTCAGGGTATAAATACCCAAAACCCACAAAAAAATCACATTTCTCTCATTTTTCTCTCTCTCACCGCCCACTTCTCTTCTTCTCTCTTCTTCTTCATCTCCTAGCTCTGCTAGGGTTCATCTTCAAGATGAACAAGGGATGAACTTCATCCCTTCCGGCGAGACGTCGCCACGCCGGAGCGATTCCGGCGGCTGCTCCGCCGGCAAACCTCTTTTTTTTTAAAAAAAAAAAACAATTTTTTTTACATCAAAACCTTCTAAATCCCTTTCTAAACCCAAATCCACAAACAAAAACCCCCAAATTTTAGCCAAATCTCCTAGATCGGAAAAAATAAAAAAACAAAAAAACCCAACCTTTCACGTTTTTGGTTCTGGATCTGCTTGTTTCTCTTCTTCTCCTCTCTGATTCTGCTCGCGTTTTTTTTGAAGAAAAGAGGTTTGTTTGATTTCTGTTTTTTTTTGTTGTTTTTCGTATTTTTGTGTTTTGAAAAAAAAGAATGTTTCTTTTGATTTTTTTTGGTTCCGTTTTCTGATTTTTTTGGAGAAAGAAAAAAAACAGTGTTGTTTTTTTTGGTATGGAATTTGAAACGGTTTTTTTTTTGTTCCTGGTTTTGGATGTTTGTTTCTTTTTTGTGTTTGGATCTGGATGTTTTTTTTCTGTTGGAAAATAATAAGTTAGGGTTTGTGATCCGGAGAGATGAAGATTGAAATTTTCATCTCGATTGGAGGAAGAAGCTTAAATACAAAATACACAATTGTGGACCTAAGATGCCGAGAATGCTTATTGATGCAAATGCAAATGCAAATACAAGACTTTGAATCTTGTGAGAAATCACAAGAGACAAACTTTTATTACTGGGGAACAGTGATATTTACAGGTGAGCAACATAAAGTGACCCGACTGGGGGAAAAATGATAGGGGGAGGAAAATGATCCAACTCCATTGGTGAAGCAATGTAGTTTTACTGGGGATAAGTTGCCTACTATCATATAGATAGTTTATAAAAGACAATGAGAAATATCACTTACTACCTTATGGATAGCTTAGCGAAGGTAAATGAGAAGAAAGAGAGACACTGTTTACTACCATATGGATAGCTTAACGAGTGACAAATATTGCTAACTAACATATGGATAGTCTAGCAGAAACAGAAATGACAAAAATTGTCTACCAACATATGGATGGTTTTGATATGTATATTACCTACTACCATATGGATAGCTTATAAAAGGTAATAACAAAAATGAGACACCGTCTACCAACATATGGATGGCTTATAAAAGACGAGTGACAAACATTGCTAACTAACATATGGATAGTCTAGCAGAAACAAAAAATGACAAAAATTTTCTACCAACATATGGATGGTTTTGATATGTATATTACCTACTACCATATGGATAGCTTATAAAAGGTAATAACAAAAACGAGACACCGTCTACCAACATATGGATGGCTTATAAAAGACGAGTGACAAACATTGCTAACTAACATATGGATAGTCTAGCAGAAATAAAAAATGACAAAAATTGTCTACCAACATATGGATGGTTTTGATATGTATATTACCTACTACCATATGGATAGCTTATAAAAGGTAATAACAAAAACGAGAGGGACTTCCCCGAAGGGAATATATAACTCTACCAGGGACTCCAAAGGAGATATAGGAAGGTTTGATTGAAAAATACAAATTTCTCAAAATGAGAAGCCATCTGAAAAGTTCTTGGTTAACATCTCTTGACCAGACATACTGGGGATGACATCATACGGGGAAGTTGGGAATATATATGGGTTGGTACACAGGTTACTCAAATGAAGAGACTGTCGCTCGCTGATTGAAATTAGAACTGGGTCCAGGAAAGAAACTGGAGAGAAATAGTCAAACAAACTCTATACCCAATGAGAAATGAGCTCGACTGGGGGATCTTCCTGTCCATGTATTCGGAAAGGGATATAACTGAAGCAACCTTCTTCCACGAGGATGAGCTCGGTGGGGAATTTTTTTGAAAGGACATACACTTTCTGCTTATGGCTGACAATCTACTTGGGGAGAGTGACACGTCCACCCCTATTCTTTGAGGACACACACAACTGATATTAATAATATTAAGAGAATGTAGCCATGCATGTATTATGGAAATATATATGTGTTATGCTTGCATGCATGTCATGTATGTGTATGCTGACAAAACTGATTGGACAAAAACGACTGAGGGTAAACCAACATCGCAGTACGTTCAAATACTCGGCCAACCTTAACAAATTGTATACATCACTTGAGATGGACCAGAGACACCGATTGGAGAAGTCTGATTATGAAACTCAAACTTTTTCAAGGAGGACAAATCTTATAGGGGAAAGACCCGATATTGGTCCGAAGTCGCCATTTGAAACTAAGTGGGAAACTCCTTTTAACTGTTTTCTCTTTTTGAGATAACTGCCCATGTCCCCCTTTGTTTTCATCACTTAAAGAGAACGTGTTCGTAATTGCCCCTCCCCCTTTTTTTAAAAGAGTGGAATCATTGTGTACATTCTTTTTTTTTGAAGACTTTTGTTCCAAACATTACCATTATATAAAAAGAAGTTATGCAAAACAAAAATAAACAAGAATTCCAAATGAATAGGGAAGGTTCAAATTTCATTAATTGAATGGTAGCTTGCAAAAAGCGTGCCCCATGGATCATTACAAAAAGTTGGAAAATGGTAAATACATGGAAAAGGCTACATTGTTACACGATAACCACTATTCTCTCTAGAAACTTTGAGTTCCAACTGTGTTTTAAGCTTTTTAGATTGAAGGTTGCTGACTCTTTAGTAGCTATATTGAATGCCCCAAGCAGACAAGTTTAACCTGATGCGGCTATTTTGTCGGAATCCTTAATTTTTGCCTAGATTGCCCTTTCAGGTTTTCAATCTACCAGGATAATCTTTAATTTTTTTTTTGGTGTCTCTAATTTTTGCCTGGGCCGCCCTTTCGGGTTTTCGGTCCACCGAGACGCTCATTTTTGCTTAAGCCGCCCTTTCGGGTTTTCGACTTAACGAGCTCTTTTTTTTTATTAGACAAAATATTTCTTTACTGCATCGGCATTCACAGGGCGTGGGAGTTCATCACCATCCATAGTTGCAAGTGTCATAGCGCCACCGGAGAAAGCTCTCTTAACAACGTATGGGCCTTCATAGTTAGGGGTCCACTTGCCCCTAGAATCTGGTTGGAAAGATAGAATCTTTTTTAGTACGAGGTCCCCTTCTTTGAACTCACGGGGTCGAACCTTCCTATCAAAAGCTTGTTTCATCCTTTTTTGATACAACTGACCATGGGCCAAGGCAGTCATGCGTTTCTCCTCAATTAGATTCAATTGGTCATATCTACTTTGACACCATTCAGCCTCAGACAATTTGGCTTCCATCAGAACTCTCATTGACGGAATCTCGACCTCTACGGGTAACACTGCTTCCATGCCATATACGAGAGAGAAAGGGGTTGCCCCTGTTGAAGTGCGGACTGAAGTGCGATACCCATGCAAGGCAAATGGTAACATCTCATGCCAATCCTTATAAGTAACGACCATTTTCTGAACGATCTTCTTGATATTCTTATTTGCAGCCTCAACAGCCCCATTCATCTTGGGTCTGTATGGAGAAGAGTTATGATGTTCAATTTTGAAGTCATCGCACAATTCTTTCATCATTTTATTATTCAAATTTGACCCATTGTCCGTAATGATTCTGCTTGGGACGCCGTACCGGCAAATGAGTTGATTCTTGATGAACTTGACTACCACTTGTCTGGTTACATTCACGTATGATGCCGCTTCAACCCACTTGGTGAAATAGTCGATGGCCACTAGGATGAAGCGGTGTCCGTTTGAAGCTTTTGGCTCAATCATACCAATCATGTCGATACCCCACATAGAGAAGGGCCATGGAGAAGAAAGAACATTGAGCAGAGTTGGTGGCACATGTATCTTGTCAGCGTAAATCTGGCATTTGTGGCATACCCTTACATGTTTGTAGCAATCAGATTCCATTGTCATCCAATAGTAGCCAGCCCTTAACATTTTCTTAGCCATTGCATGTCCGTTAGAATGAGTGCCAAAAGACCCTTCATGCACTTCATTCATTAACATTTCCGCTTCGAGTTTATCCACACATCTGAGAAGGACCATGTCAAAGTTTCTTTTGTACAATATGCCCTCATTAAGGAAGAAATTGCCAGACAACCTTCTCAAGGTCTTTTTATCTTTATTGGATGCCCCAAGTGGGTATTCCTGACTTTGAAGGAACTGTTTAATGTCGTGAAACCACGGCTTGTTGTCTACGACGTCTTCAATGGCAAACACATGAGCAGGTCTTTCGAGACGCCTAATGCTGATCCGGGGCATGTCATTCCAACGACTCACTTCAAACATGGAGGATAGGGTGGCTAAGGCATCTGCCATTTGGTTTTCCTCCCGGGGGATGTGATGCAATTCCACTTTATTGAAGAAAGTGAGGAGACGCCTCGCATAGTCTTTGTAGGGGACCAGGCCTTGATGACGAGTTTCCCATTCTCCTTTGATTTGATTAATCACAAGGGCTGAATCTCCATATATGTCGAGGACTTTGATCCTTAGGTCAATGGCTTCTTCAATCCCCATGATGCAAGCTTCATATTCTGCGATGTTGTTTGTACAATCGAATAGCAATCTAGCAGAAAAAGGGATGTGAGTGCCCTTGGGAGTAATGATGACTGCCCCGATTCCGTTACCATATGCGTTAACAGCTCCATCGAATATCAAACCCCACCTGGATTCAGGGTCCGGACCTTCTTCAGGTAATGGTTCTTCACAGTCTTTCATCTTTAAATGCATTATCTCTTCATCAGGAAAGTCAAACTTGATAGATTGGTAGTCGTCAATGGGCTGGTGAGCCAAATGATCAGCGATAATGCTTCCTTTGATTGCCTTTTGGGTACGGTACTCAATGTCGTACTCGGACAACAACATCTGCCAACGGGCAATCCTTCCAGTTAGAGCAGGTTTCTCGAAGATATATTTGATCGGATCCATTTTTGATATCAACCAGGTGGTATGATTAATCATATACTGGCGGAGGCGTTTGGCAGCCCATGCTAAAGCACAACAGGTCTTTTCAAGCGTAGAGTAACGAGACTCACACTCCGTGAACTTCTTACTCAAATAGTAAATGGCATGCTCCTTTCTTCCGGTTCCATCTTGCTGACCAAGTACACAACCCATTGAATCATCTAACACTGTTAGGTACATGATTAGTGGTCTGCCCTCGACTGGAGGGACCAAGATTGGAGGCTCTAGCAAATATTCTTTGATATTGTCGAACGCTTTCTGACAATCCTCGGTCCAAGTAATCCCTTGATCTTTGCGGAGAAGTTTGAATATGGGCCCGCAAGTAGCAGTCATATGAGAGATAAATCTGGAGATGTAATTTAATCGTCCAAGAAAGCCTCTTACTTGCTTTTCAGTCCTCGGAGCAGGCATCTCTCGAATAGCTCTGACTTTGTCTGGGTCTACTTCAATACCCTTTTGGCTGATGATGAAGCCTAAAAGTTTTCCTGATCGGACACCAAAGGTGCACTTATTGGGGTTCAAACGAAGCCGATACTTTCTCAACCGCAAGAACAATTTCAAAAGATGCCCAACATGCTCCTCTTCAGTCCTAGACTTAGCGATCATATCGTCCACATAAACCTCAATCTCTTTATGCATCATATCGTGAAAGAGAGTAGTCATGGCTCTTTGATAAGTAGCTCCCGCGTTCTTCAATCCAAACGGCATCACCTTATAGCAAAAGGTCCCCCATGGTGTGATGAAAGACGTCTTTTCTCTATCCTCGGGTGCCATCTTGATTTGATTATATCCGGAGAATCCATCCATGAAGGAGAAAACATTGAACTTTGCCGTATTGTCGACCAACATATCAATATGCGGCAATGGGAAATCATCTTTCGGACTGGCCTTGTTTAGGTCTCGGTAATCAACACACATCCTAACCTTACCATCCTTCTTTGGAACTGGTACTATGTTGGCCAACCATTGGGGGTATTCAGATGTAACAAGAAAACCTGCATCAATCTGCTTCTGAACTTCCTCCTTGATCTTGACTGCTAAGTCGGGATGAGTCCTTCTCAACTTCTGTTTGACTGGTAGGCATTCAGGCTTTAGTGGTAAGTGATGTTCCACAATGTCAGTATCCAATCCTGGCATGTCTTGATATGACCAAGCAAACACATCAACATATTCTTTGAGAAGCTCCGTCAATCTGCTCTTGACATCTTCATCTAGTAGTGCCCCAATCCTGACTTCCTTCTTATCTTCTTCAGTGCCTAAATTAATCGTTTCCAAAGGCTCTTCGTGAGGCTGAATGACTTTTTCTTCATGCTCAAGTAAGCGAGAAATCTCATCTGGAATTCCTTCATCACCCTCGTCTTCGGCTTCAAACACAGGAAACTCAAAGTTGGGGGAGGGCATAGGGTTATTTTGTTCAATGGGGTCATTGATGGTTAATCTGCACATGTGATTTATGCTTGATTTTAGAATGCATATGATAAATACATGTAGATTTTTTTTATATTATTTTTTTTTTTTTTTTTTTTAAAAAAGAAGGAGTGCTTCCTTTTTTGTTCTTTTCAGTGTTTTTTTTTTTTACCATTTTCCAGAAAAAGCACAAAAGTAAAAAAAATAATAATAAAAAACAGATGAAATGAGAGTCAAAACGACATTTTTATTGATGATAATATTTGAAACAGGAATGCCCTACACATGGTTCACTCTTGCCTTGGGCAGAGCAAGAGGAATTATTTTAAAAAGTGCCCTAACACAAGTTCACTTTCGTCTTGGGCAGAACGAAAGGATTTTTTGAAAGGAGACAAACAAACACATTACTTAGACAAATGAGTAACGGAGGGAACGTCGACAGCTATCCAATTGTGGCAAACCACTCCTCTTGTGACGAAGCTTGGCAAATCTTCCTCGGTACTGTCTTCGGTAATGGCATCGACTTCTGGAGATGGAAGGTGGATGAACCCAGCACTACAGAAGATGTCTTCAATTGGTTTGGTGGCAGCATTTGGGCTGACAGCTTTTGCAGATGGTGGAGAGAAACCCAACCCTTCTCGAAACTTGTTTTCCGGTAGCGTCAGAACTTGCCCCCAACCGGTCGATGAACCATTCTGAACTATTTCTCGTGCATCCTTTAATGACGCCATGGGTCCCTTATTCTTCTTGGTGCCCTCATCATCTAAAGAAAGACTTTGAAATTGTGTCCCAACCACATCGGGATCATCTTCAATGATGGCACTAACTTCTGAGTGAATGAACCCTGCACTATGGAAAGTATCTTCAATCGGTTTGATGACGACATTCGGCCTAGCAGATGAAAGAGAGAAACCCAATCCTTCGCGATGCTTATTTTCTGGCAAAATCACAACTTGTCCCCAACCTGCAGACAACCTATCACGAACCACTTCTTGTGCGTCTCTCAAGGAGGAAATTGACGCCATATTCTTCTTGGCATGCTTATCATTTAAGGAGAGACTTTGGGAATGCATTCCACCGACATTAGAAACATCTTCAATAATGACATTAACTTCCGGTAAGGAAGGGTGAATGAACCCAGCACTGTAGAAAGTATCTTCAATTGGTCCGTTGACCACATTCCGCTTGGGAGCCCTTGTAGATGAAGGAGAGAAACCCACCCCTTCACGATACTTGTTCTCTGGCAAAGTCACGACTTGCCCCCAACCTGCAGACAAACCATTTTGAACCACCTCTTGTGCATCTTTAAAGGAAGAAATGGATGTCACATTCTTCTTGGTATTCTTGTCATCTAATGAGAGACCTTGGAATTGCGTTCCATCAACATCACTAGCACTGATGAAAGAGAAAGACGACAAATGGCTCACCAACAAAGCTTGCTCACCACCTACAATGACCAACTTTCCATTCTTTACAAATTTCAGCTTTTGGTGAAGCGTAGACGTCACTGCTCCTGCATCATGAATCCATGGCCGACCCAACAAACAACTGTACGCGGCTTGGATATCCATCACTTGAAAAGTAATCTGGAACAAGTGTGGCCCGATCATCATGGGTAAGTCGACCTCTCCAATGACAGGCTTCTTTGAGCCATCAAAAGCTTTAACCACTACTCCATTGTGCCTCATCGGGGCCCCTTGGTAAGAGAGTCGAGCAAGAGTCGCTTTAGGCATCACATTTAGAGACGAGCCAGTGTCTACCAGCACATTTGACAATGCATCAGAATGACAATTCATTGATATGTGCAAGGCAAGATTGTGATTCTTTCCTCCTTTCGGCAGTTCTTCGTCACTGAAACTCAAGCTATTGCAAGCAGTGATATTCCCCACTATTCCACCGAATTGGCCAACTGACACATCATGGTCCACGAAAGCTTGGTCCAAAACTTTTATCAAAGCTTCCCTATGGGCATCAGAATTCATCAGCAAAGATAACACAGATATTTTCGAAGGGGTTTGCAACAATTGGTCAACCACCTTGTACTCGCTCTTTTTTATCAATTCTAAGATCTCATCGAAATCTGAATCGGGTCTAGTCCCACTGGACTGGCCCTTGCCTTTATTCAAATCTGGACTCAAGACACGAACTTCTTCCCGCACCTCTTTATTCACTAGATCTTCAGACTTCTTTTGGACCATTGAGGGAAATACTCGTCCACTCCTCGTGACTCTACTCACTTCGGCGATGTTGACCGATGGTGGTAAAGCAGGTATGGGAACCTCGCGCCCATTTTCTATCATTGTGGCGTTGTATTTGTAAGGTATAGCCTTTTCAGAAATGTAAGGCATCGGTCCCGGTAAGGAAATCACTAATGGGGTGACGATAGATCGTTGACTGTTGTAGGCCACTTCTATATGCTCGGGAATGTCAAACTCAGGTATTATAACAAACACTTCGCCATTGCCATCATTTGGATCTTCATCCTCATTCCTCTTATAAGTGATTTGAAGCTCTCTTCTATCCAGTATACCTTGTATATCAGCCCTCACTTGTTGACAACCTCGCGGATTGTTGGGGCAAATCGGACAAGCCTCATGATCATGTTTAAAGAAGAACAACTTACACAAATTCTTGTGCGTCTGGACCAATGGTTCTCGGATATGCCGAATATCGAAAACCTGAAATTTCCCTGGACACCCAAACACCATGTTGACAGATGCCCCATGATTTGGTAATGGGTTGTCTTGAACATTCGGATTTACGTCCTTGAAGGACAAGACATTTGCTCGGATTAACCTTTGGACTTCAGACTTCAATATAAAGCAATGCTCAGTGTCATGACCCGGTGCCCCTTGATGGAAAGCGCAGGAGAGATCAGCTCGGTACCATCCTGGCAATATCTCGGGAACTCGGGGAGGTGCTCTAGTTTGAATCAACTTCTTCTCGAGCAGGGCAGGAAGTAATTCTGCATACTTCATAGGAATGGGATCATATTGTGGTGGTGGCCTCTGAGCGCGGTTTTGCTGGGCATACTGTGGCGAAATTTGTTGTTGATATTGCTGCTGATATGGTTGTTGGTATTGTTGTTGAGGTTTTTGCTGGAACTGTGGCCGATAACCGGGACTCTGGGAAACAGTGGCAACATGTTGGTATCCTGCATACCGTTGCTGAGGTCGCCCATGGGCCACCATACTGACTTCCTGTTCCTTTTTCCTTTGAAAGTTGTTCCCAAACTTCTTCACGGTGCTAGTTGGGACACTCTCCTTAACCAATCGTCCTTGTCGGACTCCTTCTTCGAGGCGCACGCCTATGTTTACCAACTCGGTGAAATCATTGGTAGGGCTAGCAATCATTCTTTCATAGTAAAAAGGGCCGAGTGTATTCAGAAAAATTCTGGCCATTTCATCCTCGTCTTTGAGTGAGTTAACTTGAGCAGCAACTTCCCTCCACCTTTGTGCATACTCTTTAAAGGTTTCCTTATCTTTTTGTGACATGGCTTGGAGTTGGTCTCTATTCGGGGCCATATCCAGGTTATACTTGTATTGGCGAACAAAGGCCTCACCCAAATCATTGAACGTCCGAATCTTCACACCGTCTAGGCTCATATACCATTTCAGGGCGGCACCCGTCAAACTGTCTTGAAAGTAGTGAATCAACAGTTGATCGTTGTCGGTCTGAGTAGACATTTTCCGAGCGTACATCACAAGGTGGCTTTGGGGACAAGTATTCCCTTTGTACTTCTCGAAATCAGGAACCTTGAACTTAGCTGGGATTTGGACATTTGGCACTAAGCACAAATCATGAGCGTTCTTCCCAAACAGGTCCTTCCCCCGGAGAGCTTTGATTTCCCGCTGCATATCGTCAAATTTCTCCAAGATCTCGTCCATTCGACTATATCCCCTCACGTTCTCCGCATGGTAGATGGGTTCGTTGTCGTGTGGGGTAACATGAATCAACGGGTTTGTAACAACCGTCGTAGGTTGTGAGATAGGGACATGAATTTGAGGGAGTGGGGTTCCTGATTGAGGCACCGGAATTGCATGTTGAATAGTGGGAGTCGGGATTTCGGTAGCGCCCGGGTGACCTCCTCCATTGAAGTTCAAAGGCATGCCCCAAGGGTATCCTTCAGGCATATTCTGTTGAGGCGTGCTACCATGTGTCGTTGGGATTGGGGTTGGGACAATTTCTGAGATCACCGGTGCTTGGGGAGTCGGTGGTCTATTCTGCGCTGCCACTAGTGCTTCTACCAAGGCATTCACCCTATCCAATTCTGCCCTGAATGTTGTTACTTGCTCGTGAAGCTGTGCGTTCTCTTGTTCCAAAGCGTCCATCTTCTTTCTTCTTAGCCGAGTATTGTGCGCGCGAGTTGGTTTCGGACGCGGTAGTCGGGCCACTTTGGGAAGAGACCGGTCGACAAACTCCCTTTTGAGAAAGACAGGAATCAGTTTTTTTGAACTTTATGCATGTATGCATGTAAATATGAACATATGTATGCATGATAAAAATAAAATTTTATTCGTATTTTACTTTGAGGGGAACACATAAGCGAACAATCATTAAAGGCTTTTGAAAGAAATAAAGCAACAAAAGTATAAGATCCACCGATAAGGTTCAACATTGATTTCATAATACTCAAAATACAAAGCACAAATTCCTTCATAAAGTTTAACTTTGATTGCAAAATATTTAGAAGTACAAATCACAATTTCCTCTCATGGGATTATAACAAAATATTCAAAACATGCGTTACAAGTTTCCAACATAAAGTTTAATCATTACAAATCATGAATCAACATTAAATGCTTTTTTAGCCTCGGCCAATTCTTCCTTGTAAAACTCCACCATTTCCTTGCAATACTCCATGAACTTTTTGATGTCTGAAGGAACTTCGTAGTAAGACATGGCTATCTCGGCCTTTGCTAGCTTTTTTGGAAGACTTTCGATGACCATGTTTGAGAAAGCGGCCAATTTTGCAAATTCATCTCTCCACCTATCTGAATCACCCCACACCAACTCAAGTACCATTCCACGTTGAGCCATCTTGGTATTTACCTCTTCGAGTTCTTCATTCAAACGTGCAACCCGTTCTTCATACACCCTAAGAATGTGTTCGATTTCAGCTTGGATATGTTCACACCTTGCTCTTTCTTGGAAGTAAAGATTTTCAAACTCTTGCTTTCGACCAACTTCTAAATGTAGCTGTTCTTCGAACTCTTGGCTTTTCTGGGCGAGGACTCTTTCCATGTGAGCTTGGAGGTACTCTCGCCTTGCCTTTTCTTGGGTGTATAGTCCTTCAAACTCTTGACTTTGGTTACCCTCGTGACGCCATTGTTTCTTAATCTTCTTGGTCTCTTCAACTTGCTCTAGGTATCTTAATCTCCATTTCTTTTGAGAAGCAGTGGCCGACTGTCCGAATTCTTTTACTTTTCCATAGGACTGTTTGAGCCTTTCTATCTCCTCATCCTTGGCAATGAGATTTTCTCTTGCGCTGAGCATACCATCCCCGATCTTTTCTCTTTTATCCTCAGACTCTTTTAAACTTTTCTGACTTTCTTGCAAGACCCCTTCTTGGTACTTTAGATCTCTTTCTAGCCTTGCTCTTTTTCCTTCGACTTGCAAATACTTCGATTCCCAATCTTCATTTTTCTTTTGAAGTTCTGAAATCTGGGCTTTCAACTCTTCAGCTTCCTCAATAGGAACCATAGTGATTCGTTCGGGTGACAAAGGTCTAACTACCATATCGAAAGGTAGTCGATTAGCTTCAACTCTTTCCCGCACCCATTGAGTGTAGAGTGGCTTGGCTACGCAATTCTTTTTGGTCCAAGGTTTCTTGTGTATTTGCCCCCAAGCTCTTCGGATTTTCCTTAGCAATGCGGGGTTTTCCTCTCCCTCTTTCAAGATAAATTCCTCCAACAAACTATTGTCTGGTTTATCCTCCATTGGATACCCTAGTTGTCGAAACGCGAGGACGGGATTATAGTTAACGCACCCTCGAGTTCCCACAAGAGGTACGTTGGGAAAGTCGCCGCAACTGAGGATGATTTCTGTACCATCTAACTCTCGAGAATACCAAAAAATATCCTTTTCAGTGAGAGCCATCATCCTTTGATGCCATTTTAAGCCGGCGGGATTTGACACAAAAGAATCTTTCCTTGGTAGATGAGAAGTTAGCCACACTTGTAGTAAGGGAACACAACAGAATAACATACCCTTCCTTCGCCTTTCATATTTGATGTGGAGGGAATAATAAAGATCGGATAGTAAGGCGGAGACAGGGTTCCCGGCTATGAATACTCCGATGGCGGAAAAGTCCACAAAATTCTCAACGTCGGGAAACAGCACTAATCCGTATACCAAGAGAGCTAGCACCGCATTGAATGGTTTCCAATCCTTCTTTTCCAATAGAGCTTGAGCTTTCGTTTCCAACACACCTCTCGAGAATCCTTTGGAAACTCCCTTCCTATCATTCTTCTTGTCTTCTAGCCATGATGATACCTCGTCGCTTGTAAGATGAAGAGCTTTGGCAATTTCCTTCATATGAGGTTCCTCTCCCAAACCCACATAAGGCCCGTGGTTTTCTAGATTACAACCCAGGATCTTGGCGAATTCTTCTAGTGTGGGGGCCAACTGGAAGTCTTGAAAAGTGAAACATCGGAGTGGTGGATCATAGAAATGAGCTAGGGTGGTTAGCGCCATATCGTCTATCTCTACATGCAGCAAATTGAGTATCAACCCATAATCTAACTCAAAATTTTTCTTGGCGATCGACGTCATCCCCTCACTCAACCCTTTGAGGCTCTCCACTTGTGGTTTCTTGACTTTGAGTGTGGGCGTGTGTCTTCTTGTTGAAGCCATATTTCTTCCTTTTTTTTTTGAGCTTTTTAATCAACTGTTCACTCAAGTCCCCTATAAAGCAAAATGTACATGCAAAAATTATTTTCATGAATGCAAATGTTATGGTATGGAAGGATATGATCCGGAATATTTTGAATACTAGTTACATGGTACTATTTTAAAAGTTTTCCAAACTACCACCCCCCACATGTAGATTCTAGGCTTCGTAATGGTTCCTAAAATCATTGATCTTACTTGAAAGTATCACAGCCATTGCAAATCCTCACAAGACTGTAACACTTCCAAGGGATCTCTTTTAGGTGTGGCTTTCGCGTCAACCCTACGAGGTATCCACCAAGAAGGTCAACATTTAACCACCAATTAGGGTTCTAAACAGAGGTCCCTAATAACATGTTTCGAGGTTCTAGATTGGTTTAAAAGGTCCCTAGAGTCATGGATCCAACGAGAAAATATCATCGCCATTGCAAATCCTCGCAAGACAACAATATTCCCAAGAGGGTCTACTCTAGGTGTGATTTTCATGTTAACCCTACAAGGTATCCACCAAGAAGGCCAACACTCGACCACTAACTTATCCTAAGTTTTTGCTCAAATCCGGGTAGAGGACTTTTCTCTCATAAATATCAAACCCAAACATATAAGCATAATAAAGCAATATAAAATATTACGAGAAAAATAAAAGCACAAAATATAACATAGATACAAGTTAGGCTCAACCCTCTTGGGGAGTCCCCAGTGAAGTCGCCATTTCTGTCGCGGTGATTTTCGGACGCCAAGCTATTGGTTAACTTTGGTTCTCAAAAATTATGATTCACCACCGAGCTTTAATTTATCCAAGGGAAGGGGAAAAGATCGAATAAACCCATAATAAAAAATTAGAGATTTTAAGGTTCGGGGGTTAGTTATACAAAGGGAAGGTATCAGCATCCTATGTATCCGTAGTACTCTACGGGAACCTCTTGTAAAATATGTATTTCTTTGTGCTAAAATGTTTTGCTTGTAAAATTTGCTTATAAATGATTGGGTAACGATGAGAGAATTTTTTTATTAATTTTGGGATATTCAAAAGAAAAGAAGAAAAAAAGTTTTATTAATTTTGAATTGGGAAGACACAAGGTCTTTTGCACTACGTACCCGCGAGGGATCAAAATCTCGTAGTTCGGGGTAAAATTTGTAAAGTGATTTGTTTTGATTGATTTTTAGGAGAAAAGACGAGTCGTCATCTTAAGTTTAAACTCCTTTTAAATCCACCACGAACATACTGAAAAGTTTATATCTTTTCCTGCCATATGTCATGGGAAAATGAATTTCAACTAGGGATGACTCATGTCTAAACTCTCTTGAGAAAAAAAGTTTGAATTTGAAAAAAGCCAAGCGGCAAAAGATTTGAATTGTTTTTGTATTTTTTAGTTTTCTGTGAAAATATTTAAATACGCTTAAGTGTATTAGAGCGTTTATAAAAAAAAGGTTTGAAAAAAAAGTTTCTCGACGAAAGTCGAAGTTTATTATAAAAAGATTTCTTTTTTTTGAAATATTTGAAGGTTTTAGTTTTTTTTGTTATTTTTTAGAAAAAAAGTATTTTAGAACGTCGGTTATTCGGACCGCAAGCCATCCGGCAGGAAATCCGAAGTCACCGGAGAGTGAAAAGTCATCCGCCAAACCACTCCTTTTTTCATTCTTCTTTTACTTAAATAAAATGATTTTTTTATTTCAAGTTCAAAAATAGCGAACAAGTAAAAGCGAGAAAAAACAACGTAACGTGGGGTTAATGAAACATTTCCCTTTTCTTTTGGACTTACACGAAATAAATCACACAATATATTTTTTGCAATTTTACATCGAAGCAATGATAAACAAAATAAATAACAATGCATATTTTGGCGTTTTGATATTTAAATATAGCATATAACATGTAAATAATGTACAAAATAAATAAATTAAATGACATTCGAATATAATAGACCAAATAAAATAAAATAAAAAAAAAAAAAAAGTAGAGCAGGGGGTGTGAATAGCAAGACAGGGGGGTGTGGATAGCAAAACTGGACCAGGCCCAGTCCCATAAGGCCCAAGGGTGTGCGTTTTTTGTGCAAAAAAAACAGGGATGAGATCTGGGCCGTCTGATTGATCAGACAGCCCTGATCTGATCATAGAAGTAATGAATCAGGGACCATAGATCAGATCTGGATGGTTCTGGGTGCGCTGGTGCACCGTAAGGCCATGCACCAGCACGCACCTGATTGGCTCAGGGTATAAATACCCAAAACCCACAAAAAAATCACATTTCTCTCATTTTTCTCTCTCTCACCGCCCACTTCTCTTCTTCTCTCTTCTTCTTCATCTCCTAGCTCTGCTAGGGTTCATCTTCAAGATGAACAAGGGATGAACTTCATCCCTTCCGGCGAGACGCCGCCACGCCGGAGCGATTCCGGCGGCGGCTCCGCCGGCAAACCTCTTTTTTTTTAAAAAAAAAAACAATTTTTTTTACATCAAAACCTTCTAAATCCCTTTCTAAACCCAAATCCACAAACAAAAACCCCCAAATTTTAGCCAAATCTCCTAGATCGGAAAAAATAAAAAAACAAAAAAACCCAACCTTTCACGTTTTTGGTTCTGGATCTGCTTGTTTCTCTTCTTCTCCTCTCTGATTCTGCTAGCGTTTTTTTTTGAAGAAAAGAGGTTTGTTTGATTTCTGTTTTTTTTTGTTGTTTTTCGTATTTTTGTGTTTTGAAAAAAAAGAATGTTTCTTTTGATTTTTTTTGGTTCCGTTTTCTGATTTTTTTGGAGAAAGAAAAAAAACAGTGTTGTTTTTTTTGGTATGGAATTTGAAACGGTTTTTTTTTTGTTCCTGGTTTTGGATGTTTGTTTCTTTTTTGTGTTTGGATCTGGATGTTTTTTTTCTGTTGGAAAATAATAAGTTAGGGTTTGTGATGTTTGGTGTTTGGCCGTGTGGAAAAAAAACCTCCTCTGTTCATCTACCTCTGTTCATTATATACACGAAAATTGGTTTCCTCAGATCCAAAGGATCTGGCTTCAAACTGGACAAAGACAAAGCTTGAGGGAACAAAACTGAATCTGGGAAACAGTACACTGATATTTTGCTTTCTGCAGACAGCATGCTCCTTTGCGTGTTTGGGGAATTGAAAGTTGACTTTGGACATTTTTTATTTTTTAATTAATAACAATAAAAACAAAATAAAAAACAAAAATAAATAAATAATAATAATAAAGAGGCTGAATAATATACTAAAATAAAAATAATGAAAATTGAAAAAAAAAAAAAAAAAATAATAATAATAATAATATAAAAATATAAATGAACACAAAAATGAGGTATTTTAAAATACCTCTCTGCCGAAATTTCGTTTGAAAAAGCGAAGCAAATCCCGGACAAAAATGCATGACATATGGACATGAGACGGGATCTTAGGTCAAAAATTGGGGTATGACAGCGTTATACAAAATCAATATGGAGATATTACTCTATCAACCTGTCGTAAGGAGGATATCAACTCTGACCCACTAATGGCTTAAGCTTTGGGGGTTAGACGGGTGGTTGCAACTATCTGTTTCTCGGCAATTGAAGAAGGTAATCATACAAACGAATGTACAAGTCCTTGTAAATTGTATTGACAATAAGCGGGCGATAATGGCTATTAACCATGTTATTATAGATTATAAGGAACTTATTAAAAGAAGTATAAATTTTGCTAATGTAATGTATATCAATAAAACTAGTCATATATCTTGTAATCTTGTTCATGTTTCTATTTAAATGAACAAGTGAAATTTTAAAATAAAAATATAAGATCAGAGTTTCCTTCATAACTCGTAGAACTTCTTCGAAATGAATCTTCCACGCCTCATTTTATAAATAACTCAAAATAACTCTATTTCATTATGCTCCATTTAGATTATTAAACACCTAGAATTGTTTCCCTCCAACCCAATCTAATCAAAATCAACTATCTCCAAATCCAAACAAAAAACATTTTCCTCTCTTTCTCTCACTTTCCTTATCCTTTCATTACACACACAACACAACGGTATAAAACAAAACCCCCAAACCAAAAAAATCTCTTCAACTAAAATCAACATCACATCCACACTCTTCTCCTTTTTCTTCGTTCTCAATTCTCAAAAATCAATAAAAAAAATTCCCAATTTCTTCAAAACCCTAATCCTATGGAACTCTCGCGTCTCTCACTTTCCGAAAACCACTTCTTCTCCACTCCAATTCCACGTTCTTCAATATCCCACCGTCTTCCGACGTTGCTCTCACTCTGCACCAATAGCCGTCGCCGGAGAGGTTTATGTTCCGCTTCCAACTCCGATACTCTTGTTGCGGCTACCGGTAAGAAACGCAATGAGGATGATAATGACTTGAAAACTTGGATGCATAAGAATGGACTTCCTCCTTGTAAGGTTGTTTTGAAGGATAAACCTTCGCTTGATGATAGTCATAAGCCTATTCACTATGTTGCTGCTAGCGAAGATCTTCAGGTTTGTGTAATTCGCGTGTTTTCCATTCTTTATTTTCTTTTTCTTTATTCATGTGTTTTAATCTAGTTACATTTGGACATTGATACTGACACATAGGGACTTGATAGCAATTTAAGAAATAGAAGTTGATATGGAGTGATTAGAATTGTTGGCCAGTGTCGAGCAGCCTCACCTTAAGGTTGAAATTGGTGGTGGGGTATCTGCATTCTGCAAACATTCCGACGTTCAAGTTAGCAAGAGGGTGAAGTGAGTGGTATTAGATTAGAGATTGCGTACCTGAGTTCTTCTTGGGAAGGAGTATACGTAGGCCTGACGCGGAGTCTTAGTCATTGATGAGGAGGAGGCGGTTACAGGATCCTCATCAATGGCTTGATGAGGGAATTATGGTCATTAAGCGTTAAGGCCTTGATTGACCGAGCAGAGATCACTCTGTCCATTGGGATCCGGCTGGGTGTGTTTTAATCTACTTAAATTTGGACACGACACTGACACATAGAGACTTGATAGTAATTTACGAAATAGAAGTTGGTTAATCTGGAGTGATTAGAAATGGTGGCCGTTGTCGAACAGTGTTACCTCAAGGTTGAAGTTGGTGGTGGGGCACCTGCAAACACTCTGATGTTCAAGTTCTTAGGAGGCGTGAAGTTAAAGGTATTAAGTTAGAGATTGTGTACCTGAGTCCTTTTTGGGAAGGAGTATATATAGGCCCGACGTGGAGCCTTAGTCATTAATGAGGATCTGATTACGGGAATTTCATCAATGGAAAGAGGAAATCAATGCCATTAAGGCCTTGATTGACCAAGTGGAAATTGCGGGCGGAGATCGCTCTGTCTGATGGAATCTGGTTGGCTGTGAATTCCTGCATTGGGCCTATCAAGTCTCTTAGGTTGGGTTGAGCACGGCTGCAAACATGGGCCTTGGCCCAGTCCAGAACAAAGGTGATTGAATGGAACCACAACACAATGGAATCACATGTGTCGTTGTCTTGATAGTAGGATTCTAACACATGTTGGACAACTGAGATGCTTTCAGTCTGAAGTTTTGTGATACATAGGCTTTAAGTCTTTAACATAGAAATTGAGTGAATTATTTTTGTGAGTTTAATAGGCATAATACACTGTCAAGATAACTTACATTGAATAAAATACCACTATTTTTTCATGTCATACCATCAATTTCAAAATACCCTAACAAAAGTTGGGTGATGTTGCAAAATAGAAAGATCATTGAGAATGTGAATGTAAAAATGATTTTACATATCCTCTAAACCCTTGTTTAATGAGTTTGATTATATGCTTTGCAGAAAGGGGATGTTGCATTCTCGATTCCAAATTCGTTGGTTGTCACTCTAGAGCGTGTCTTGGGAAATGAGACTATTGGTAATTATGCAATTCTTGCGATTCTTTCTGTTATGTCTTGTGTTGTGCTATGTTGTGCTTCATTCCTTATTACAAAAGAATGCAAACTGCACACCTTTCGCTTTTTTAATTTTTATTAATTTGATAAGACATGCTAATTGGAATTTAAAATGGCCTGAAAACAATATGTCCTTATATGTTTACATTCATTATTAAGTTGGTCCTTGTATGATTAGTTATTTATTTAAATAAATAACAAATAAACAAATTGATCTCTATTTTATAACACCGTGATGGACTGACGTAATGTCAATGTAAAGTACAAGGGCTTTATTGAAAATGACCATCATATATAAGAATGAAATATGACTGTCCTATATGTGACAATCATTTTAAATTTAGTTATTTTACTTTGTTGTGTTATTGTTTCAAGTCTCCAAAAATTGTGATAAACAGAAACAGACAGTGAAAGAAAACCAAACTAAAATGGTTATATATGTAAGGACTAAATTGGAAACATTTTTTATGTAGGGTCTAAATTAAAAATGAGTGTCACATATAGAGACTAATATATTTGAACACTTTTTGAAGTTACTTAGAGAATTTAATGAAAGGTATTAAATGCTTTCGGCAAGTGAGAATAATAATAGGTTGGTTTTATTGTTGCATGGCTGTTATGATTTCAACTTGAACATGTCCATTAAGATGAAAAATTATTTGAATGATTTTAGATATAAAGGGAATTTCACTATCTTGATTTATTATGCTGTTTTGTCAAATAGTGGCCATAGCGGTGCTATGGTAAGCCGAATTCAAACTTATTGCTATTGTTCCGCGATACACTATTTACTAATTAGTACAATGTATTGTTATGTAGAGGCTATTGCAGTGGTACAGTGTTGCGGAATTTGTTCAGTTCCTACTTAGTGAATTCATTAGTCATTGTGTTTTTCAGTTATAATATAAGTTGTGTATAGATGGATAATAGGTTTATTGAAACATTTTGGAATTATATATCATGCAAAATTTTTGTCCTTATTACAGCTGAGCTATTGACCACAAACAAGTTTTCCGAATTGGCGTGCTTGGCCTTGTATCTGATGTATGAGAAAAAACAGGGCAAGAAATCTTTCTGGTATCCATACATTAGGGAACTTGATCGGCAACGAGGTAGGGGACAACTGGCAGTGGAATCACCTCTTCTATGGTCAGAATCTGAGCTGGAATACCTTGCAGGAAGTCCATTAAAGGTTTTCTGCCTCTCTCCCTCCCCTCCTGATTAATGATGAACACTGTCCATGCCACTGATAGTGAAAATATTAGGTTGTTTAATGCTTTATATTGTTCAAATATATTTCAGACTAACTTCTGGTGGCTATGATTTAGGATGAAATTCTTAAAAGGATTGAAGGAATAAGAAAAGAGTATAATGAACTAGACACAGTCTGGTTTATGTCTGGTTCTCTGTTTCAGGTAATTAAACACTTGAACTTTACAAGTACAATGTTTATATAGTATTTACACAAGTCGCCTAGTGCTTACTTTATATGCATAATGCAGCAATACCCATATGACCTTCCTACTGAGGCTTTTCCATTTGAAATTTTCAAACAAGCTTTTGCAGCAGTTCAGTCATGTGTCGTGCATTTACAGGTACAATTTACTCATCTGCTACATGTCTATATGGCTAATAAAATATGCTCAAGAAAACTCCAAAGTATATAATGGCTAACCAACTGATGAAATCAATATCAAATCTACATTTTGCATGCACATTTGGCAATGAAAATCGCCTGAATTTGAAATGACAATCATTTATGATACAATTAAACATTAGGTCGATGAATTCTAAAGCTAAATTTATTCATACTAATTTCCAAATATATTTAATTTAATTGATTGTTGGATTGAGTGAAGTGGTGATAATTTAATTTAAATATTAAATTTTACTATTGTAACTACAAAATGTGCATGATGTCTTAGCACATATGGACATTTGTTACTTTTGCATTATATACTCTTTTCCTTATAACCTTTGAATAGTTGTTACCATTATTTCCATGATTAAACCTTAAGATTCATGCATGCATGCATAATACATTATACATACGTATTCGTGTAACCTTCCTTCTCTTTCAACAACTTGCCCTCTCTTTTAACAATGAGTGCAAATTGATTGTGTTTTGGAATCAGAATGTCAGCTTAGCTCGGAGGTTTGCGCTGGTTCCCCTGGGACCTCCTTTGTTGTCCTACTGTAGCAACTGCAAGGCGATGTTATCTGCTGTTGATGGTGCTGTTGAGCTTGTGGTTGATCGCCCCTATAAAGCTGGGGACCCAATTGTTGTCTGGTATAATGCATGCTTCATTTGACTTGATACCATATAATTTTAAAAAAGGATGCAGTTGTTTTTGTATTAATAGCTTCATTATAAGATTTGTAGTTGATCATCTTCAGGTGTGGCCCACAGCCTAACACAAAGTTACTTACAAACTATGGCTTTGTTGATGAAGACAATTCCAATGATCGTCTCATAGTTGAGGTATAAGTTGGACATTTACTTTGTTTGCATCCAGTATTTTGTTTCAATTCAGATTTAACCTTGTGGATACATCTGTCTCAGGCGGCTTTGAGTACTGAAGATCCACAATATCAAGATAAAAGAATGGTTGCTCAAAGAAATGGAAAGTTGTCAATTCAAACGTTTTATGTACTAATACTAAACTCTTAATTTAATTGAAGGTTATTTAGAAAGTTTTCTCATTAATTTCTTAGTTCAAACCTTGGTGCAGGTGTATGCTGGGAAGGAAAGGGAAGCTGTCTCAGATATGATTCCGTATCTGCGTTTAGGCTATGTTACAGATCCTTCTGAGATGCAATCTGTCATCTCCTCTCAAGGTCCAGTTTGTCCTGTAAGTTTGTTTCTTGTGCTTTTGTTATCTAAATTTTGAAGAATTTTAAGAATGCCAAAGATCAAAATCTAGTATCAAGTTCTCTTCCTATTTCATATTTTGCTTTCTTGACTTGAAGCTCTGATCTGATCATTAAGTACTGTGATAAATGAAATCTGGTTTTATTTCCTTACTCATTCTAAAAATAGAAAGAAATAGTGTAATCTAAGTAAATGGAGCGTAAATCTTGCGACGAGAAAAGTTGACTCTAATTATTCATTCTAGATGAGCCCTTGTATGGAGCGGGCCGTGCTGGACCAGCTTGCTGATTATTTCAATACTCGGTTGGCTGCCTACCCTACTACCTTGGCTGAAGATGAATCTATGGTACTATTTGTTTGAAGTAGAAATTGACCAAGATTTATCAACTTTTCACTGACAATTTATATATTGCCTTAGTTGACAGATGGTAGTTTGAATCCAAAGAGGCGAGTTGCTACTCAACTTGTAAGGCTAGAAAAGAAAATGCTTCATGCATGTTTGCAGGCAACCACAGATTTCATAAACCAGCTACCCGACCATAGTGTATCACCATGCCCTGCTCCTTATGCGCCTTCAATAAAATGAAAGGTTCAACTCTCTCCTTCCTTGCTTTTGAACATCATTATCATTCTTTTCCATGTAATTTGCAGTAATTCCTGAACTAGCAGGATACCCGTGCGTCCGCACGGGAGGTGATTTTTTGGAATATTGATTTTTTGGTTACTAATAAAATATAAAGGTGAATAAAGGAATGAAAAAAATATGTTTGTAATTTAAAAAAACTGAATTAAAATAATAATAAATAAATATTTTGAAGGATTTCTTAATTTCATAAACAACAAATAAATATCAAGTTAAAAATCGAATCATATTTAATTTGTTTATCATTAGATTGATTCAATGGCTAAGAATTGGAGAAGTAGAAAGGAGTAGACAATTTTAAAGGAGAGGATTTAGTTCTCTTTCTATGGTTTTCCATGTAGTCCCTAATTTGTTTTTATGGCAAGGGAGATGACAGTAGCCTTATATGGAGTATTGTGATGGGAACAATGTAGATTAATTGACTGTCACCATATAACAGGTGACCTTTATAAATTTAAAATGTGCTAAATAATATGATATGAGATAAACATAATTAATATGTGGTATCTCCTAAATAATAGGTAGCATACTAAATATTGAGTTAGAATGATACTTTATTAGACAAGTAATTAAGTATAATTCCCAAATCAAATTAAATTAAATAAAATAAATTATGAAATAAATAACTTTCGAAATATACAAAATATCCAAATAAAATTGGTTCACACGAATCGGTTCGCAATTCATTCAAGAATTCGTTCACAAAAATTCACTCAAGAATTCATCATAGATATAGAATCCGGCAACCCCAAGCAAACAAATGAAATACATAATATTTAAACTAATTTTAACTTAAACACTATCTTAAAGATTCAACAAAAAATCACGGCGTCGTCATAATTTTTCAATATCCACCAACCTCATTGTCTATCTGCACTAAGTGTGGCACAAAGTAATTCTACCAAATTGTTAGTAAATCCAAATATTTCACAAATGGTATAAAATAATGAAACCGACGTGCAAACCACGGCCATAAGACCACGACCACTGTATTTACCACGATCATTTCATGGCATCTGCCATGGCCTGCAAAACCTTATCTACCAACCAACCAACATGTGATATTGTAACAATCAATTTAACCCAATCAGGTGCAGTAAAATTCGTGGTCTTTTTAGTATGACAGAAATATATATTACCAGCTCTCAAAATAAAAATAAAAAGCAAAGAAATATAACAAAAATGCATGTTCGTAAAATTCACGTGCAAAGTATTCGTTAGATATAGCACTACTCTTTTAAGGTGAATGAAATAAAAACATGATAAAAGTCAATTACTAAGTTTGATTGGAAACCGTGAAACATTACTAAGTTAGTTTGGGTCAAAATAAAAACCAATCAACGTATTTTCAATTTCTTAACCTTTAAATGATTGATGAATTTATTAAAAATGAAGTTAATGGGTGTAACATTAATGTTTGTGTTTCTGAAAACTTCAATATAAGAACAATACATGAAATAGAGAAGAAGATAAAACATAGAAAAGAAAATCATGGTTGTACCTTCTAAAAGATTGATACAAACACCGGAAGTTAAAATATGTTTATGCTTCGAAACATAAAGGATTGAAGAAGAACAAAGAAACAAACACCGAAAGTTAAAATATGTTTCGAAAGGAGTTTTTCATGATTTTGAAGAAGAAAGAAAAGAAAATAATTGATAGTGAGAGGTGGTTTCTGGAAGTTAAAATATGAGTAATCATATTAGGAAGTAACTTTTAAAAAAAGACAAAAAATAACCTTGGATTGAATTATGTGTCGAAAAATTAAAAAGGGGTAAATTGGGTATTTCATATGTATCTTCTTAATATATGTAGATAGATTATTTTGTTATCTTCTTTTTAGGAACTGGACAGTTATGGATTAAATGAACCAGTTAAGTAAAACTCATTTTTTTGACAAATTTTAAACATCCTATTAAATGTCATGGAAATGAAAGGAAAAGTTAATCTGGTCCTAGGTTGGTAAAATTCCCTGACTTAGGATAATTTTTAGTTACCTAGGTTATCGGCCACTATGCATCCCTAGCGAATGCTATAGTAAGAATCCCTTAATTTAGCTTGCAAAAGAGACTTAGGCCTAAATGACAGTTGGAAAAGACTGTGGTCGTAATGTAGCCAGAGATACACAATCCTGCAAGCTCTGAGCCTATAAAGTAAAGCAGAGTGATTGTGTGCATTGGACTTGGCTGGAGCATATAATTTCCATTCATGCTTTTCATATTCATCAAGAAATTGAATGTTAAGGAGGAAATGTAAATGGTATTAGAAATACATATATGCTGATATACAAGTAAAACAGGAAGGAAAAAAATCCAAAATTTGTGATACTATTTTTCATCAGTAGTCCAACGTGTATATGGGATTCTTTCCTTGATTGGGCTCCAACCCAACACCACCAACTTCGACCGCTATCCACCAACCTTCTCCAACCAAACGCATCTGTATTGGCCGAGACATTTGATGACTTGTCTTGATATTCCAGACGTTGTAAAGTAGTCATAATAGTAATCGTGTAGCTCGGCGGTGGTCCTGCCTGTGTGTGGGAATACTCTCATCATATATCATGTTGATCCTTTGGCACCTCAAAATGAAAATGTTTAACAAAGGTTTTCTTTTTTTATTGGTCCACTGGCCCTTTGGAATCTCTTGAGATCCTATCTTATTGCCATTTTCTTAAACTCACAGAAGGACAATTTGAATTGGAGGAAAACAGTTTTCTTTCAAATACCCAATGGAGCAAAGGATAAAAATGAGTTCGAGCAGCCTATCATGAGTGGTAAGAATTAAAGAGTTCATTGGCGGGTCTGGTTTGGAGCAAGTTGGTCGGGTGGGGTCTGGATTGAAGCCCGGATGCCAGAAGGAGAGTATTCCATATGCATGTCAATTGGATGATAACATCTATGCTAATAATTGGATATTTTTCTTTTTTATTTGTACATTTATCTATATTTTCTCCTTGACTAGTGAATTCTTGATGAATGTGAAAAACATGGTTGAGTATTGCCCTCGAGTCCTATGTACACAATCAATACACTCTTGGAGCTTTGGGGATGTGTACACTCTGGCCCAATTGTATAAATCTGAGTTTTGCGACTGATGTCTAGTCCCAATTCTCTTTTGTTAGCTAAAATAGGGGATTCATACAATACTACCCATTGTCTACAGTGATAGAGAAAACGTGTGCACCATTCACTTTCGGACTACTAATGAAACAATAGTATTTGGGGCCCGTTTGGATTAGCTTATTTTTGAACTTATGCAAACAGCTTATGCAATTTTTATGTATTATTATAAGTTTGTCAAGGTATTTTATGATAAAATAGCTTATACAAACACAATTTTCACTAGTGTGAACTTATAAAATAGCATAAAACTTAATTTATATTGCATAAGCTGTTTGCATAAGCTCAAAAATAAGCTAATCCAAACGGGCCCTAAAGGGATCTGAACTCTGAAATCACATTGCTTGTGATTTGAGCTTGGATCAATACCAGAGTTTGCGTGTACAATTCCATGCATGAAAACTACCATTTCCTGATTGGTGTACCTAAAGCAATGCAACTCATATAAGCTGGACTATTTAGAGTTCCCAGAGCTCCTAAAAGGCTTGTTGCGAAACCTGCTGTTGGACTTGATGAATCAGTAATCACCCTTTGTTAAAAAGCTGTATAAATTGAATTAAATTAGATTCAATTTTTGTTTTCACAGAATAACCCATGATTGGTGTATCTATAACTACGATGCTATGCTAGAGTTTCAAAGTCAAGACAAAAAGGGGTTGGTTCAAGTATTTTCTGCATGCCAGATCAAGTAGTGGGAGCATCATTGAAGCGCTTTTTCCCCCCAGAAAGTTTCTATCTGTGGTCGCGCAAATGATTCTAAATCTCGAGTGTTGGAATGATAATAATAATCTTTGTAAATGGAAATCTGTATCACAAATTGTAATTCATTTGTGTATATATTTGTCTGCAATAGTTGATCCCCCTTTTTACCTTTGTAAGTTGAGCCTACTCTTTAGTTTACTTTAAAATTGTTCCAAAGATGTGAAATGTCATAAAAGGTTTTGTTTGCTGAATGTGGCGTGACATTGAGCAGCTAAATGACAGACAAAATCTTGTGGTGGTGATTGTTCGGGTATTGTCGTAGTGTAGTGTTAATAATAATGGTGAAAGGAAAGAACTAGGGTCAATTCAAAAGCCAAAATCTTAATCAAACTTTAGGTTTAAATATTATTAGTCCATGCAACTGTAAGGTGTTTTTTTGTTTTAGTTTTATAATTTTTTTTTATTTGGGTTTAGTCTCTGCATATTAACACAGTTGTTTTTAGTCCCTAAAGTCATCTTGTTGGATTACATGGCAACATGTCATGATTATATTGGGTCACTTATGTCATAAGGGATTAAACTCATCAATTTTTGAATTTGCAGGGATTGAAACCAAGCAAAAAGACTTCCTGATACTATAACAAAAAAATGTTCTATATTTCTAGAGACTAAAATTATATTTAAATATTCTTTTTAAATATTGTTTCAAAAAAAGAAAGATAGAGTTAAATATGTGTTTGGCCAATTCTAACATACACCACCACATTAAGTTGTGCATGGTGCACAAGTTACCGATTTCATTATAACGAATACAAATTTTATAAAATTGACTTGGATTGAAAGTTTATATCATATAGATCATCTATAAAAAAATTTAGAAAAATTGAAAATCATTTGATATGTTATTGAGATCTATCAAGATTAACGGTATTCAATAAAAACCCATAAACCGTTCATTTTGATGGGTCTCAATAACATATCAAATGATTTTCAATTTTTCTAATTTTTTTAAAGATGATCTATATAATATAAATTTTCAATCCAACGGTTAATTTTCTAAAATTCGTATTTGTTATAATGAAATCGATAGCTATGTGCACCATGCACCGCTTAATGTGGTGGTGCATGTTAGGCAAAGCCTGTTTGTGGTCTTTATAAAAAAGTGGTATGTTTTGGTCCTACAAAATTATTATGTATATAGTTTTAGTTCTTGCTATTAACTTAATGTGTATTTTTGAATAATTATTTTGCAAAGATGTTTAGAATATTATAAAAAAAATTCAAAAAAAGAACTTAAAGTTGATTTATAAGTTGAGATTTTGTTACTTTTATCTTTATTTTTTGAAATTTAAAAATTCAAATTTATTTCTTCTGTTTCTTTTTTTTGTTGTCAAGTAGCCTATTGGCTAGAAATTTCACCCTTAAGGTGAATGAGTGGATTCGCACGGGTTTGTTAATAAAATTGAGGAAAATTCAAATAAAATAATGTTTTGCTTGTCTAGTGAACCAAAAAGAGTAAATTCAGGTATAGGTGAGTTATTTTGACAAAATTAACCCATTTTTTGAGCATGTGCTAATTTATTAAGTTAAATATGTTTTATTAGAATGAAGGATATAAAATTTGAAATATTATTAAAACTAATAAGAACAAATAGATAAATTTGGTAGTAATCAATTTTATTATATAAGAAGTAGAATATTAGAAGTAGATTAAGGTACTCATGAGTTTTTACATGTGTCTTTTATTTTTACCGTGTGTGCAAAAAATTGAAAGAAAAGAAAATATAAAAGAATATACGAAGAGAAATAAAATATCAAAGAAATAATTAAAATTAAAATCATGACTGCTTCTAGGTCTTATTGACCAAAAAAGTCAGTTATTTGATAGATAATACCTGCGTTGCCTAGGTGCGGATACGGTACCGGTACTTGATACGGACACCGTTACGGGGTACGGTATTTTTAGAATAACTAATACATGTGTATGGACATAAATTAAGGTACGGATATGTAACCGGTACTGATACGGATACATACCCGGTACTGATACTTTTCCTCAAATGGAGTACCCGTGCATCATAGAAAAATACATAAATAATACATAAATATAGTAAGAGTCAGAATTTACCATTATTTTCTATTTCTAACGTTTGTAAAAAAAAAAACATATTTAATATATATATTATCATTTAACATAAAGAACTAAGGAGAAGAAATCTTTTAAAAAATACATTGGTGGGGATATAGAGTTGAATTGCATACTCTAAGAGTCATATTTAATAAATGAGATTGAGAGAAAAACTATTATATATATGATTTATTGATATTTACAATTTAAATTTCATAATATATAGATGGTGTCATGTTAGTAGTTGATTAATAGTGTTTTTGGTTATTAAAATGCATGACTTCAAAATTAAGAGTCATATTTAATACATAAGAATAAGAATGTGAGAAAACCAATAGTGAATTATTTATCTAATATTCGATATATTTTTAAATTTAAATTCCATGGTATATTATTTATGTTTTTTATTTCAATTAAAATTTGTAAAACTTGTCCCCGTGAGATTAACTTAGTTGGTAGGGACATCACATTATATATGCAGGAGTCTGAGTTTGAATTCCGGACACTCCACTTATTCACCTTTAAAGTGAAATTTTGATACAAATCCAAACTACTCCTCCATTAGTGGGCTATTGAATTGTAAGACCATATCACTATATGATGGTGACTATTGAATGATGGAGCAAGCAAGAAATAAATTTTATTCATATCTCTCTCATCTCTTAGACTTTTCCCTGACAGAAGCAGGGGAATTTAATTTTTGCACAGTAAATTCCTAACAATTGGTGCTTTCATTCTCTTGACTTCATGGCTCGTGGACAACAACCACCCCCGAACCTGAACCACCTACCCTTCAACAGCTACAAGAATATATCCTGAACCTCACAGCTGCTTTCACAGATTTCAGAAATACCCAAGACCAACGTCATAACCAATACCTCACATCCGTTGAAACCCTTAACACTCAAATTCAAACACCACAACATTCCATTCCTAGTCACTCTAATGTCACACTTAATACTTCCCAACACACCCATGAAAACATCCTCAAACCACCAAAACTCCGCCTTTTACCCTTTGATGGAACAAACCCACTTGACTGGGTTTTTCAAGAAAACCAATTTTTTACCCATTACTCCATTCCCAACCACCAACGCCTAGCTCACGTTGCGGGATATATGACAGGTGACGCATTGGGATGGTACCAGTGGATGTTCAACAACCAACTTCTTTCAACCTGGGAAGCCTTCACTAGAACCTTAGAAACCCGTTTTGGACCTTTAGCTTATGATAACCATCAACAAGCTTTATTCAAGCTCAAACAAACAACTACTGTACCTGATTACCAAAGGGAGTTTGAAAGACTTTGTAACAGGGTAACGGGTCTTTCTCCTATTACTATTGTTGATTGTTTTATATCCGATTTAAAATTTCACATTCCAAATGAATTAGTTGTTCACCAACCTACCACCATATCTCAAGCTATTGGTCTAGCCAAACTTATTGAATCTAAAACCAATGCCTCAAGACCATTCCAAACTACCACATCCAAACAAACCCTCCCAAAACCCCCTTTACTACCAACACCTTCAAGTCACTTACTACCGAAAACTCCTACCCCTCAGCCCACCATTCCAATACGACGTCTAAACCCGACTGAAATGCAACAAAGAAGAGCCCAAGACCTATGTTTTAATTGTGATGAGCGGTTTCATCAAGGACATCGCTGTAAATCTAAACAATTTCTGCTCTTGCTGGCTGAAGAGGACACAACCACCTTTGATGAGAATTTGTGTGCCTTGGTATCCCCACCAGATCCACCAGACTTAATGGAATTTTCCCAAGACCTCACCTCTAAATTACCCACACCAGCAAATACCAACATTTCATCACCTGAACCTAGCCCTGAGTAATTTCACCTCTCCCTACAAGATGCTATTGAACACCTCCACTGTACTGGCCTTTGTTTGGATATTCCTCTAATGGTAGAAAGCCATATTTTTACTACTTCCCTTTATGTTTTACCTATCCAAGGAGCAGATGTGATCCTTGGTGTTCAATGGCTTCAAACACTAGGCCCCTTTGTATCAGATTTCACAGTCCCCTCAATGCAATTTTACCACAACAATTCTCTCATCACCATTACTGGTTCCAAACCCAACACCCTTAAACCATCATCCTTCCAACAACTCACTCGTATGCTACACACTAACGCAATAGCCACCTTCCATTCTGTTTCCATGATTCCCACCCACCCTAGTACTAAACCACCATACTCACATACCACCACCTTCTCAAACACAAATTTACTCTCCACATTTCACCTTGACATACAACAGATATTACTTCCCTACTCTCATATTTTTAACAAACCTAGTGGGCTCCCTCCTTCAAGACCTCATGACCATCATATTCACCTTGAACCCTCAGCCCCTCCCATTAATATTAAACCCTACAGATACCCTCATTACCAGAAAGAGGCCATGTCCACTCTCATCACTGAAATGCTACAAGATGGCATCATTCAACCCAGTAATAGCCCTTATTCATCTCCAGTTTTACTAGTCAAGAAAAAGGACGGGACTTGGCGTTTTTGTGTAGATTATAGAGCCCTTAACACCATTACGATCAAGGACCATTTCCCTATACCTACCATTGATGAACTTCTGGACGAACTACATGGTGCATCCTATTTCTCCAAAATTGACCTAAGGTCGGGATACCACCAAATTAGGCTAGTTCCAGAAGATATTCATAAAACGGGTTTTCGTACGTTTGATGGACACTACGAATTCTTAGTGATGCCCTTTGGCCTATCCAACGCCCCTTCTACCTTCCAAGCAGCTATGAATGACCTTCTTCGACCTTACTTACGAAAATTCACCTTGGTTTTTTTTTTATGCTATTTTGATCTACAGTCCCTCTTGGGAAACCCACCTCACCCACCTCACTCAAGTCCTACAATTATTATCCACCAACCACTTTTATGTAAAACTGTCTAAGTGTCAATTTGGGGTTACTTATGTTGACTACTTAGGACATGTCATCTCAGCAGCTGGGGTACAAGCTGACCCTTCCAAAATTCAAGCAATCACCTTTTGGCCCACCCCTAAAAATATCACAGCCCTGCGTGGTTTTTTAGGCCTAACAGGGTTTTACAGACGTTTTTTTCTAAACTATGCCTCCATTGCTAGTCCCCTAACAGACCTACTCAAATCCAATTCTTCAAGTGGACAGAAACAACAACAACAGCCTTTGAAAAACTAAAACAAGCTATGGCTACACTACCTACTTTAACCTTACCTGACTTCAACCAACCTTTCGAAGTAACCATTGATGCATCTACCATAGCAGTAGGCGCTGTCCTATCCCAACACTCCAGACCTCTTGCTTTTTTCAGTAAAAAACTGAACCCTCGATTATCCGCTTCTTCCACATATGTACGCGAGCTATATGGCCTAACTGAAGCAATAAAAAAATGGCGACAATATTTGTTAGGTTCCACTTTCAAAATCTTTACCGGCCATAAAAGCCTTAAATGCCTCACTACCCAAAACATTCAAACACCTGAACAGCAAAAATGGTTACCAAAACTACACTACTACACTTGTTCCCTTTATTAACACTCACTGGTAACATTTTCTAAACATGTTATTAAAGATACTTTATAGTAACACTTTAAATAAAATGTTGCACTATTAGTTTTATGAGTAACATTTGGGCTTTTAATTTTATTTTTTTAAAATGATTTATCCCCAAATTAAATCTCACGCACCGTCTCATTGTCATGCAAAACTCATTCTCATTCCAAATCTCATTCCCAAACTCACACTGTGAATGATAGTAACAGTTGCATCCAAACCGTAATCTCATTCCTAATCGTAATCGACGAAGCCTCGCAAATCTCATTCCCAATCTCATTAACAATCTCATTCCCAATTTCATTCCCAATCTCATTCCCAATTTCGACGATTCACAATCACACTCAATCGCAATTCGAACTTTCTCTCTCAAACGATTCTCACTCAAACTTTCACTCAATCGCAAACTTACTTCTTAATTTGTTGAATTTGATTCACAGTGACAATCACTCATCAAGTGCAGCTCGTAAATCTCAATCGCAAAAGCTTTCACACCAGAACTTGTCAAGTTCTGTGCAGGTAATTTATCTTTGACGTTACTTGGTGAATTTTGATTAAATTTTGATTCTGTTAGATGAATTTTGACATGGTGAACCCAAAAGCTGCTTTTAACATTAATCATGGACAAAAGCTGCTATTATTATGTGATTATGATTTTTGTACTAACTCGATTTTTGGCCTTGTGAATCATCTTAGGTTGGAGCTTGTTTAACATTAATCATGGACAAAAGTTGGTTAGCTGAGAAGAGGTCTTCCATCAAGTACTTCTATGGACTGCATAATTTTATTAATTTTGCATTTCGTACGGTAGCACAAGGAAACGAAATCTTGTGTCCTTGTAAGAACTGTAAAAATTGTAGTTGGGGTAATCGGGAGGATGTTTTTGAACATTTATTTTGTGATGGATTTGATGCAAGATATAAGAAATGGGTTTTTCATGGAGAAGGAATATCTTCAAGAAAACCATTTGATAAAAAACATGAAAAATATAACTTACATGATGATTTGGATGGGTTGTTAGACGATACTTTTATTGCGACACAATTTAGGGAAAATGAGTTTGATGAAGACGGTGATAGTGAAATTTTGTACGAGGATACAACTAGGTTTGACAAGTTAGTAAATGATGCCAACCAAGAAGTATATCCTGGGTGTAAAAGTTTTACTAGGTTATCAATCATTGTTCGTTTAATGCATATTAAGAATCTTCATGGTTGGAGCAATGTGTCTTTTAACATGTTGTTACAACTTCTAATAGAATTGCTTCCTGAAAACTCTTTTTTACCATCAACTTTCCATGATTGCAAGTTTATCATTAAGGACTTAGATTTTAGTTATGAGAAAATTCATGCTTGTCCTAATGATTGTATCATATATCGGAAGGAGTATGAGAATGAAAATACATGTCCTAAGTGTGGTGCGTCTAGATATAAAGAACGCGAGGTTCCAAAATCTAAGAGAAAAGTATCTTGCAAGGTAACTTCACCTCCCATTCTAGCCAAAGTTTTGACATAATTTCCTATCAAAAAGTTGTTTATGTCTTCAAAAACTGCTAATTTGATGAAATGGCATCACGAAGGTCGGACTAAAGATGGAAATCTAAGGCATCCAGCAGATTCTCTTGCTTGGAAAACATTTGACTCTCTACATCCTAATTTTGCATCTGATCCTCGAAATGTAAGGCTTGGGTTAGCTAGTGATGGGTTCAATCCTTATAAAACCATGAGCAGCAAATATAGTGTTTGGCCGGTAGTTTTAATGACATATAACTTGGCTCCATGGGAGTGTATGAAACAACCATACATGATGCTATCTTTACTTATTCCTGGTCCTTCTTCTCCGAAGAGAAATATTGATGTGTATTTGGAACCTCTAGTTATGGGAGAAAGGGTTTGAAACCTATGATGCTTCTAGCAAAGAATTATTTCAAGCACACGCTGCATTACTTTGGACTATAAGTGACTTGCATGCGTATGCCATGTTGTCAGGTTGGCGTACTAGTGGAAAGTTGGGATGCCCAGCATGTAGTTATGACACATGTTCCATGTACTTAAAGGATAGTAAAAAAGTGTGTTATATGTGTCATCGAAGATTTTTAGATCGAAAACATAGGTGGCAAAAAGATGAAAAATGTTTCGATGGTACAAAAGAAATTAGAGTAGCACCAAAGCCATTAACAGGTTCTGCCTTATTGAGAAAATTAGGAAATAGGGAAAATTCTTTTGGGAAGATTCAAAAGAGGAAAAGAAAAAATGGTGATCCTTGGACGAAAAAGAGTGTATTTTTTGAGTTACCATATTGGGAGACTAATGTGCAGCGTCACAATCTTGATGTGATGCACATAGAAAAGAATATATGTGAAAATATTGTTGGAACTCTTTTGAATTTAGAGGGGAAATCAAAGGACCATCTTAATGCTCGCCTTGATTTGGTGACCATGAGAATAAGGAAAGATCTTCATCCCATACAAATAGGAACAAATAAGGTATTTTTGCCACCTTCACGATTTACACTTTCATCCAAAGAAAAAGAATTTTTTTGTCGTGTTTTGAAAGAAGTGAAGGTCCCAGAAAATTATGGTTCTAATATTGCTAGATGTGTTCAACTTGAAAAACACAAAGTTTCTGGTCTTAAGAGTCATGACTACCATATATTGATGCAAGATTTGCTCAAAGTAGCAGTAAGAAGTGCTTTGCCAAAAGATGTTGCAAGAGTTCTAATCAAGTTAAGCTCATACTTCAAGGTTTAATGCTCTAAAGTTATCAAAGTTGAAGAGTTTGAATTCTTGGATGCTGAAATTGCACTAATTCTATGTGAACTAGAAAGGATATTTCCTCCATCATTTTTTGTTCTAATGGTGCATTTGTCTATTCATCTGTCATATGAAGCTAGAATTGCCGGACCAGTACATTACCGTTGGATGTATCCAATTGAGAGGTAATTCACTCACTAAATACATATGTTTTATTTAATTCTTATATCATCCTAAATTTCACACTTTTATGCTTATAGGTTTCTTCTTAAGTTAAAGAATTATGTGCGAAATAGAAATTATCCAGAGGGTTCGATTGCAGAAGGATATATAGCAGATGAATGTTTGACTTTCTGTTCAAGGTATTTAAGTGAATGTGTTCAAACAAAATTCAACAAGCCACCAAGGAATTTGGATGGTACAGTAGGAGATGGAGTGATGACAACACTAGACCCTCTTACATGGGAGCAAGCTCATCGTTATGTATTATTTAATTGTGATATCATCAAGCCGTATCTCAAGTAAGATAATTTTCCTTTAAGTTGATATATCTTAAACATAATTTTTTTTCATATTTATGTATATTTTTTTTTATTATGCAGAGAACATGAGGAGTTTCTTTGTAGTTATGCTTACTCGGGTTCAGCAAAAAATTGGAATAAGGCAAAAGAGCAATATTTAACTTTTCATGAATGGCTTGAATGTCGTGTGAATGAGTCAATAGTTACATGTGAAGAGGTTAAGTGGTTATCTAGATGGCCTAATCCTGCTGCTAGAAGATTTTCTGCTTATGTTATAAATGGATATAAGTTTGTTGTAGAAAGTTGTGAAAGGAAAACACAAAATTATGGTGTTGTGGTTACTTCATTTACAACTAGGTTTAGAAGTCAAAAGGATGAAAATCCTGAAGTAGAAAATGTTACCTACTATGGAATTCTGAAAGATATACTTGAGGTGGATTACTATGGGCATTCCAAGTTTGTGTTATTCAAATGTGATTGGTTTCACAGCAAAAAGGATAATTTTGGGTTGGTACTTGTAGATTTTGGAAAGCTAATTTATGAAAATGATCCATTTGTATTCGCAACTCAAGTAAAACAAGTATATTATATAGAAGACCCAAAGGAGAATTGGCATTTTGTCATCAACACCACACCTAGAGATTTGTTCGATATATATGGTGATTTAGAGAATAGTGATATGGAAAATCATTTTGGTAGTCAACTTTTTGATGAGTCAATAGTTACTAAAGATGAAACTGTCAATTGGTTTAGGAATGATGTTCCTGGAATTACAGTTGACTATGTGGTTGTTAATGAAAATGTGATTGAATTTGAATTTATTTGTGTTGTTTTTTCAAGTTATTGAAAATATGATTAGATGAATTTATTTTTCTTGTTATAGTTTGTTTCTTGTTGATTAATGTTATAGAAATGAAGGTGAGCAACAAGAGAAAAAACATGTGTTAGGCAAGAGAAAACGTTCTTTGCAAGGTCTTGAGCATGATGGTCTTCTTGGGAGCAGCAGTAGCAAAACCAAAGGTAAATCTACAAACACTTCTTTCAACATTGACTCTGAGGAATGCCTAAAGCCTACTAGAAGGTACCTACATCTCTATTTAACTTCTTTCTAATTGCTCTGTTATTGTATTCACCATCTTGTATATTAATTGGTAAAGTACTGTTATTTCTGTAATTGGTAGTAATGTACCAGAGCAAAAGAAGGCAGAACAGAAAAAAGAATTTGAACAAATTGATGTTGATGCACCTTCGGAGTCTCAAATGAGGACAAGGCAAAAGAGGAAAGTAAGAGAAGTGGTAAATGTTATTTTCTTAAAAATAGTCATGTTTGATTCATGTAATTAAGCATCATGTAACTCTGTTTGGGCAATATTTTGTTGCATCAATATCTATGACAGGTTCCAAAAGTAAGAAGACAAGGGGTTCGACAACAAGTCGTAAGACTCATGGTTTGAAAGATGAAGAACGCTTGCCAATTAGACTAAATATGCTTGGGCAACCTGTTGGCTCCCATCGTGCTGCCTTGAGCACTCATTTGGGGATATTGGCTAGAAATGCACACTTGGTTCCTATAAAATATACATCTTAGAAAAAGCTGAAACTCAATGTACCTGAATCGTGGGAGGATGATATGTGGGAAACAGTCATGGTATTACTTTTTTCTCACCTTTATCTTGATTATAACTTTTCCTAATTGATGTGGCAGTTTAAACTGATATCAGTTTTTCTTAAATCATGTGGCATAGTCTACATTTGATATTGAAGAACGTGGCAAGAAGTGGGTCTTCAAAGCCATATGCTCCGGTTGGAAGACTAACAAGTGTCGATTAAAGAAGAAGCATTTTAATCCAAACATGACAGAAGTGTATAATTTAAAAAATCGACCACCCATTGTTCCACTTGAACAATGGAAAATTCTTATTAAGTATTGGAAATCAAGTAAGGCTGAGGTGAGATGGATATATCATTGTTTATTATATTAACATGTATGCTTATATTGTGGTTATTGTCTTTATTCTTATGAAACATTTTTATTTTATAGGCATGTAGTGAGAGGAATAAAAAGAGTAGAGCGAAATATAAAAGTATACATACCACGGGAACAAAAACTCATGCAGAAATACGTGAAGAAGAGGTAACTCTGTTCTGATCGTAACTTTCAATAACTATAATTCTTGTGTTATATTTTTACTGCAAGGAGTAGTGATATGAACCTGTAATCTAATGTTATATTTTTGTTTAAATAGATGATGAAGAATCCCGATGGAAGAGAACCCTCTCGTGTGCAAATGTATATTTTGACACATCAGCCCAAGAATGGAAATCCAGTAAATGATAACACCAAAAGAATTGTGGTATGATTCTTTATCATTATTTGAAACCTTTATATATATAAGTTTAAATTGTTTCAGTTTAAATTGTGAACCATAAAAACTGAAATTGCTTCAGTTTAAATTGTGAAGACATATATTATTTTGACTTTTGATTTTCAGTCAGAGCTTAAAGATGTGATGTCTTTACAACCAAATATATTAGAGCAAGGGTCATCGGGAGATGATTTACTTTCCCAAGTCTTGGGAAAATACCGAAATGGTTATGCACGCACATATGGAAAAGGTGTTGTACCTTCTGACTTGTGGGGAACCAAGTCTCAAGTTGAAATCCAAAAAACTATTGAGGAAGTTAAAAGAAATGCTCAAGTTGAGATACAAATTCTACAAGACAGATTGCAAAAAGAAATGGAAGTGAAATCAAAAGAGCAACTGGAAGCTTTCAAAAGCGAGTTATAAGGTGGATTTAATAGTGTGTTAACTCAGATACGGCAATGTTTCCCTGAAATAGTTATTCCATATTTGTTTAGTATTCCAAATCCAAATGATGTGCAAGGTGATCCACGTTCTTCAGCCTCTAATCATCTCACCGATGTGGACCCGAATAAACACACAAAGAGGTAAGTTCACTCTACATAGTTATGTCTTTAGTCTATTTTTAAAAATTTAAATATAGTCATTAATTTTCATTGTAAATTTTCTATAGCAAGTCAAGAAAACACAAGACCAAAAAAGTTAAAGTTGAGAAGGATCCTAATATGCCAAATTCAAATGATGTGCAAGTTTCAACCTCTAATCATCTCACGGATGTGGACCCGAATAAACCCACAAAGAGGTAAATTCACTCCACATAATTAAGTCTTTAGTCTATTTTTAAAAAAATTAAATATAGTCATTAATTTTCATTGTAAATATTTTATAGCAAGTCAAAAGAACACAAGGCCAAAAAAGTTAAAGTTGAGAAGGATCTTAATATGCCAAATCCAAATGATGTGCAAGTTTCAACCTCTAATCATCTCACCGATGTGGACCCGAATAAACACACAAAGAGGTAAATTCACTCCACATAATTATGTCTTTAGTCTATTTTCATTGTAAATATAGTCATTAATTTTCATCGTAAATATTCTATAGCAAGTCAAAAGAACACAAGGCCAAAAAAGTTAAAGTTGAGCTGGATCCTAATATACTTGAGCCTCCACCGACAAGTTTTTTCCACTTATTTGATCAAGATTCTGAGAATAATGTTAATGGAATGGCGGTTAATGCATGGAAGTCCCTGTCTAATGAAGTAAGTTCATGTTTATTATAACACGTGCGTTATTATAAACTAATGTAATAATATCCATTTAAACTTGATGCATCATTGAATCAGGATAAAATACATTATTTGGAAAAGGAAGCTAAGCGGAAAGCTAAATATGAGAAACTTCAAAAAGGTATTCTAATTTTAGAGTTGGTGTATCTTGTAGTAGGTTACTACTCTGTATAGTTGATACCTAAGTTTGATTGATAGTTCATGAAATTTAACTTTAAAACTTTGATGCTTTAGGAAGTTAATAGTGTTAGAAGTGTAGGTTACTCTGTTTTATAAAGGTACACCTTTCATTTTGGCACTTCTTGGACCTGCTTTGTTTTATACTATAGGTCACATTTCAGCTTGTGTTTCATTCTCAAAAGTTGATGTTTCATTCACACATGTTATTATATGCAGAACCTGTTTTTTCTGTCATATTTTCATCTGTTCTTGATGGTTTGAATTTATATGGTTGGATTACTATATTGTCATTATTGTATCTTTTTCCGGTAGCTATTTTTGTCGAAGGGTCTCAATGGGTTCCGGGGTATTATAAGGCATTTATTAATATGAAGCTTGTTTTCTCTTTGCAGTTGCCCATTAAAAGTGGATTTCTATTGCTTTAAGTGAAGCTTGTTGTAAAGATGGTATTGTAAATAGTGGATTTAAAAGTGCTCAACAAGTTTTCTTAGTGTTGCTTAGATTTCATTAGGTTCTTGGATCATATCATGGATAATTAGTAGATTTAGTTATTGAATCTTATTTCAATTGTTTTGTTATAAAAAGTGACGGTTTAAATGTAGTATTGTGATTTGTATAAGTTGTGTAAAATATACTTGATATATAATTTTCAATTGCTCTGTTAGTAACATTTTCAATTGATTTGTTATATAATCTTATTTCAATTGTCTTGTTCTCTAAAAAAAATGATACTAATAGTACTTTTAATTAGTAACATTTTGTAAAGTACTAATAATAGATACTATTAGTACTGGTAACATTGGTTTAATGTTACTAATAGTACTTTGAACCGGTAACATTGTTTTAAAAATGATACTAATAATACTTTGAACCGGTAACATTGTTTTAATGTTACTAATGGTAAACTCAAGTGTTACAAAAAATATAAATCAGTAACATTTATCAAATGTTACTAATAGTATATTGAAATGTTACTAAAGCCTTTTAGTAACATAGACTTTTCGCAACACTTGATAAAATGATACTAAATTGAATTAGTAACACTTTTTTAGATTTAGTATCATTTTTCAAATGATACTAAACCTTAAACTTGTTGTAGTGCTACTTGGTTACAATTATGAAATTCATTACAAACCTGGAAAGGAGAATGTTGTCGCTGATGCCTTGTCTCGAGTTAATGAGCCACCAGTAGAAGGAATTTGTGCGATTATTAGTTCCCCCTCTTCCCCTTTAATTTCTCAATTACAACGTTTTTTTTCCACTAACCTTGCAGGTCAAAAACTCGTCAAGAAGGCAGAGGAAAATCAACAAATGCAACATCATTTCACTACCAGATCAGGGCTATTATATTTCAAAGACAGACTATTCATACCTGTAGAGACTGGCCTAACTCCAACACTATTACAAGAATTTCATGCTTCGCCTCTTGGTGGCCATTCTGGTATTCAAGCTACCCTATCTCGACTTTCAACTTCTTTCTACTGGCCGGGCATGCATAAAGACATAAAATGTTTTGTCAACGCTTGTGCAACTTGCCAACACAACAAATATAACACCCATTCCCCATATGGTCTTCTACAACCATTACCTTTACCTGAACAAGTTTGGGAAGACATCTCCATGGACTTCATTACCAACCTTCCACTTTCAAACAACAAATCCACCATCTGGGTAATAATCGATCGTCTCACCAAGTTTGCACATTTCATTGCTCTACCTCCACATTTCACAGCTGCTTCCCTTGCCCCTATCTTCATTTCTGAAATCTACAGACTTCATGGTGCTCCCAAAACAATCGTGAGTGACATAGATCGAGTTTTCGTCAGCCAATTTTGGCGGTCTTTGTTCAAACACCTGGGGACAACACTCGCTTTTAGCAGCTCCTACCACCCACAAACAGATGGTCAGACCGAAGTACTGAATCGATGTTTAGAAACATACCTTCGTTGTTTTGTCAGCGATGAACCTCGACTTTGGGTTCGTTTTCTCTCTTTAGCAGAGTTTTGGTACAATACCTCTTCCCATTCAGCCATTGGCATGACCCCATTCAAAGCTCTCTATGGCAGAAAACCACCAACTCTCATTCCATACAACCCGGGAAAAAGCAAAATTGAAACCTGGATGAACTTCTCAGCAATAAAACCAGAATCATCAAGCTGCTCAAAGAAAATCTTACCAGAGCTAGAAATCGCATGATCCAACAAGTTAATCTTCACCGTAAGGACAAATCTTTTGAGGTAGATCAATGAGTCTTTTTGAAACTCCAACCGTATCGACAGAGCTCCGTTCACCATCGCACTTCTCAGAAACTAGCAAAACGTTATTATGGGCCTTTCCGCATCATCAAAAAGATAGGACCCGTAGCTTATGAGCTTGATCTGCCACCATCTTCACGAATTCACCCGGTTTTTCATATCTCCCTTCTCAAGCTTTGCCATGGTGAACCCACGAACCAAACCTCTCCTCTACCGGATCCATCAGCTTTTCCTCCGCAAGCTCCGAAACCCATTGCTATACTAGATCGTCGCACCATCAATCAAATTAGTGAAGTTTTGATCCATTGGGAAGGACTTTCAACCTCTGAAGCTACATGGGAGGACCAAAAGTCAATTGCTGAGAAGTACCCCCATTGCAATCTTGATGACACGATTTCTCTTAATGGGTGCGGTAATGATACAAATCCAAACTACTCCTCCACTAGTGGGCCAGAAGGAAGACCCAAGAGAAAGACCAAAAAGCCCAACAGATACAATAATTAGTAATATCTTTGTCTAGAAGCATCCAGGAAAAAAACAAATGTACGAGCTGGCAACAACTTTCTCTCTGATCCGTTGGTACCTTCAAATAGGACAGCAATAAAGATAATTAGGAATTATATATTTTTTTTTGTAATTCCAGGATGAGGACACTTGTCCATAGATCCTACTGAATTGTAAGACCTTATCACTATATGATGGTGATTATTGAATGAAGGAGCAAGCAAGAAATAATTTTTATTCATATCTCTCTCATCTCTTAGACTTTTCCCTGACAAAAGCAGGGGAATTTAATTCTTGCACAGTAAATTCCTAACAAATTTATAGTCACTAGACTACTTGACAAAAAAAATTAGCACTTAAATTTCTAAATTAGAAGTAAAATTTTCACATATATACCGTACAAAAGGAGACATCTCAAACTTGAACAATACATATCCAACGACGGTTGCATAAGTCAAAACAAAAAACCACAAAAACTCACACTACTGAATGTTTAGGAAAATAATGGTAGTCATACTAGATTTTTGTAAGTCACAATGTTTACACATGTTTTCACTAGTTTATTTTTGGCGCCAAATGCATCTATAGGTCCTTTAAGTTTTATGTTTGTATCATATAGTTTTTTAAGTATCAGATAGATCCTTTAAGTTTTTTAAGTATAAAATAGGTCCTTTAAGTTTTACGTTTGTATCAGATAGATCCTTTAAGTTTTAAGTTTGTATCAAATAGGTCCTATTTCTTAAGGACCTATTTGATAGAAACTTAAAACTTAAAGGACGTACCTGATACTTAAAAAACTTAAAGGACCTATTTGATACAAACGTAAAACTTAAAGGACCTATCTGATATTTAAAAAACTTAAATGACTTATCTGATACAAAAGTAAAACTTAAAGGACCTATAGATGCATTTGGCCTTTATTTTTTAAGAACCCAACAATTTGTGTTTAACACTCTTTGGATGATTTAAGGAACATACATTTGAGACACGGTTTCTTCCTTGTTGTAATCGCTTAAAGAAAAGAATGAATCGCAATCACTAATGAAAGCTATATAAAATTACAAAAATTTATTCCAACATCACACTTCCAACATTTCTACAACGTCAAGGGGTATGTTTGTCATTTTGCTCATTTAATTATTAAAATATAAAAACTAAAAAGGCCATGCATGTTGTATATTTGTTGGAGGTGTGATGTTGGAATAACATTTATGATAAACAGATAAAATTATCAGCTCTTCTTCTTCTTCAGAAAAAATAAATAAAATATAAGCTAATTTACGAGTTCAACAACATAACGCACAATTTATTTAGTGTTTTTCTATGGCACAATAAAACTCAGGTCTGTCTGTCCAAGATCCAATGGTGATCATACAATATCCACTACGAACCATTTTTCCTTGATGTCTATATTAGAATGTATTTTATTTTTGTCGAATCAGAATGTCTTTATTAACTAACCAACAATAAGTTGATCAAAGTACTAAGAGATTTGAGTCCTTAAACAATTGGTCAAAAGTTCGATGTATGTCTTTTGTTTACCAAAAAACAAACTCGATTACAGTTGGAGAAGGCCGTCTTGTTTGTAAAAAGAATTGCCTTTATTTAACTATCTTATAACTTAATTATAAGTTAAAAAATTTGTTTGATTACAATCTTTTCATCTCACACTTATAGCTTATTTTACCAAGTTATAATTTATTTTCCAGACATTATTTCAAATAACTTATTATAATACAAAACATGTCAAATATTATCACATATATACCGTACAAAAGGAGACATTTCCTTACCTTTTCATTGTTTAATCTCTCGACCGCCACTATTTTCACACTCTATGTTCCAGGTTTCTTCATATCTCTTCAAGATATTCCTTTTGATATACTTTAATTGGTTATTGTTTATAGGATTTGAGTAGCTGGAGCTTATCTTTTTCAACTTTGCTAGTGTACATATACACTTTGACAGGAAAATATATATTACATTAAAATAAAAATAAAACAAAATTTTAGCATATAAAAATTAATATAATAATAATATATAAAAGATATAACACATTAATACATTTAAATTATTATGTCCCATAACTTATTTCAGTTGGCAGAGACATTGCATTATATATGAAAAGGTTAGATTCGAACCATGATCATCCCACTTGTCCACATATTTTAAGTCATTTATCTTTACCAACTAGTTGAACCACTAATTTCACCAAAGACTTAAAATAATTTGTCACATATAAGTTATTAGCCATCAACTATAAACTATAAGCTAATTTATCTGTCATCTCCTATTTTTAGGGAGCTAGTTTTTGTCTAACTTTCAAACATGGGCTTTCGAATATTTTGGCAGAAAACCCATCAACAAAGCCCAAAAAGCCCAGAAGAAATTGATTCTCGTGGCAACAACAGCGAAAGTAGCGTTTGTAGTATTTCTCTGTTTCATTGCTTCTCCTTCACCTTCTCTTCTATTCTTTCTTCCTTCGATCTTCATTCTCAATCGCTCTTCCATTTCGTAAGTCTCTTTCCTCTTTTTCTCTTCAATTCTCAATCTCGTTTCTCTTTCTCATTCAATTTTTACAATCACCATCACTCCGATCTGTATTTTATTTTTTGAATTTTTGAATTCTTAGATTTTTCTATTCTGATTTCACTTTATTAATCATTGATTTTTTAGGTTTTTAGATTGATTTGTTTCATGTTAATGTCACCATTTTGATTTGTGTGTGTTATATAGCATATATTTGGACTGAATATTCACAATCTCATGCTAGTGTTGTGTTGTAACTGAATTGAATTAAATTCGTTAATTTTATATCAAATAGTTAATGTGTTTGTTGTAAATGTTATAAATAAATGTTATTTATTGATGATGATGTGCGTTTATGAATTATGCAATTTCACTCATTTATTCTTAGTTTTTTTATTTGAGAAATGGGGGAACATGCACTTTAGGTCGAATGCAAATTTAGTATTTTGCAGTTATTTTTAAAAATATGGTTACAAAGCGGGTTTATTTGTCATTATGACAAGTTATCGTTGAATGTCGGTGTAAAAGTAAAACTAATTTACACCGATAGTGCATCACATCGGCAACATGGTTATTTTTGAAATTTGATTAGACCTTATTGGAATTTTAATATGGTTTACATGAATAATATTGGAAGCTTAGTATAATAATGAGTGCAATAATCTGGAATTTTTGTGATGGAGTAACAGTTTGAATTTTATGCGTTATTTGCATAGAGTCTGTGCTTGAGGAGCAATATTCCTTGAATGATTGATATCATTATGATTTTTTTTTTTTTTTTATGATAAAGAAGTTAGATGACTTTTAGTCTTGGGGGCTCATTAGGGGCAGAGAAAACCTCAAGGCTCAAAGTGCTTTGACAGTGGTATTTACATAGAGCAATGTTATTTAGTATTATCGTGGAATTCACGAAAGCTGAGGTGTTATATGTTGGATGGATGTCACTTCTGGATTTTGTGGAATAAAGGCGTAGTGATGGTATGAAAATGGGTCCAAGAAACGGCCATGTCAATTGTTGAATTTTGTTTCATCCCAAAAAGCATTTCTCTTTTTATCCAACAAGATTTGAACTTTGGTCTGTTGTGAGATATGAGCTGAATCTTTACCAATGTTTAACCTTTATTGGCTAAGTGTTGAATAATATCTCTTGTTACAGGCAGATAAAAGTCCCTTTTTAGTGGTTTAGGATACTAACAGACCTTTGGGTCATTGGCATTTGAGGTTATATCATATTTTACATGTGTCCTGAGTTTTATTTGTTTGTTGTGTTCTACAAAAACGTGAAAAACAAATATGCGCTGTCTTTGTGTGCAAACCTGTCCTTTTGTCTTATCACGTTTATGTCTTCATTATTCTTGTTGTTAGAATTTTTTTTTTGACAGTTCTTGTTAGAATTTGTTGCACCAAAAATTGGATTACATGCTTATATGGATAATGTTTAAAATGATTTTGTTTGATAAATCATCTCACCATAATCTATAGTTTAAAATTGCCAGCAAATTCTCCTGCCAATTTTCATTTAAGGGTTCGGTTTTCATATTTTATTCATTGCAGAAGCTGCTAATAATATAATCCTTTATCTTTTTATTATAGCTAATTTGCACTTATTTAATGAAGCTGTCCTACTATTGATTTTATGCTTATATATATGGAACTTTATCATTGCTACTTGGTATGATTTATCCAGACACTGACATATTGTTTCTTTTTTATATATGAACGGCTGCCAGTGTGGATTGAGATGGCTGGAGGTGTTATTCAACAGTTATTGAGGAGGAAACTCCAATCTCATTCTCCTGTAAGCATTAGCTACCCTCTTCATGGTGATTTTGTTCTTTTGTTAATTTTAGGACTATGCTTCTGGTACTTGCAATCTGAGACTTAAAACGGAGAACCTTAGACAAAAAGCTAGGTATTGGAAAAAAATGATTTGATGTTAGACAAGAGTGGTGCTTTCATTTCATGAACTTGACTTGTAAACTGACAAGATTATACGTCATACAAAAATAAGGTTAACAGGATGTCTCAAGTGTTGATAAAATTTTACAGCCAATAGTTATGTTTTACAACATGAGATACTTCCTAGGATATAATGGTGTTCATCCAGAAAGTAGTCATTGTAATGCGTGAACTCCTTTAGACAAGAAATGAAAAGAACTAGCAGCATTGAGATTGAAAGAACTGAATATAAAAATAGAATTTGAGTTTGAAATAGACCTGGAGTTTGAAACAGAACTTGACATGATTCTCCTTCAAATCGTTCAATGCCCTCTATTTTGTAGACGTTGTTACTCATGCATGATGGGTTGATGATGCTGGGTTCAGTATGGATGCTGGGGTTGCAAAAGAGGTAGTATTGTGTTAGGCAGTTAGCTGCCCGTTGAAACTTAATTGAATGTTTTATGGCGTGGGTCAAAGATAATATTATGCTAGAAATGAACAGTTTCTGTTGTAATTTTTCCTGCTATGTTTAGAATTCCCCTTAGCATTATTTGCTACATGCATGTGTCTTAACCATTTGTCATCAGACTGTGACTTGGTCTAGCTTTACTAGAAAGCACTTCGTACTTTTGCAAATTCATATTGCTTTTGTTGCTAATTATAAGTGAAGTTCTCTTTTAAATTTAATTTTTTGCCAACTAACTATTAAACAACTACTAATTCAAACTTGGGAAATTATTTCATCCATAAGTTGTTGCGAAAGTTTTTAAACTAGCGGCAAATAATAAGAAAGTGTCATCATTGTACCAATCAATGGGAGCTATCTTCTATTACATGCTTAGGGTCATTGTTTGATATAGGAAAAGACCATTCTGAAGACTGGCATGGTAGAAATCATGTGTTCATGTCATAAAATTTCAACTGAGTTTATAATTTTTTCCTCGATAGAACAAGCTAATTGTCTTTTATTAATGATTTTTAATATGCTTCCTGCAGAATCCTTTATCTATGTCATCCATTATCACAAAGAATGATGGTGCTGGCTCTACAAGCAGCGGATCCTTAAGAGCCCTTGCACTAATTGGTGCTGGTGTATCAGGGTTATTGAGTTTTGCGACAACAGCATCAGCTGATGAAGCTGAGCATGGCCTGGCTGCTCCAAGCTATCCATGGCCTCACGAGGGCATCCTCAGCTCATATGATCATGCTTCGTGAGTTTCACCTGAGTTTTCCCTGTATTTTTTTATTTCATTTCCTGATCATGCCACGTGAGTTTGAGCTGAGTTTTTTTTTCTCTCTCTACATTTTCATGTCTTTGGGTTCAATGATATCATTTCCCAAGTTAGTCACTGCTACTGCTACATACATACATTAAAACTAGCCTCTCTTTTTCATTTTTATGGTGATTTACAAATAATTGGTAGTTGTAGGTGCATTTTTAATTGGACTTATTTCATATATATATTACTACTTAATGTCATTTTTCTCAGTTTTGGATCAGCCATATGGTTTAACCTTTTAATATTTGTCATATAGTGATCAGTAATATTTATCGTGCCTTGTTATATCTTAAAAGAATCATGAATTGTTTTCTAGAATGTAATTTTCTGAAAGAAATTGCTCTAAACTATGCAATAGAAGTATTTCCTCTTTCTTTTAGAGCTTTTTTCTGGGCCAGGATTCATTACATGGTGAATCTGTATTATGCTCTTATTGCTCTATACCACCATCAAATATTCAAACTGAATTTCATATAGATGCTAGCTATATTAATACTATTTAAGTTCTTAATACATTTATTTTTTTATGAGCAGGATTCGTCGTGGTCATCAAGTTTATACACAAGTCTGTGCTTCCTGTCATTCTATGTCTTTGGTATCATACCGTGATTTGGTTGGTGTTGCTTACACGGAAGCGGAGGTAAAGGCTATGGCAGCTGAGATTGAGGTGGTTGATGGCCCTAATGATGAGGGTGAGATGTTTACACGCCCCGGTAAACTCAGTGATCGCTTTCCTCAGCCATATCCAAATGAAGCAGCTGCTAGGTTTGCTAATGGAGGAGCCTATCCTCCAGATCTAAGTCTTATTACCAAAGTAATGTCATTATCTGCTAGTAACGAAGATTTTCTGTTTGATGCATACCAGAGGTATCTCTAACCTTTTGTATTTTCAGGCTCGTCACAATGGTCAGAACTACGTGTTTGCTCTTCTTACCGGTTATCGTGACCCCCCTGCTGGTGTTGTGGTAAATTCTCTTTACATTGATTTTGTAGCTAAGCTCTCTACTTAAAGTAAGTCTGCAATCTGCAGAAGTTATTATATGGAAATTGCCTGACCACCTGTTGGGTGGTTCAGACCCAAAACAAACTATATTGTGAAATATGTTGCGTGGGGGCTGTGGCTTTCAAATCTGTACAAGCATGGTCAAATAATGTTTTTATTTTTATTTTTTCTTGTACACCAATGAATAAAAATATATGATGCATGGTGAGATCATGGCGATAAAGAATCATTAACATCATGCATGATTTTCTTTGCGCATAATTTATAAATTTGATGTTGCCTTTCTTGGTGAAACACAGTTCACACACAAAAATGTAACATCTCTGTTCACTTTTGTGTCTCAAAAATTGTAATCACAGATTGTATATATTTTGTAATTTTCGTATGAGGTGATTTGAACATTTTATTGATAAGATCGTATAAGTATAACAAAAACTGCAGATCATAGTCTAATAGTTAGATTTTGAGTGAAATTATGGAAAACTATACGCTGAACTAGTAAGTCGGATTTGAACTGTGGAATGATCTCTTATTGTTATGATTCATAAAGTGATATTATGGCGTCATTTAGTTCATGTAGTCAGCAACACCAAATGAGAAAAGATTTCGGTCATTTTTTTACATTACTTTGGTGGTTGATGTTTTCACTTACATTACATGTGACTTGTATTTGGATATTAACGATATGCACTCTCGACTATATAATTCTCATCAATTCTAAATATTATGTTCAAGAGTTCATGCTTATTCTGTCCCTACACTAGTTAACAACACTGTGCTTATAGTCAGATGTTTGTTTATGGTTAGTTATCTTCTAAATATAATGCAGATTAGAGAAGGACTACACTATAATCCTTATTTTCCTGGTGGAGCCATTGCTATGCCTAAAATGCTTAATGATGGTGCTGTTGAATACGAAGACGGTGTCCCTGCTACAGAATCTCAGGTATGCCTAAAAGTTTGTTTGTTGAGTATTACATTCAGTAAATTTTATCACAATTGATTATCAAATATGAACTTAGGAAGAATGAAGCGATAATTTTTCTGCTGTTGTGTGTTGTTGCAGATGGGAAAAGATGTTGTATCATTTTTGTCTTGGGCTGCAGAACCTGAGATGGAAGAGAGAAAACTGGTTTGTTTCCTTTACTATCCTTCTAACAAATCCAATGTAAAATACTCTGATTTTCTAAAAATGTTGCTACTACTCGCAGATGGGATTTAAATGGATATTCGTACTTTCATTGGCATTACTTCAAGCTGCATATTATCGTCGCCTTCGATGGTCTGTTATTAAGTCTCGCAAGTTGGTTCTTGATGTTGTCAACTAACTGCATTCAAATTACATTATTCATTTTTGGAAAGAAGATAATTGTTGCCAATAACTTTGTCCAATCTCATTGCGTCAAATTCGTTGAGAGATTAGCCAGAAAGCATGCCCTATTTTTGTTCGAGGTATAGAAATAAAGGTGTTACATTTATGTGAGATATGTTACTTCAATTTTTTCCTCCTCCTTCTCAGATTGTGTATTTCTTTAAGATATAATTTATCTGTAATTGATCAAAATTATTACATTTCAAAATTTTGAGTTCTAAAGTTAATTACCATTGGAATTTAATTTCTTGCAAGTTTTTCATGACAAAAAATCATTTTGGATATGAGAAGAAGTGTTCCAAAACGAGGAGAATATTTTGAAAGAAAGAAAAATTTAAAAAAGGAGATTAATAAAGAGAAAATAGAAGATGCATCGAAAAAGTCACCAACAAAGATGCATCGAAAATGTTAAATAGTTTTACACAACATCTAATGAATATCTTGTATTATGTATAATTACAAATATTTTGAATGACATAGCAAAACGATGATTTCTTACCGCATGACATGTAAATCTAATCAATAAATGACCTTTGCAACCCCTTACAATTTATTTCTAGCACCTAACATCTTTTTTCTTTGTTAGTCTTTAAACTATCAAATTTCTTAATTTAGTTTGAGGTAAATAATTTTTTATTTTTTTTTACCATAAGCAAATAAGTTTCATGTAAATTATATAAAATTTGTATTTTATTTGCAATATAGTTATTTTTTTATTTAATTGAATAATAAAAAATTTAAATGTTTATATTTTCACATAAAAAGATACAGTACTAAATATTGGTATAACATTTTTTCTTATGTTTTTTTGCCAATGAAATAACATAATTTGTTTACCTTTCACTTAATTTTTTTTTTTCACTATTTTTTTTAGTATAATGATAATATTAGCATTTTTTTTTCTTCATAAATATAACCTATTATTACCATTTTCAACGATATTTTTTATCATAACTATTTTTAAAATTATGAAAGGAAGTTGAAGAGTGGCGACTCGAAGGGGATGATTATATCGAATGCGTTTAAACTTTGAACTAATGAAAAGTAATGCATTTGCCGTTTGAAGTATACACATATACATACAATTTGTTTTGGAAATTCGACCTTGTACTTTTTTCTTTTAATGATCATCTGACACAAGCAAAAACCCTTGCAAATTTAATCCTAAAATGAAATTATCAAATCATTTGGACAGAAGGGTGAAAAAAGAACGCGATTACGAACAATCTCTTTATGAAATTCTATGTTAATAATTTTGTGCGGTAATGTTTAGAATATCATAAACTATTTTTTAACCAGGAAAAGAATTTTGTAAAATAGAATTAATTAAATGCGATTTTTTAAAATGCCGAAATTTCAAGTTACAAGCAATGAAAATATGGACCTAGAAATCAATCTTTTAGCTTATTATTTGAGAAACATTTATAATATTATAAACATAAATGAAAATAAAAAAAAAATCATTCAAAGAATTTAATATGTGTCTGACACCTGTAAGACACTCGTACACACGTGTCGGACAAGTGTCCCCAAAAAAATTATTTTTTCTTTGTTTATACTCTCCGTAGACACATATTAAACATATCTATAAGAGTTAAAGATGTGTCGAAATAACATCATTGATCAAAGAAGTATTGAAAATATTACATTTTGATTACAATATTTTTAGTTTTTTCAAAAGTAGATGGATAAATAAAGGTAAAATATTATCATACTTAGTTTAAATTTTTTTTTTAAGAAATAACTTGCTCAACTTAGATTTGTTGGAACAAAATATGTGTAAGTACACACCCTTAAGTTTTGATGATAACAAAGTATTAAATGGACAATTGATGGTACTAATGTTTAAATTAAGAGTGCAGGAGAATCCAACGTTATATCGAGAGCACACTTGATTTAGACTCTGATGAAACCTATGGAAGTCTAAATCTTTACACTCTGAAGGAGCTCAGAAGCTACAACGTGGTCAGAAGCTAAACAAAGTTCAGAAGCTCAAAGAGGATTAGAATGTCTGCAAGAGTTCAGAAGCTCAAAGATGTTCAGATGCCTACAAGAGTTCAGAAGCTATCTGCTAGTCATGAGTTATTCAGAAGATGAAGACGTTCAGAAGTTGAATTACGAAGGACTATCAGAGGCCATCCATTCAAGACCAACCAGACTCCAAGTTATCAAAGGTTCATCAGAAGCAAAGGAATTCCACAAATCATCAGAAGGGCTACATCAACTACTCTTATCAAGCCTGATGATTTGTTCTAAGGTCAACTAATTACAACGGTCACAAAGGATGTGATCCTACTCTCTCTAGGAGCTAGTTGTACCTTATTACTGTACTTTGGACAAACAGTAAAGGTGAAGCTTCACTGCAAAAGAAGACGTGACTTTACTCAACGGATATTCAAAGACTACAGCTGTCCATTTTACAATGGGAATTTCTCCAACGTCTCAATGTCTTTCTCAACTCATATAAATATGCAAAAGAAAGAATTGATGACTAACGATCTTCATTAGAAAACATCTCTCAGAATAAAGTGAGAACTTGAATTGTAATAGAAAATATCTCTCAAATGAAGTGAGAATAGAAACTAGCTTAAGCCTCTGAAGTTATTATGTTTGTAATAAGTTTAAGCTTATAAGTTAGTATTACTCCTGCGTGAGTAATTGTAAGTCTTCTGCTTAGTGTAGAAGCAAGTAAGTCTTTTGCTTAGTGTAGAAGCAAGAAAGTCTTCTGCTTAGTGTAGAAGCAAGTAAGTCTCAATCTTAGTGATTAGAGCAAAAAAGTCTTCTGCTGAGTGTAGGAGCAAGGAAGTCTCTCTGTATTGTGTGACTTAGAGCAGGAAGTCTTGAGCTTGTGTGCTTGAGCAAGGAAGTCTCTGATCTTGTGTGATTAGAGCAAGGAAGTCTCTCTGTCTTGTGTGACTTAGAGCAGGAAGTCTTAAGTCTTGTGTGACTTGAGCAAGGAAGTCTTAAGAGCTTGTGTGCTTGAGCATCTGATTGTAATCTTAGTGATTATAGTGAACTCTCTTGGAAACAAGGGGACTGGAGTACTCTCAATTTGTGAGGAGAACCAATATAAATTGTTGTGTGTCTTTCTCTCTCTCACTCTCTCATTTACTCCTTCATCGTTCACTTAGCCTTAAGTTAATTGTGTGAACAATCCGCAGTGCTTAAACACTTTGATAGATTTAAATATCTTGAAAAGTTTTTAAATATCCAAAACACAATTCAACCCCCCCTTCTTGTGTTTTTCTCTACGCACCTTCAAGATTTACATGTATATATTTTGATTTTCAATTTATATCTTTTATAAATATGTAGCGGTGACGGTGTCCTATATTTTTTACATTAGCGATGCCGCGGTGTCCGTGTTGTGTCGCGGTGTCCATATTGTGTCGCGGTGTCCGTGTAAGAGTTCATGCTTCATAGGTTCCAAAACGAGAATATTTTGAAAGAAAGACAAAATTATAAAAGGAGATTAATAAAGAGAAAATAGAAAATGCATCGAAAAAGTCACCAAAAAGAAAAAGATCCATCGAAAATGTTAAATAGTTTTACACAACATCTAATGAATATCTTGTATTATGTATAATTACAAATATTTTGAATGACATAGCAAAACGACGATTTCTTACCGCAGGACATGTAAATCTATTTTACATTGTTAATTGCATATCCATTAAACTAATTAATAAATGACGTGTGCAACCCCTTACAATTTATTTCTTGCACCTAACATCTTTTTTCTTTGTTAGTCTTTAAACTATCAAATTTCTTAATTTAGTTTGAGGTAAATAATTTTTTTTTTACCATATGCAAATAAAGTTCATGTAAATTATATAAAATTTGTATTTTATTTGCAATATAGCTATTTTCTTATTTAATTGAATAATAAAAAATTTAAATGTTTATATTTTCACATAAAAAGATACAGTACTAAATATTGGTATAACATTTTTTCTTATGTTTTTTTGCCAATGAAATAACATAATTTGTTTACCCTTCACTTAATTTTTTTTCACTATTTTTTTAGTATAATGATAATATTATCATATTGTTTTCTTAAATATAACCTATTATTACTATTTTAAACGATATTTTTTTATCATAACTATTTTTAAAATTATGAAAGGAAGTTGAAGAGTGGCGACTCGAAGGGGATGATCATATCGAATGCGTTTAAACTATGAAATAATGAAAAGTAATGCATTTGCCGTTTGAAGTATACAGGTATACATACAATTTGTTTTGGAAATTCGACCTTGCACTTTTTTCTTTTAATGATCATCTGACACAAGTAAAAACCCTTGTAAATTTAATCCTAAAATGAAATTATCAAATCATTTGGACAGAAGGGTGAAAAAGAACGCGATTACAAATAATCTCTTTATGAAATTCTATGTTAATAATTTTGTGCCGTAATGTTTACAATATTATAAAATATTTTTTAACCAAGAAAAGAATTTTGTAAAATAGAATTTATTAAATGCGATTTTTTAAAATGCCGAAAATTCAAGTTACAAGAAATGAAAATATGGACCTAGAAATCAATCTTTTAGCTTATTTTTTGAGAAACTTTTATAATATTATAAACATATATGAAAATCAAAAAAATCATTGAAAGAATTTAAAAGGTTCAAGAATAGCTAAACAAATTTGAATCTAGCAGAAACTATAATCGTTGAAATTTTTTAGAAGGACACACATATTTAATTTTTTTAAGTGATTAAAATTGAAATGTAAATATTTGTTGGGATGAAAAATTATTTAAGCTAAAATTAAGTTCTTGGTTAATATATGTATGTAGGAGAGTATGTAAGTAACATTTATGAAATTTAATTTTGTTATCCTACGGGTCTCTCGCACGCCCTACACTTTTCTCGTTACACCCGTTTATTATTTAAGTAGCGAATATTATGAAAATGATAAATTTTTGAAAAATGTCGTCAGCTACTTAAGTAGTGAACATAAATATTTTTGTAGGTGTTCCACTACTTAAGTAGTGAACAGAAATATTTTTGTAATTTTGTAGTGCAAGCGAGAAAATGAACAGGGTGATAAAAGGAAATCTCAACCTTCTTTATTCATGTTTGGGCTTTGATCTAATAATCTGAAAATTGATTAATAATACCCAAAAGCCCATAATCAAATCTGGTGGCTACAACGATAGAAGCGTTAATCTCTTTTGGGTCCCAAACACCTCCCTCCCATCCTCTCTTGATTGACTCTTCTTCAAATCAGCAGCCTCTCTCTCTCTCTCTCTCTGCTATTTCTCCCTTTGATTCGATCCCAATCGCTCTTCCATTTCGTAAGTCTCTCTTTCTCTTCAGCTATCACTTTGACTCGGTGGATCTATTCCCAACTTTTTAGCACTAAAATTTTTCATTTCATTTTTCGTTATTTCACTGTTTTTGCCCTAATTTTGCTTAGTTCTGTATTTGCTACTAAAAATCCATAATTTTGTACTAATAACTGAATTAAACTCCATCTATAGTGATTTTAATTAGCGTTTTAGTGGTAATGTTATTTATTGATGATGTATCTTTGTGAGTAAATTAGTATATTTGCAAAAGTAGTTTTTTTTTGACAGAATGCAAAATTAGTTTATGAATTGTGTATGATGTGAATCCTTAGGTTTCTGTTTTTTGGATTGAGAAAATGTTGTTTAAGATTTGGAGTGAAATTTAGTGATAAGTATGTATTATTTTGGAGTTTAGATTAGATCTTTACATGATAATTTGATAGCTACTTTAATACTGAGTAATGTAATGAATTAAGGGTAAAGTTTAAATTGTTTGTTTTTAGTCACAATACCCACTTTAGTCCCTAAAAATTACGTACTTTTAGTCCTACCGAGGGGTTAAAACATGCAATTTTGTAAATTGTAGGACTGAACATTGGTACGGGGACTAAAAACAAAATTCAAGATAATTAGAGGGACTAAAAACATTTTTAAATTTTAACCCATGAATAATAGTTTGGTTAAAAACTTAAAATACATTTTTTATCTCTTATCTTATTTTGTAGTTTTCAGTTTGGTCTTGTAACTTTTTAAAGATTCGATTGTCCCTTATCTTTAATTACAGTTTCAATGTCGTCATTCCTATTTACATTCTGTTAGAAAGAGACCAAATTAGTGTAACTTTTGTAAAATAAAGTACCATCCCTAATAAAAAAATGGACAGTATTGGTGTGACTTTCATGAAACAAGGGATCATTTTTGGAACGAAATAAAAGATAAGGGACCCAATTGAAACTTCTAATGGTTAAGAGAGACCAAACCGAAATTAGAAATTTAGACAAAGGGACGAAAAATGTATTTTAGTCTGATGCACTCTTTGCCGTTGCTGTGCTTGAGCAGTTAAAGGCTCTTGAAAGAGAGGTCTCGATTTTAAATTTTTAACGATTGTAATTGTTGTATGGGCTATTAAAAGTCCTTTCTTAATGTGTTGGGGTTCTATTAGATCCTTGGATCATGGATGTCATATCATAATTTATTTATCATGGGATTCTGTTTGGTGTTATGTGTTTTCTACATAGAACATATGAATGAAATTTGTTCAGTTTTTCATGCTGCATCAAGTTATTGTGTGTATTTGTCCTTTTGTCCTGTCTATCTCTTCCTCATTCTTGTTGTCAATGTGTATTTAGATAGACTACTTACCTATTTATTGAATGTTTAACATGATGTTTCATGATATAGCATCTCATGAAACACTATAATATGTAATTCAAAATTTGCTTTGTTTCTTCAGCAATTTTCATTGAAGGGTTCATTTTTTAAGATTCTTCATTGTAAAAACAGCTGGTAATTTTTCCATTATTACACATCAACAACAATCAAGCCTTATTCCACTAAGTGGGGTTGGCTACATGGATAAAAAATGCCATAGTATTCTAATTTTTTTTAATCACTACATGAACTTATTCTGTGATGTTGTCTCTATCATTGTCTTTACGCTTATTTGTAGGACTTTATTTATCATATTGTGTCATATCAATTTGTGGAATTGTGGTATTTATATTTAGTATTTTTCATATGAACAATCCACAGTGTGAACGGAGATGGCTGGAGTTATTCAACAGTTATTGAGGAGGAAACTCCAGTCTCATTCTCTGGTAAGCTCTTGATCTTCACTTCATGATAGTTTTATACTTTATGAGAATATTTCTGTTTCATATCTTTTCATTTGGGACATAAAATAGAGACCCATAGTCTAGAATTTGAGGGATGGCACGACAATGGTGTTGTTGCACAAATTTGAGGATCGATATTGCTAGATCGATATAGCTAATTTTGCAAAGAAAAGTATAGCAGACTCCCTATTGAAATTACTAATTTATTGTTGTGCATGAAAAGTATTCTAACATGCAAGAGTTTAGTTGTCACTAAGATGTTTGTGGTTGAGAGAAGTCTTAATTAAGCATTTGATGATAGTAAAAGATAAATTACAAAAAAACTCTTGCAAATCCTAAAAAGTGATATGCAATACCAACAACGATCAAAGCTTTATTCTGTTTGTTTGGAATGGTTGGCTACATAAATCATTTGATGCCATTAGGTTATATCGTTTAATTGGATTGGTTTTATGAGAAAAACCATATTATTTTTGTTTTGTTTTCTATCTGTCCAACAAATCATGCAATATGTAAATAGCCTCCTCGGTTGACTTACTTGGCATACAGCACACTTTTTCTTTGGCATGTGGCAAATTCTTGTCCCAATTTACTCTTAAATGCTCCTTATCAAGGGTGCTCCTTATCACCTGTTGCAGCAGCAATACCTTCTGATTTGTATCTCTACAATCCAATCACGATCACAGTTGCAATTTTAATAGCTTGCTCTTTACTATAGTCTAGTTGTATGGCTTATGAGCTCGGTCCATTTGTAGCAGCTTGCATAATTTTGTGTGCCTTCTTTATTCTTCGAAATAGATATTGAATTGTTTTTCCTTCACTAATCTAGCATACTTCCATCTTAGTACTACTACAGATTTCTTGCTTCAGTTCTTCCATCTCAGTACTACAGATTTCTTGGATCCAATTCTGATTAATGGGTGCCATCTTTCATTATAGGCTTATAGTTATTGATTGTCATATTGGAACGATTATTCTGGACTGTTATGGTGGAAAAACATGATTGTTATTGTCATAGATTTTGATGATTTTATAAGAATTTGTGTCCCTTGGAAGTTCCTGATCATATCTTTTTCTAATCACTGCTGTATAATTGTTGCAGAGTCCTTCTGTATCATCCATTGTCTCAAAGAAAGACGGTTCTGGCTCTACTGGCAGCAGCTCCCTAAGAGCCCTTGCTTTACTAGGAGTTGGTGTCTCAGGTCTTTTGGGTTTCGCAACAACAGCATCAGCTGATGAAGCCGAGCATGGCCTTGCATCTCCACACTATCCATGGCCTCACGAGGGCATCCTCAGTTCATATGATCATGCTTCGTAAGTTTGACCTGCGTTTCCCCTTCTTTTTTTGTTGTACATTTTCCTTTTTTTTTGGCTCAAGAATATTATATGCTTAAATGTGCATACACGCAAAGTAGTCCTTGTTGCATTTTCATGTGTCGTAAGCAGTTGTGTAAGACAATTATAGGTGCATGCTTAATTTACTGTCTCTTTATCATATTATCCTAGTTTTAATTTTTCTCAGCCTTGGAGAATTGAGTCTTCCTTTCTTGCTTTTACATTTCATGTTTTTGAGGCGACATGTTCATACATGGTTTAACTTTAAATCTTGGCTGTGTTATATCGATGAGTAGTATTTGCCTTGTATTGTTTTTTTTATCCAAAAAATTCTTGTGCATACTCTTAGAATGTAATTTTCTGAAAGAAATAGTTGTATTTATAGATCCTGCGATAGAATCCATCCTCTTCACTGAAGTCTTTTTTCTGGTTCAAGATGAATGTTTTTAGTTTGCTCTATACCACCCATCATATATTTAATCTGAACTTCACACGAACATTGTTTCTAATTAAGATCTTGATACATTTAACTGATTTTGTATGAGCAGGATTCGTCGTGGGCATCAAGTTTATACCCAAGTCTGTGCTTCCTGCCATTCTATGTCTTTGATATCATATCGTGATTTGGTTGGCGTTGCTTACACAGAAGAAGAGGTAAAGGCTATGGCTGCTGAGATTGAGGTGGAAGATGGCCCTAATGATGAGGGTGAGATGTTTTCACGCCCTGGTAAACTCAGTGATCGCTTTCCTCAGCCATATGCAAATGAATCAGCTGCTAGGTTTGCTAATGGAGGAGCCTATCCTCCAGATCTAAGTCTTATTACCAAAGTAATGTCAGTTTCCTGCTAGTACTTCCTTAGGTTTTCTATTGTATGCATTAAAAAAATATCTTTGCCTTTTGCAATTTCAGGCTCGTCACAATGGTCAGAACTATGTGTTTGCCCTCCTAACCGGTTATCGTGACCCTCCTGCTGGTGTTTCGGTATATTCTTCTGCAAACCTTTTCTTTAAACTATATATACTCATTATAGTAACTTGCATTCTTCCGAAGTTCGTCAAGTGGATATTGCTAAACACCTGATTGGTGGTTTGGAACAAAATAATTATGTTGTGAAATGTTATGGGACTTTGAAATATGCATTTTCCTTTTTCCTGTGTGAAACAGTATTCCAATCCAACACAATATTTCACATTAATGGTTGATAATTTTTTTCTTCCAATTCTCTTTTTCTTGGCACACCAATATGTTTGTCATTTCTTGATGAAACAGTATTCCAACACACAGTATTAATGTTTCTTTAAACTTATATATGACTTAAGTTGTCATTCATTCATGCATGTATATGGATATTAACGATGAATGATGGATAAACTTCATTAAACTTATATATGCTTGCTTATCAAGTCACAATATTCAGTACAAGTTCATAGCTATTATGTTATATACTTCTCAACTCTATCTGCATGACAATACTTTTCTTGATCTATAGTTTACGGTTATCTTTTTAACAATAATGTAGATCAGAGAAGGATTGCATTACAATCCTTATTTTCCTGGTGGAGCCATTGCCATGCCTAAGATGCTTAATGATGGCGCTGTTGAGTATGAAGATGGTACCCCTGCTACAGAAGCTCAGGTACTTTTGTTTGTTGACGATTTCATTCAATAAACCTTTTCATTGATTACTATCTATCAACTTATTTTGTTGTACTGTTATTGTGTTGCAGATGGGGAAAGATGTTGTGTCATTTTTGTCTTGGGCTGCCGAACCCGAGATGGAAGAGAGAAAACTGGTTTGTTTCCTTTTATTATTATTATCCTTCTTTTAACAGATCAAATGAAATAAAAGTATCCGATTTTCTTAATACATTGCTACTTCTTGCAGATGGGATTTAAATGGATATTTGTACTATCATTGGCATTACTTCAAGCTGCATATTATCGTCGCCTACGGTGGTCTGTTCTTAAGTCTCGCAAGCTGGTTCTTGATGTTGTCAACTAGTTGCGGCCTTCAAGTTTCGTTTTTTATTTATAAAAAAGATTATTATTGGCAATAATTTTGCCAATTCTCGTGTCAAATTCGTTGGAGTAATTACAGAAGCATGTTCTGTTTTTGTTTGAAGTAGAAATAAAGCTGCTCCATATATGTGAGATACGTTTTACTGCCTCTCCCTCTTCTCAAACGTGTGTATTTGTTACCTACTCTAGGACCCTCCATACACTTTTAATCTGGAATTTTAGATTATTGATAAGTGATTGGGGTTTATTTTTGGTTATATCCAGTAAAGAAAGAAAAAAAGGGAATGTTGAATGTTCTTGTTGAAAATTGGAAACCAGGTTCCCTTTTGATTAATTTTTTCCTGTTGTGATGTTAAGTACTGATAAATTATTAAGGATATTTTGCTAAAAGTTTTAAGCAGATATAATTCAACTGTTATTGGCTAATGAAGACCCTCAATATGTAGGTGTTTATATTGAGCAAAGATTTTCTCGATTTCTTTTGAAAAATAAAAATATCTGGAAATAAATATTACTGTATAATAAAGAATATACATACATATTTCTATAATTAGTTATATTAATTGAATGTTTACACACTGAAATAATAATGAATGTCTTTCTTTTTAGAAAAGTTACTATTCATTTACTCCTTTTGTCTCATAAAAGTACATTATTTTAATTAAATATTGGATATTTATGTTTTTTTATGATAAAATACGTATTATGATATATTGATAAAAATGTGATCGATACAATTTGGGATATCAATTATAATTTGTACACTAGCAAAAGATGGGACTGACAACCTCAACACTAGAGTTTACATAAAGAGATTAATTTTTTTACAATTTTGAATAATAGCACCGAATTTTGTAAAGTCTTTCATGCGATAACTAAAACTCAACTACCAATTTGGAGTCTAGTTGAAATCAATTGGACCTAAGTTTGAGTTCATGAGTTCATGCACCCACTGTAAATCAGAGAGAAAATCAAGATCTTCTTCTCCAACATAAATTTCACATCTTGGTTCAACCCAGTCAGTTTAGCACGAATAAAAACAATTGTCTCATTGCGTATACAAATTCCATTACCAATGCGGTTGTGATTAGATGGGAATGCAACATCAATATTACATTTTTTTTTTGTAAAACTCTATTACATTTGATTCTACCTAGGGTTGGGAATAGGCCAGCCCAAGCTTTGGTAGGCCTAAGCCTGGCCTACGAAAAAAAAATTAGCCTGAGCCTGGCCTACGGCCTATTAAAGGCTCTTTTTTGTGGCCTGGCCTGGCCTGACCTTATAGCCTATTTAAAATCCTACTTACACAAAAAACCTCCATTTTATATATTTGCTTCTAATTTTCACCACAATTTCTACAACATTAAGGAAAACTAATAAAATGATTATTACATGAATTAAAAGCTTATTACGATTTGTTTGTGATGGAAATGATTTGTTTTTATTTTTTTGGTTATTGGTATGAAATAGTTTGTTTTTAAACCTTTTATATTTTATTTTTATAAAAACTATAATTATTTGAAAATAAAAGTAAGTTTTAATAATTATGTATATATTTATGTGACAAAAAAAAATAATATGTATATATAGGCCGGCCTATTAGGCTTTGTAGGCTTTTTTTATAGCCTAAGCCTGGCGTATTTAAGTAAATAGGCTATTTTTAAAGCCCGAGCCTAGCCTTTTTATTAAACAGGCCAGGCCAGACCAAGCCTAAATAGGCCAGGTCGTAGGCCCCTGTAGGCCGGCCTGGCCTATTCCCAACCCTAATTCTACCCGAGGTGGTTTTTTCACCTAATTACGGTCATTCCAGCATGCATATCTACTGAGCAGTTGTTTGAATAGTTATGATGTTCCAATCTTTAAGAAAATTCATTGCTCGTGAAATAACAGTCTATTGCGATGTATCTTTGTTGCGCCAAACTTTGTCATTTCGTTGATTCTAAATGCTCCATATAATCACAACAAACCCCCCCCCCCCCCCCCCCCTTGCCTTTGTCTACCTGTTGAAGTAAGGAGAATATTACAACCGCGACGTTAGGCTCCTCTTCTGAGGACATGCAGTACTGCATGTGCAAAATTGGTTTGCTTCCATGTGTTGATACTGTTCCTACACTTAAAAAACAAATGAAAAAAATCCTCATCATGATCCTCACATAAGACCCAACCTATGGGACATTCGATCCCTTTATCTTGGAGTCGGACACGTGTAGGACAACAGTTACGACAAATTCTCTACAACAAATTCTTTATTTTTCGGGGTGCACAAATTCGCCAAAGCAAGTCTCATGGTTCTTTAAATCGAAGATGGGAGGTGTCAACTAAATCAGTACTGTGAAATTTGTAAGCACTTTTGACAAAATAATCCCTGATGCGTTCCAAACGCCAAATACATCGATCCTCCGTAGCCATAGGAAATAATTGCTTGGTAATAATTTTAGATGCTCTTTCGTCCTTAATCTTTGGTCCTTTTAACTTTTTAGTTTTATCTAAAAAATTTGGTTCTTTTAAGAAATCAAGATACAATTAAGGTTGTTTTACTATTTGTATCTTTACCAAAAACTAAAAATATTTGTACCTTTACTATAGTATTATCCTCATATATGCAATTAAAAAAATTGTACGTACTCAGAACCGTATCTACGTGAGTAACAACGTTAATTCTCATATATGTACTCTTTGAGTATTTAGGTCCTTTAACTATCCTATTTTCTATTGCAATTTAGTAAAATGTTTTTCCTAGTTTAGATCATTTATCTTTTTATTTTTGGTCTATCTATTTTATCAGTTTCATGGAATTAGGCCTTTCAGTTTAAAATCAAACTTTCTAGCCCCTTATTTTGAAAATTATTACACTGTTGCCCTAACTCCTATCTTGTCATCCAAAAGCAATAATGTGTCACATTTATTTTAATTAGATGGATAAAATCCATACTAAATTGTTTTAGAGTATCTAGGAGGGCATACATATTCTGGATACATTAAAATTACAGATATTAATTGTTCGAATTACAAGGTTTATAAGTACTTCCAATAAACAGCCAAAGAACACAAATTTTTCAATAAAAAATAGCTGTAGTGTCTTTAGATCCTCCGCCCTGCGCCCATTCTTTCTAAAACCGCCTTCTTGTAGATCCCCACATCTCTCCCTTCCATACCTCTCTCTAACATGTTATTCACCAGTTCCCTACCCCACCACATCCAAACTTGTTTTTAGCGATGTAGCTTCACCCACCGGTGGTGCGATGAGCGGAAGATACCCTCCACACCACCTTGGTCCAGTCCGGTTCCGGAGTTCCCATTGTGGCCTCTCTGTTTCGTGGTGGTTTGGTTTGTTCAGCACCCCTCACCGTTGGTGGTGCTGTTTTGCTTGCTTGGGGTTGGTTCGAAACATGCAGTGGCATGCCTTTTCTCAGATCTACATATTCGTCTGCTTGTTTGGGTTGTTTAAAACCGTCGACGTCTTCATTCGTAGGAGGTGGTGGTGGTTCTGGTCTCCGACGTTACCTCATTTCACTTTGGTGTCTTTTCGTCTCTATTACTCCATCGTCGTTTCATTTTTCATAGTTCCGGGTCGGTTGGTTTGGTGTTTTGTTTATCCGGATCAATTTCCTAGTTTTATTTTAGGTCTATTGAGATCTGTAGGTCTCAGGGATTTCAGGTTTCCATTTGCCGTGCTAGGAGTTTTGAGGATGGTTTTAAATTTGTTTCAATCCTCGTGGTTGAATTCAGATAGTATGGCTCGAGGGTGGTGGTTTGAGGGCCGACGTATTTTGATGGTGCTCAAGGCTTTATGGGGAGGTGGTGGTTAGAGTTGACGAGGGTGTGTTTGTTGGAACAAAATAAGTTTTAAAAGAAACTCTTAAGAGTTTTGATGATAACAAAGTATTAAATGGACAATTGGTGATACTAATGATTTAAATTAAGTGTGCAGATATATATAAAGCTAAAAATTTCTTGAGCACATTTATTTCTTGAGTACAAAGAGAAGTTTCTAAGTACTGAGGTGTTTCGTTCTGAAAAAGTTGATTATGAAGATAACAAGCTCTGAAGACTACAAGACCTAAAGAACTATAGAGCATCTAAAGACCTTCAGAAGCTAAAGTATATCAGACCTTCAGAAGCTAAAATATATCAGACCCTCAGAAGCTGAAGAACAACAAGTCCTGAAGAAGCATACTCTGTCTTTATTGGAAGATATCTTATCTGCAAATCCAAGCTTCTGATGCGAACTGACCGTTACTGCAAATATACAGCCTTGTCGTGTGTAGTTATAAAAGATTATCGATCCCACAGAGACTAATAGTCGATCTACCGTTATCTAATGTTACGTTGTAAATCTAAGGCTAAATAGTAAAGTAGAGGGTTTTGAATTGTAAAATATTTTTTTTTGGATTTTTAAATAAAAGAAAGTAATTTTTGGATTTTAAAATTAATAATAAAGCGTATTACTAGGATGAGCTCTTAGTTGCTTCGCAGGGTTCAATACTTAATTCGCACTTTGATAAAAAGAATAGTTTTCGAAACTATATTGATTTAAAAATACCAATCTCAGCTCTCGCAAATCTTGACTAGTGTTGTAGATTATAAAGGTGATGCTTAACTCTCGTCCTCGCATCCGCTAATAAAGTACTTTTTGAAAACCAAATATAATTTAATTAACTCTAATCCTAAGTGGTGTTCTTCCGAATTAGAATCAATGTTTTGTTTTTACTATCTAGTAGAAATCTTATGCTCTCGCTATATTGATTTTACTTTAGTTAATTCTCACTCTCGTGACAAATTATAATCGTTTAAAATAAAAACTGCTTTTGGAAAACTCGTTAAAAAGCGGACGCGCGAACTAACTACCGAACTCCTACTAGCTCCTAATTACACATCCTAGCAATATTAAATTAGCAAGACATAATTAAAACTAAAACTAAAAACGAAATAAATAAATAAGCAGGAAAAATAAACATAAAGCAAATAAATAAATAAAACATAAATAAATAAAAGCAATAAAGAAAATAAAAACAAGAAAATAATAAAGTAAGAACCTGAATAAAACTCCGAGTATAATGCCGGTACAAAAGAAAATAAAATCAAACTATGAGAAAGAGTTCCCGCACTAAGGCCTGAGATCTCTTTCTCCAATTGACTATCACAAGTGATGTGCTTGTTTTCAAGTCAATTGTTGAAAGTTTGTGTCTTTAGAATGTGGAGAAAAGGGACCTATTTATACTAAAATATGAAAAACCATGTTTTGTTTTGCCCGATGTGGGACTTGGAGGCGGGTGCAATATGTACTGTTGATTCCTCGCGACCGCCAGGATTGTTTTTTTTTTTTCGAGAAGGCTTGTGGCGTGCGCCACAAGCTATTTTGTTGAGCTGGCGAGCGCCAGGCTTGCTGTGGCGGGCGCTGGGCTTTGTTGTCTTGTAGTGGGCTGCTATTTGCAGCCCCTTTTTATGTCTTTTTGGTCCGTTTTCGCTCATTTCTTCAATTCTATTAATTTTTATCTGTGTTTATAAAATAAGAGCATTTAGTAACGATTCATAATACAAAAGTTTGAAATCATAATAAAAATAATTGAAATATAATAGTAATTTAACTAAATAAATAACACATTTTTAGGTGTATCAAACTCCCCTAAACTTGAACCATTGCTTGTCCTCAAGCAATTTAGCTTGCATGTCGAAAAAATTTGAAATGCTAAGCAACTCACACACACAGATTCAGAGAAAAACAGCATCACGGATACTCATACGTGGTCAGAAGTTTAAATCATCCGAGATTAATTAATTAGGTGCAAATCCACTCAAGAAGGGTATTTAAACGATAAACAAAGTTCTCCATCTTACACATACCGAATTTGGATCATGCCTTTGTACTAAAATCTAAATCTTCTCCTTTGTCTCGTCCTTTTTCATTCTAGACAGTCACATTAAGACCCTTTATCTATGTCACACACATGGTAAGAAAGCCGGTTAGCGTCTATATTCATCTTTAGTTTTGCAGTTAAGCTTGATGATGCGAATATTTGCATTGTCTTGACAACCATTGTTCATAGATTATTTTTTTTCTTTCTATTTCTCATTATTTTTCAAGGTTTAACCGTATTACCACAATATGACCTCTTTTGCTTGCATTAGATGATTTTCGCTTATATTCATCGACTGACCTACTTAATGTGTGACTTTATATAGATGGTGTCCGACTGGTAAATAAACTACTAAAGGATTCCTCAAATTTAAATCAAGAGATTTTGGCACAATGGGTATTCAAATTGATATCCATACTAGGGAGACTTCTGGGTGTTGGAAAAATACCGATTTTGCTTGAAAAATTCCCTAATGTCCTTAACTCAGCCTCTCGTCACTCCTTAACCTATATACTTTCAAAGTGAGCTATTAACCTAAATCTTTAGAAAAAAATTTAATTTGGCTCAAGAAAAGACAAATTTAAAATACCAAGAAAGTGCTATATTTTATTATGCGAAAGGGAAAATAAACTAATTAAAATTAAAATTGCGGAAAATAAAATAAGTAAAAGTAGTAGAATACTCCCCTAAACTTAAATCCAATAGTGTCCTCACTGTTGTGACTCAAGAGTGGAAACTGGAGTGTGGGAGGATCATGGTGGAGGCTGTCGATAATTTTGAAAGTTGTTGAATTGAAGCCTCAAACCGCCTAATTTTTGTATGACATTGTCTAGCTGTTGCTGACGGTACTCATGTTGGTTATGAAGAATTTGAATTTGTGTTTGCTGTTGCTGATGCATAGCGTAAATGAGTCCATCGCGTTCTTCGTCTATAGCGTTTCTAGTGCGTACTTCATAGAGTATATCGTCAATGGTACTCTGTCTTGATGAGGAGGAACTACCTGCAAAAGTGTTAGAAAAATGTGTAGTGTGTGCAGGTGGAAAATTAGTGGCGCCCCCACCAGTAGCGACATTTTGATAAATGCGCGTGGGAGCTCTATTAGTCACAGGATCATTAACGTAACAAAGATTATAAGGATTTCGCACATCTGTTCGCCTGGGGTTAGGAAGTATAATTCAATTAATGACGCGGTTGCTAATCATTAAATCATATCTACCGTCGTCTCGTTTTCGTACTGATTTCATAGTGCTAACCACTGCTTCATTAATTAGGCCGTGTGGAACATGTGGTAAATGTATCAAATGTCGTCCTAGTCTCATGGCCTTGGCTAAAGTTGTAATTAAGCTACAAAAAATTATTGCCCCGCGGTTTGCAGAAACTATTAAATGCATATGAGAAAATAAGAACGGGACAGTGTTGACTTTAATTGGTCTAAGGGCAGCAAACATATAAAACATTTCCTTAGAATTAACTTTATTTGAACTAGCGCGACCAAAAATAGTGTTAGCCAATAGTTGGCGAAAATAGCGTAAGGCCGGATTGTGGATAGCGGAGGCATTATTTCCTTCGTAACTATCGGTTTGGATTGTTGTGGCTCCTCTCCAAAAGAGGCTCAAGGTATTTAGCCAATGTTCATCTTCTGGGACCTCACATGCTACTCCATTTCCATGAGGGAAATGTAATAGATCGGCTAAATCGCTAAAACTAAAATGATAATCAGCATTAAACATACGAAAATAAACTGTGCCACTAGAACTTCTAGAATCAGGATTAATATTGACAATTAAAGAGCTAAGAAATTCTAGAGTTAGTTGAGGATAAACTGGATTTTTCTGAGATAGGAAATGATGTAAACTTAGATTTTCAAGCAAATAATTGACACTATCTAGCAATCCTAGTTTTGATAAAATTTCATTATCAGCATACCTGGTTGGTAAAATTTTTCTTGTTTGCAACTCTTCATACACTTGTTGTTGATTTGATCTTTGTCTAAATACTATTTCATAAGCCATTTGTGATATATGATATAATATGTTAAGTATGCAAAAACTTATAAAATATGAATGTAATATTGTAAGTGTATGATTTGTGAAGAGCAAGTAAAATTGCATGTATATATAGCCATAAAAATATTGGAACGTTGGAAGTCATATGGCCTACCATTTAATTGATTGGATGCATGCCTATGTGAGAGAAAAATTGTAGCAGGGAAAACAACGGTCATGTGCTGATGTATCATAAAAAGCAACGGTCGTATATATAAAACACATGGCGCACGCCATGTTTCATTGAAACAAAGACACAAACATTGATATGCATGGCGCACGCCATGCCTTGTGTGTGGTTTGTGTGTCAGATTTTTGTTTTATTTGAAAATGCTTTTTGACCACAAGATTAGCTTATAATTAGATGCACATTTGTATACGTTTTGATCATAAAAATTAATATAAGTGAATGCATATTTGTGAAACTGATAGACTAATAAATTGTGAACATAAGAATAACGGAAGGGTAAAAATAACGTAAAAATAAAAATACGAAGTAAACATTTTTTGAATATTGAAAATACGAAAAGAAATAGTTTAAATCATAATTTTGTAGAAAAATAGGAAAATAATCTTCTCCCCTAAACTTATTTAAAGCATTGTTCTCAATGTTTGGGCAAAGAAGAAGAAATATGCGGTGAAATAGTCATGACTCCTAGCCACGTTTGTTGGCGATAATCTTTCCAAGATTAGCATTTCTGTGATGGTGTTATCCAGAATGTTGTGGTAAACCTTAAATTGATCGGAGACGATAGTCATAAATCGTACAAGCCTTGCGTTAAGCGATTCTATCTTGGTCTCCATGTTGGCTATAGTAGCAGCATGATCAACTTGAGGTTTTGGTTCGTTTGAAGATTCAGCAGGTTGAACAGGTGGTTCGCTTTCATTTTGCTTCTCCAAATCATAAAGCCAATTGTTCTTATCAAGGATACTGGTCTTTTCAGGATTTGGTAAGGTAAAGTTGTCGATTGGAGAGTAATTTATTTTTAGCTGATACGGTGCTGATCCTAGGTTACCGATAATACTACGGTTAAAGCAGAAAGTGAGATCTAAATATCGGAAACCACGGGTTAAGGGTGCTCCAAATGGTTTAAGCTGATTTAGATGGGCGTGGAGACCTATGGCTCTAGCTAGCAAGGTAACGAAACCACCAATGCAGATGTGGCGGTTCGTTCTCTCAACGATCTTTGTGAAATTTGCCAAAATGAAAGTTGCGATGTTAACTGGACGTCCTTGGGAAGCGCAGAACATGATGAATAATTCCTCTTTGCTAACAGCGGTATCCCACTGCGGTTTTCCGAAAATAGTGTGCGAGCGGATCATATGGAAGTAACGGATAGTTGGGTTATGGATCTGAGGGCTGATTCGGTCTTCGGGTTCAGCGTTTGGATCTCTAGAGATGCTCCCCCAAAAATTGCGAAGCTCGTAGTCCAGGAATTCATCTTCTTGTACTTTTTTTGCAAAAAGCCTAGGGAATAACGGTAGGGAACTCCAAAAAGCCTAAAATGAGCGAGACCCTTATGGATAGAATATCCATAGTCAGGGTCGTATTTGAAAGAGCTCAAGAATTCAAGGGTTAGCTTATGATAGGAAGGGAGACTAGACAGATTCAGATTGCTCCATCCCAACTGGTTAATCATGTAGTTCACGCTTTCGGAGATTCCTAATGCCGTCATTGTGCGATTTTCAGGATAGATCAGGAATGACATTTCTTTCTCGAACAGTCTTCCGAAGCGGATTCTCTGACTCTCACTCCCAAATTTAACGAAGTAATTATCCCGATATGCCATTGGCATTACTAATGAATGATCTAGTGTGCAGGAACAAAGTAAAAATGTCATCCACGTAGATCATCATTTGAGCATCTGAAGGACACAGTCTGAAGTGTTAAGGCTCTGAAAAGCTAGAAGCTTCAGAGCCTCTGAAGAAGTCCTTAGAGGCCAATGAAAGAAACACAGTCTGAAGCTTGCATACATCTTCAGAAGATCAAAGAAATGATATCATCAGATTTTAAAGAACACTCTCTGAAGGAAGACAGCTCATAACTAATGCAATAGTACAACGGTCTTGTCAAATAGTACAACCGTCTTGTCAACAAAAAGAAGAGTGTACAACCAACGGTTCTTTTCTCAACGTCTTTATACCTAGAGTATAAATAGAAGACATCCTGATAGAGAGAAGATTACTGGAAGATCATCTGAACTCAGAGTAAGACTCAAATTGTATTCAAGCTGTGAACTGTTGTTTTTCTTTCTTGTGTAATCTTCTAAGTAAAATATCTTTTGATATTGTAGACTCTGAACTTAGTGTTTAGAGAGTCTTGCTTAGAACTTTCAATCCTACTTAATCTGTGTATTAAGTTAGTTTTTAAAGTCTCATATCTTGTGTGATTTGAGCAAGGAAGTCTCTTGTCTTGTGTGACTTGAGCAAGGAAGTCTTAAGCTTGTGTGCTTAAGCAAGGAAGTCTCTGATCTTGTGTGATTAGAGCAAGGAAGTCTATTTGTCTTGTGTGACTTAGAGCAAGAAAATCTCTTGCTTGTGTGCTTGAGCATTAGTTGTTATAGTAAAATCTCTTGGAAGTGCAAGGGGACTGGACTACTCTCATTTTGTGAGAGGAACCAGTATAAAATTTCTGTGCTCTCTCTCTCTCTCTCTCTCTCTCTCTCTCTCTCTCTCTCTCTCTCACATATCCGCTGCATTTCAATCTACTTTCAAGTAAAAGAATTAATTTGTTAAAACACAATTCAACCCCCCTTCTTGTGTTTTTCAACTTCAGCGCTTTGTTTAACGTCGGTAGTTCGACTATTTGAGATTAAAGATTCTAAGTAACAGGATGCGTTTCATGTAATTTTATCTTAAAATAATAATCTGAGTCATTAGGGCAGAAATAGTGCTTTAGGCGATGTCCATTAACAGTAAAAATTTCATTTAATTTGTTCTTTATTTCAATAGCGCCATGTTGGAAAACTTTGGTTATTTCAAAAGGTCCGGACCAACGGGAACAGAGTTTTCATGGAAAAAGTTTTAGTCTGGAATTAAAAAGAAACACTAATTATCCTACTTTGAATTCTCTTTTAAGTATGCACTTGTTATGCCATGTTTTAGTTCTCTCTTTATAGATTTTAGCATTTTCGTAAGCGCTCATTCGTAGTTCTTTGAGTTCGTGAAGATCGAGAAGTCTTTTATCTCCCGCGGCTTGATAATCCATGTTTAGTGCCTTGATAGCCCAAAAAGCTTTATGTTCAAGTTCTATCGGTAGATGGCACGATTTTCCATAAACTAGATTGAACAGTGTAGTTCCTATAGGGGTTTTAAAGGCTGTCCTATAGGCCCACAAAGCTTCGGGGAGCTTAGATGACCAATCTTTCCTAGTAGCAACTATTTTTTCTAAAATTCTTTTAATTTCTCTATTCGAAACTTCTACTTGCCCACTAGTTTGTGGGTGATAAGGGGTTGCTATTCGGTGTTTTATTCTATATTTAATTAATAATGTTTCGAAGATTTTAGATATGAAATGAGAACCACCGTCGCTAATGACTAGACGGGGTGTACCGAATCTAGGGAAGATTATATTTTTAAACATTTTGACCACTACTAGCATATCATTAGTTGGAGAGGCTATGACCTCAATCCATTTAGAAACGTAGTCAACAGGGACAAATATGTTTTTATTTGCACCAGAAGATGGGAAAGGTCCCATAAAATCAATTCCCCACACATCAAAGATTTCTACCTCTAAAATGCCTTTTTGTGGCATCTCGTCGCGTCTAGAGATGTTGTCGGTTCGTTGGCAACTATCACAATTTTTAATAGCGATTCGAACGTCTTTCCATAGGGTAGGCCAAAAGAAACCTACTTGTAAGATCTTGGCACATGTCTTTGAGGTTCTAGTATGCCCTCCATAAGGGGCAGAATGGCAATGGGAAATTATTTCTTGAACTTCTTCCTTGGGGACACATCGACGGAAGATACCGTCGGGACCTCTTTTAAAGAGCAGATGTTTGTCCCAATAATAGTATTTAAGGTCATGGAAGAATTTCTTCTTTTGCTGATAAGATAAATCTGGTGGGAGTACTCTGGCTGCTAAATAGTTAACGAAGTCAACATACCAAGGTAGAGTGTTTATGCTGGAGCGAACTTCTCCAATTTGTTGCATGGTATTGGTTTCGTGAAGGGATAATTCGGCGGAGATACTCTCTAACTGAGCGATGAGTTGTTCATAAGGGAAATCATCATTGATTGGTACTAACTCGGGCTCTATGTTTTCTATTCTTGACAAGTGATCGGCTACCACAATGTCGGTTCCTTTCTTGTCTAGGATTTGTAGGTCAAATTCTTGTAAGAGTAAAATCCATCGTAACAGTCTAGGTTTAGCATCTTTCTTACTTAATAGGTACTTAATAGCGGCATGATCAGTATAGATGATTATTGTGGATCCTATTAGGTAATGTCGAAATTTATCGATAGCGAATACGACAGCGAGGAGCTCTTTTTCAGTGGTGGCGTAGTTCATTTGAGCAACATCTAGGGTTCTACTAGCGTAATAGATTGCATGAAGTTTCTTATCTTTTCTTTGTCCTAAAACTGCACCTATTGTGTAGTCACTAGCGTCACACATGATTTCAAAGGGTAGGCTCCAATCGGGTGGCTTGATAATTGGTGCGGATATAAGAGCTGTTTTTAATTGTTCGAATGCTTTTAAGCATTCATCGTTAAAGATAAATTCAACATCTTTTATTAATAATCCGGTTATAGGCTTGGTGATTTTAGAGAAGTCTTTAATAAATCGTCGGTAGAAACCGGCGTGTCCTAAAAAACTACGTACTTCTCTTACGGTTTTTGGGGGTCGAAGGTTTTCTATGACTTGAATTTTAGCTTTGTCTACTTCAATCCCATTGTTTCCAAGAGAGTTTCACTATAATCACAAGGATTACAATAGTTGCTCAAGCACACAAGCTCAAGACTTCCTGCTCTTAGTCACACAAGACATAGAGACTTCCTTGCTCTGATCACACAAGATCAAAGACTTCCTTGCTCAAGCACACAAGCTTAAGACTTCCTGCTCTAAGTCACACAAGACAGAGAGACTTCCTTGCTCTGATCACACAAGATCAGAGGCTTCCTTGCTCAAGCATTCAGGCTCAAGACTTCATTGCTCTAATCACTAAGATTGAGACTTACGTGCTTCTACACTAAGCAGAAGACTTTCTTGCTTCTACACTAAGCAGAAGACTTACTACTAACTTATGAGCTTAAAACTTATTACAAACATAATAACTTCAGAGGCTCTAAGCTAGTTTCTATGCTCACTTCATTTGAGAGATATTATCTATTACAATGCAAATTCTCACTTTCTTCTAAGAGATTTTATCTAATGGTGAGCGCTAGTCATCAATTCTTTCTTTGGCATATTTATATGAGTTGAGAAAGACATTGAGACGTTGGAGAAATTCCCGTTGTAACTTGGACAGCTGTAGGCTTTGAAGATCCGTTGAGTAAAGCCACGTCTTCCTTTGCAGAGAAGCTTCACCTTTGCTGTTTGTCCAATAGTACAGTTATAAGGTACAATTAGCTCCTAGAGAGAGGGATCACATCCTTTGTGACCGTTGCAATTTAGTTGACCTTAGAACAAGTCATCAGGCTTGATAAGTTGTAGTTGATTTAGCCCTCTGATGACTGGAAATTCCTTTGCTTCTGATGAACCTTTGATAACTTGGAGTCTGATTGGTCTTTGAATGGTTGGCCTCTGATAGTCCTTCGCAATTCAGCTTCTGAACATCTTCATCCTCTGAATGACTCATGACTAGCAGACAGCCTCTGAACTCTTGTAGGCCTCTGAACATCCTTGAGCTTCTAAACTCCTTTGTGTTCCTGAACAGCTTCAGACGTTCTGATCTACTTTGAGCTTTTGAACTTTGTATAGCTTCTGACCACGTTGTAGCATCTGAACTCTTTCAGAGTCAAATTATTCAGACTTCCATTGGTTTCATCAGAGTTTAAATTAAGTGTGCTCTTGATTAAACGTTGAATTCTCCTGCACTTAATTTAAACATTAGTACCATCAATTGTCCATTTAATACTTTGTTATCATCAAAACTTAAGGGTGTGTATTAACACATATTTTGTTCCAACAATCTCCCCCTTTTTGATGATGACAAACACAAGTATTAAATACAATTGTTGTTGATAAAAATCAGCTATGTTGACAATAGGCTTCTGAGTTTTGCAAGCTCCCCCTAAGTCTGATAACCCATAGGGTTTGGTTTGTAAGCTCCCCCTATTTTGTATCCATAGTTAATTTTAATCAGTTTCAGAACTACTTTATTATCTGACTTAAATTATTCATATTTCACTATGTAAAGAACAAGGTTTGCAAGCTTCTTCTTTCCATAGTGTGATAATCTTTGAGTAAAGTTGCACCCTTACTCAAGAACTAACTATGAATAATAAACTTCAATTAATAAATGCATTCTCCTTGAAATTAAGCCCTTAATGCAGATGCAAGATGAAGCAATATTTAAATTGAATGACAAAATAGGATCAGAGGCGCTTAGAGACTTCTACATACACACTTGGTTCTGATGGTTATCATTAACAGCTTCAGAGTTCAAAATATTTTCAAACAGTTCAGAGCTTTAAAAAATCTTTTCAAGGAAAATAGCTCAGAGTTTGAACAAAAATTTGAAAACAGTTCAGAGCTCTTTAGTACAATATTTTGAAATCCTCAAAGATCAGATTGTCATAACACAGCATGTACCTCATGCTACTATTTTGACCACTCTCATACGTTCTCTCTCTGAAGCACTACAAGGCCCTAAAAAGCCAAGTAATTTTCGCTTCTTCCAACAATTGATCTACCAATATTCTTTCTCCCCCTTTTGTCATTATCAAAAAGGTAATATAAGCAATTAATAGAAATTCAACTTTCAATGCCGTCAAATCAGGAGTGGTTGAACACATTTAATACTCGGCCATTGAATTATGCTTATAAAAGGAGAGAGATACCTAGTCATTTTACTCACCCAGAATAATCTTAGGTTATTGATAGATCTCTTGAGAGAAAAAAAATGAAACGCTCAGAGAAGAAGAAGGTAGTTTCACTGAGAGTCAGTCAAGATAGGAGAAAACATAAGAAGAAACCAATGGAAACAAAGCCAGTGTCTGTCACAGAAGAACTCAGTTCAGAGTCTGAAGAGAAATCTTTGGACTCTGACTGTTTTAAGTTCTGAAGACATATCTTCCTGAAGAAAATCAAACTGATGTCCAAGGCTCTAGAGGGGCTAGAGTCTTCTCCTGAGGAAAACCAAACAGATGCATCTGATTCGGTTTCTTCAAGGAGGACTACTAGTTGGTTAGATGGCTTTAGCCAAAATCTCAACTTTTCCCCTCTGCAAAGGTCATATTTTTAGGCGTGCAACCTTCAAATATGGCCTTTGAAGCAACCAGAAGACAATCCTTGGGAAAACCTTATATGTAATCCAGAACTTATGTTCTTAATGAAACAAAGTTTGTTTGTCTTTGATTTCTTATTAAGAGTTCTTCTCTTGTCATGTAATCTAATCTTTTAGGAATGCCTTATATTGTACTTATTGAAAATCAAATTTTATAAATAAGAGCTCAAGAGTTTGAAGTATTGATTGTTCAAGATTTGTTTGTTTTAACAAAAGAGAAATCTAGTTTCATTAAGTAAATAAAACAATCAATCAGATATTGTTAATCCAAACATTCATATAAGCATAGTGAATAATCAGAATAGACTTAACACAGATTTGGAATTTATATGGTCATAAAAACTCTCCTATTAATGTGTTTAAAAAAAAAAAACTTCGTCAGTTAATGAAATCATAGAAGAAATCAAGATAATCCTAATGTTGAAGTTGTCTAAAGATGAAAGTTAGGGTTATCATGATAATTTTCTGATTAGCATCTACTTTTTCATCATTCTCATAAACTTGTCCACTTTGCCTTCAAACCTTATAATAACTCTTCCATAGACAAAATTCTTCAAAAGTTGTTGATTGCCTTGATCACCTCTCAGACTGTCTTAAGAGGTACATTCAGATTATCCATTATTGAGGCTAACCTTTCCCTAAGGTTTTTGCCCAATATTTTACCTTGTAGCAGAGGATTCAGGATGATCCCTCTCTGTGTCATTTTGAGTCTGAATGTCTTTCTTCACTTGCAGCTTCATCTGTCCTTCTTCTCTTTTTCTTCACTACTTTCTCTTCGATTTCAAACCCTTCTCCTAAGCTGTCTAGTAGTTGAATGTACTGATTGATGATATCACTAGAGGTAGTAGGTATATCAATGTTGCATTTCTTCACCAAGGAAGGTTCTGAGTGAGACTGAGGTACCAAGGGATCTGAAGGTTGTATCTCATGTCCTGACAACAAGTTCATGTGAGAAAGTGTATGAACAGATACTGTGGAGGCTCTGATTTCCTTTAACAAGCAGTCCAGACCCGCAGCTTTGATTATGTCAATTACCCCACATTGATAGAAGATCTCACTAAGTATCCTAGGGTAGATGACATTTACAATAGGCTTGTCCTGATTCTGAGTGCTTAACACTGCTTTGCAGAGGTGTTTGAAGACATATTTAGCCCAATTCAAGTCATATTTCCTTGAGAGAAAATAAGCAAAATGCCTATGATCCCATGACAATTTGTTAGAGTCTTCACCGCTGGGAAAAATAGAACTCAACATTATCTTGGCTAATACTCTTTGAGTGGGCTTCAGATCATCTATCTTGTCGCTCTCACAGCTTTTTCCTTTGATGTAACTCAATCTTGTCATGATCTTTAGAAACATAGATTTTTGTGCTTCATTGTGGCTAAAGGTGTAGTAGATGCCTTCATTTGGGATGGATAACACCTTAGCCAAGTTTGAAGCAGTGAGAATTACTTCAAAACCGCACACAACAGAATGCACCTCATCTTCCTCAATGATTCTTAAACCTAACTCTTCAGGAGTTTTGTCTTCATTTTCAACCTTTTCTTCTCTTCTTGCAGCTAGCTCCTTATCATAATCTTCAACTGTCTTTACTTTGCTTCTTTTCCAGAAATCTTTTACCAAAGAAGGATAGATTGAACCATTTAAAAGATTCATGTATCTAAGGCTCCCTTTATGATTAGAGAAGAACTTTAGAACATCAAACTGATTCTTTTCCAAACTATCAAAGTCCACTGGTTGTTCCATAACCAGGTTCAGAGATTTTCCCTCCATCTCAAGAGATAAATCTGTAGAAAACATTTCCTTGCAAGCGATGGTGTTGATCGGAAAGTTATCAGGAAAAATAAACACGGAGTCTGAGGCTGATGCAGAAGTAGATGCCATTATAGAAGGTTAGGGTGAAGAGTTTGCTAAAAACTAGAGAGAGAGTTTTGTTCAAGAGATGTTGAAGACTACAGATTGGAAAGAGATAGTGTAAAGTATGCAAGTATTTAAATGATTTGTTCCAAAACAGTAAACAAATTAAGGCACACAATACATTAAATTAGAACGAGAAAATAAACCATCATTAGCTGTTTCAGACCAATCAGAACATGTGTACGTGTTTTCTTTTTAGCGCCAAAATGTTTTTGTACAAATACTTAAACGTTTCCAATTCATTTAGTATTCAGAGGCTTAACCATCAGAGGTTGAAACGTTTCTCAGAGTCTGAGATTCTTCAGATGCTGAAACCTGAAGAACTTCAGAGGCTGAAAAACAAGTCTTTCAGGACATAAGAAAATATGTTCAGACAGGATTTTTCAAGGTTTTTAGTACCGAACACTGTGTATCCTAAGAAGACATTTTCAAACCTTTGAGAGTTATTCCTCTGAATATGTCATTCAGGAGTTAAGCATACTTACCTCGTATTGAAGCTTTCTTGATTAGGTGTAGTCAGTGTCATAGCCTGAACAATCACTCCACCATACTGAGTTGTTGTCATCTTCAATACATGCTTAAAATTCTTCATGCTCCCTCCTGCTCCTTTTGTACTCCATCTCATCTTCTTCTCCATCTGACTCTTCAAGAATGTGCCTTCTATGCACAATTGCTCTTCTTCCATTCACAGTCACATGCATCCATGTGATTGGAAGGTTCAAAGTCTTAGTTTCACCTGCAATCAAGTAAACAATTTTGTTTCTTGGTACCCACTTGCATGAGGCTCCTAGACTGTTAGTTGCCAAATCTTCATCCTCCATTTGTTTCATCTGAGTGCTATCAGATACAAATGTAGTGTAAAGATTTGGAAGTGAGAAGCTTCCATCAATAACTGATGAGCTTGGTTCCTCTAGTGTTTTACTACTAGAGTATCCAATCCCATTAGTATTGTTGGTCTTAAGGTTGCAAAGCATGAAAACAATTTTATTTTGATCAGCATTGATGTTACAGTATTCTTTGAGAACTAGAGAGTGCTCAAGGGGTTTGTAACATATAGCAAAATCCTTCTCAAGGTCTTTGGTTTTGATAAAATCTTTTTGTTCAAGACCTTCAGAGTGATTTGCTTGCTTACTTAAATTCTCATAGTCTGCTTTAAGCTTTTTATACTTCTGCTGACTGTTAGAGAGTTTAAGTAGGATCTTATAAAGATGCTTGATCAATTTAGCTTTGGAAAGACGAGAATATACCTGATTTATTGTTCTCTGAATACTTTCTTTGCTCTCAGGTTCTGACTTTTCATCAGAACCTAAGTCTTCAGAGTCTGAGCCATCTTCAGAACTTGATCCTTCAGCTCTTGGAGCTCTTTCAGACTCATCTTCAGAGAAGTTGTCTAGTACATCCCATGTTGTCATTCCTTTAGCCAGTCTTCCTCCATTCTCCTTGAAGTTGTACCATCTTTGAATTTTTCTTGAAAACTTTTCAAGATACTCTTCATTAGGTTCTTCAACAAGATCTTCATGCTCCATTGCTTGCTTTCCTTTCCTTGCTGCTTTTGCTTCTTCAACGTTCAACTCTTGCATATCCTTCAGAGCCAATTCATGGACTCTGAGTAAATCAATCAATGATTCAGGACTCATGGAATTGATGTCTTCAGTTTCCTCTATAGAATTTGGAATTTCATTCCAGTTCAGAGGCAAACTTCTCAGCAACTTGCTTACAAGCTCTTTGTTGCTGAGTTTGTTGTTGTGCTCTTCAAGCTTGCTTTTTATAGCTTGAAACCTTATGTTCATTTTCTCAATGCTCTCATTTTCCTCCATCCTAAACTCCTCATATTGATCCAACAAGCCATTTACTGTTGCCCACTGAATGCTTTCATTATCATCACAAATGAGGCAAAGAGTAGTAGCTGTAGAATCAATACTAGAAGTTTGATTAGCCCCTGATGTGGAAGGATTTTGATTGTTGCTCAGATCTTTATTTAAGCTCATTTCATCTTCAAATTTCTTGCTAAGATTAGCAATTTGTTGAAATAACTTTTGCTTCCACTCATCCATGTTTTGAGCCATGGAGGTTTTCTCCTTTGGATCTTGACTGTCTCACGGTTAAGTGATTTACCAACAGAACCGGAGCTCTGATACCAATTGAAGGTGCGTGGAGAAAACACAAGAAGGGGGGGGGGGTGAATTGTGTTTTGGATATTTAAAAACTTTCCAAGATATTTAAACCTTTTCAGAGTCTTTAAAGCACAACGGATTATTCACACAATTAACTTATGGCGTTATGAATGATGAAGGAGTAAATGAGAGAGTGAGAGAGAGAAGAACACACAACAATTTATACTGGTCCCCCTCACAAATTGAGAGTACTCCAGTCCCCTTGTTTCCAAGAGAGTTTCACTATAATCACAAGGATTACAATAGTTGTTCAAGCACACAAGCTCAAGACTTCCTGCTCTTAGTCACACAAGACATAGAGACTTCCTTGCTCTGATCACACAAGATCAAAGACTTCCTTGCTCTAGCACACAAGCTTGAGACTTCCTGCTCTAAGTCACACAAGACAGAGAGACTTCCTTGCTCTTATCACACAAGATCAGAGGCTTCCTTGCTCAAGCACTCAGGCTCAAGACTTCATTGCTCTAATCACCAAGATTGAGACTTACGTGCTTCTACACTAAGCAGAAGACTTTCTTGCTTATACACTAAGCAGAAGTTACTACTAACTTATTAGCTTAAAACTTATTACAAACATAATAACTTCAGAGGCTCTAAGCTAGTTTCTATGCTCACTTCATTTGAGAGATATTATCTATTACAATGCAAATTCTCACTTTCTTCTGAGAGATTTTATCTAATGGTGAGCGCTAGTCATCAATTCTTTCTTTGACATATTTATATGAGTTGAGAAAGACATTGAGACGTTGGAGAAATTCCCGTTGTAACTTGGACAGCTGTAGACTTTGAAGATCCGTTGAGTAAAGCCACGTCTTCCTTTGCAGAGAAGCTTCACCTTTGTTGTTTGTCCAATAGTACAGTTATAAGGTACAATTAGCTCCTAGAGAGAGGGATCACATCCTTTGTGACCGTTGCAATTTAGTTGACCTTAGAACAAGTCATCAGGCTTGATAAGTTGTAGTTGATGTAGCCCTCTGATGACTGAGAATTCCTTTGCTTCTGATGAACCTTTGATAACTTGGAGTCTGATTGGTCTTTGAATGGTTGGCCTCTGATAGTCCTTCGCAATTCAGCTTCTGAACGTCTTCATCCTCTGAATGACTCATGACTAGCAGACAGCCTCTGAACTCTTGTAGGCCTCTGAACATCCTTGAGCTTCTAAACTCCTTTGAGTTCCTGAACAGCTTCAGACGTTCTGATCTACTTTGAGCTTCTAAACTTTGTATAGCTTCTGACCACGTTGTAGCATCTGAACTCTTTCAGAGTCAAATTATTCAGACTTCCATTGGTTTCATCAGAGTTTAAATTAAGTGTGCTCTTGATTAAACGTTGAATTCTCCTGTACTTAATTTAAACATTAGTACCATCAATTGTCCATTTAATACTTTGTTATCATCAAAACTTAAAGGTGTGTATTAATACATATTTTGTTCCAACATACGTGTCCAAGAACTATTCCTTGTCGGAACATGAAATGACATTTTTCCCAATTAAGGATAAGGTTTACTTTTTCGCATCTTGCGAGTACTTTTTCTAGGTTCGACAAACATCCTTCAAAGCTTTGCCCACAAACAGAGAAATCGTCCATGAATACTTCCATGATGTCGTTTATAAAGTCTGCGAAGATTGCCATCATGCATCTTTGGAAGGTTGCGAGAGCATTGCAAAGCCCAAATGTCATACGTCTATAAGCAAAGGTTCCATAGGGACAGGTGAAGGTTGTTTTTTCTTGGTCATCTGGATGAATAGGGATTTGGAAGAATCCTGAGTAACCATCTAAATAACAGAAATAAGAATGTTTAGCCAATCGTTCACGCATTTGATCAATAAAGGGTCAAGGAAAATGGTCTTTATGACTGGCTTTGTTTAGTTTCCTATAATCTATGCACATACTATGACCGGTTTGAACTCTTTGTGCAATAGATTCGCCTTTTTCATTAGTTATAACTGTAACTCCTCCCTTCTTTGGTACGACATGTACTGGGCTAACCCACTTACTATCGGATATTGGGTATATAATTCCTGCGTCGAGAAGTTTTTGCACTTCTTGTTTAACTACTTCGCTTATAATAGAATTTATCCTTCGTTGGGGTTCTCTAGAGGTTTTACAATATTCCTCTAGCATAATGCGATGCATACATATAGAAGGACTAATTCCTTTTAGATCAGATGCTATACCCTAAAGCAGTGGGGTATTCGATGACCTTGCCAAGTTCCATGACTAAAGAAGTCCAACATTAGAGAGCATACCTTGACTAAAGTGTTCTCTGTATATAATAATAACCCCTGAAGTAATAGTAAAAGAGAAATCACCATTTCTGACACAAACTGGAAACACTGAAGTACATTAAAAAAAGGGTTAACATACAAAGGGACATCTAAAACCGTTGCATACATTTGGTCATACTTCTTATTAGAGGAAAATATCACCTAAAAGTGGACATAGAAATATGCATCAACCTTTTTTTCTACAATAAACAACACTTGAAATTTATAACAACACAAATATAATGAGAAACTTATGACATACATAAAATGGTGAATGGAATGCACTAACCTAATCAATTCTGATAATATCTAAGTAAAGTAACAAGAATAATTGTGATATTCTTATGCTCCCAACCCAATTTATTCTAATGTCCTTGTGTCATAAAGTGGCAAGTAGTAGTACTCACGAACATTGATTCAAGGAGTTGTCAAGCTACATTGGACATCGCCTTTGGTGCGGGGATAAATTGTCATTTCATTAGAGAATTTTTTTATATAGAGACATACATCACCAATCTGCTGATTCAAATGACCAATATACTCCAACTTGAGAGAAGTGTTAGGAAGCATGTGAATAGCATCTAGGTTCGTTGCAAACAGATGAACTAAGTCATGTATTTAATGCACTTAAAATACTTGGTTATCTTTGAATTTATTTACTTTTCATCTATATAATTTTCTCTATATCATGGAGCTTAACACATGGATTCCACCATTTCTCACTTTTCGCTCTTGTTCAAAATAAAATATGAGCATGAGAAACAAACGAACCTGGATTATGCCCAAAAGGTCCAGAGCAAGATCACCATTTATCACTTTTCTCTATGTCATGTATGTTGCCAATTCACACTTAAATAGACAGTATGCTTCAAACCCAAATGGAAACCCAACATATAATCTTACTGCTAAGCTAAAAAGAAACCATTCTGGTAAAATGAGCATTGCAATCCTACAGTCGTACAAAAACCATACAGTATGTTAGATTTCATGTCACCATCATAAGTTACCCTTTTCAGTTCTCACAAAACCATTAAAACAGTTACCTACACGGTTGCCAGAAACCTATTCCGGCAACCATTGATCCAATACTACCGCCACTCTTCCTGAGTACGAGTAGTATTAGGTATAAATACAGTAGCGTAAATGTCCAAATGGAAGAAGCAGCCAGCACGTTCCATTTTCCTCCGCTATTTGGAGCTGATTCAGACACAACTTGGTGAGCATGACTATATATGACCTGTGGTACACAACATAAAATTTGTTAAAAACTAAATCATGTTTCAAGTACCAACGTTTTCAACTTATATCAATCATTTTCATATAGTAAATATTAATTGTCAATACTATTTCATGATACTATCTGTACTATAAATAAATATATGACAAATTTAAACATAATAAACCATCTCGCAAACAAGTTGAGCACTCACAACAGTGTGTGAATGAGCCCAGTTATGCTCACTTGAATTGCTCACCGGCTTGGCTTCTTGAGCCAAATAACGAGTTTGAGTTATGAGCAGCCCATGTGCAACTTAACTCCTTTCCACCAATATCAATCAATCAGAGAATGTATAGCATAGCAACAATACCTCTAGAATGCAAAATAAATACTTGCAAGGCTAGATTAGAAGCCTGCCACTCAAGTAGCAGTTCCACTCCTCTTAGTCCTGCTGCAAACTAAGGATATCTGCAACAGGGGTATATCCAAAACATAAGTACATGATGCACACAGAGATATGAAATGTCAGATGCTTAGTGAAAAACTCACCTTAATCGTTCTCCTAACCAATTGTTTGGTCAGGACCGCTACCTTGTATGAACTGAGGAGAAACAATAAATTGTGGTTGGCCTGGAACTGGTGCAGCAATTCCGAAAAAGGCACATACTTATGAATCACTTAAACACATTTGCATAGAATTTGAAGTTTTGTACTAAATAATAATCAATAGATTTTAATGCCCTGTTCTACATACAATCTTACAACATTGTAAATGTAAAAAGCTATGCTTTACATATTACCTACTTTCTCGTCCCATCAGAACTTCAATTACCTATGTTTCAATTAAAAAACTCAACCTCCTATCATATATTAATATATTACCATGCCCTTAATTTTGTACATAAGTCAGGGTTTGATTACTGAAATTGCCTACATATGCCGCACCATTCATTAATTTAATTATGTATACCAACAACTGAATAGTGTATGCAATTTGGCATATCAATGCTTGTCAATGACTTATATAAGTTACTAGTATTCACCAAAGATTGGATGTTCATAAACAAAATCCAACTCAAATATAAATCAACAGTCTTTCAATCATATATATAAAACTAAAAAATACATACTTCATTTGGTCATTGGATTGTTTCCTATAAAAAGGATCAGAGGGAGTATAAAAAAAAATATATAATGTGCATGATTCAAATTGAGATGTGTTAAAATATAATGTTTCATAAATCAAAATTCTTTAGGAGAAAAGAGAGGACTGTACAACTAGAATATGGAGCTTGAATGGCAGACATTGGCGAAGAAGTTATTACATTAACATTTGATCCACCATAGGGAACAAGCTGATGACCCGGTACTGTATAACCCTGCATTGCTGTATAACCATGGCCACCAAACTCTCTGGGAATGGTTTCTCTGGGAATCAAACTCTCTGAGTTGCGATTGCTCTGAGTTTTATTACAGAGGAACGAGATTCCTTTGGGTTCGAAGCTACAAGACGATCGATTTCGAATCTAGGGATTGACTTCAAAGTTTCCTAGGAATGGTTTGAAGAAGCTAGAAAAACATTGATTTTGTTTCTAGGTTTTGAATTCAATTTTTCCTAGAAGTGGATTGACGATCATGGGTTTGAGATTGGGACGGTGCTAAATTAGTGTTGGAAACCAAAATAGTTTGAGCCTAGTTTGAGATTGTTCTGCTTTTTTATTTCTTTTTTCTGTTTTTATTTTTTTATTATATGATTTAGGAACTAAGGGGTCAAGGGTTCGACACCCACTCACCCCTTTTTTATTAACTAGACTCTAACCCGTGCGTTGCACGGATTTTATATTGAATCAAATATACGATTTAAATTTTTACAATTTGCAAGTAAAAAAATAAAATGAAATCAAAACACAAAAATCTAGCCACCATAAAATAAATAAAAAAAACCTAGCCACTATCAAAATCAAAGCTTTAGAACCCAATACCATAAAAATCAAAATTTTAAAGCATCTCAAAAAACTCAGCCAATATCAAAATCAAAGCTTTAAAGCATATTCTTTTTAAGAGAAAGATGAAAAAGAGAATAAAGAACAACAAAATAAAAAAAAACCTCAAATCATACATAATGAATATTTAGAGATGTGGAGAAATAAAAAAATCACGTGTGAAGAGTCAGAGAATAATTGCAAAATATTAGAAAAAAGATGGAGAGAGAAAGATGAACAAAAAATAAAAAAATAACGTGAATAGAAAAAATTGGAGAAAGAAGAGAAAAAATATTGAGAGAGAAAGTGAGAGATTTGGAGAGAGATTAAGGAGAGAAGAGAGACCAAATTTTTAGGGAATAGAAAAGTTTTTTTAATATATATATTATTATTAAATAGTGGCAAACAATGTGTATTTGAAATTCAAATTTAGGTGGTAGTTGGGTGGTCATTAAGATAGGCTTTAGGAGGGAAAAAATTAGGGTTAAGTGGTTGCATAACCTAAACCCTTACTCTCCTTTTATAATAATAAAGATTAATTTTCAGCGCACATATAAGCTTTAATAGCATGTTTTTAAAAGCGCTATTATAATGCTCTGCGTATTGAGCTTCAATAGCGGTTTTCTTACAAAGCGCTATTATAGTGTTGGTTGGTTGAAGGCTTTAATAGCGTTTTTACTGCAAGTGCTATTATAATGACTACGGTTTGTGTTTTAATAGCGCTTTTTAAATAAGCGCTATTAAAATGGTGCTATTAAAACTCTTTTTTGTAGTAGTGTCTTAGGATGTTTAATAGTTTTTCAGTTTCTAGTTCTCCCAAGTCTGCGCTGACTATTACGGGTATTGCACGTTCTTTATCTAGGAATTCATACCTTAATTTTCGGGTAGGGTTTTGAGTTCTATTGATGGTTTGATAAGGTTAGGCGTAGGGTTTGGTGTAATTTCTAAACATTCGGCGAGATCGTCATCATTTACTTTAAGGGTGGGAGGGTTGGGATTTAAAATTTCAGAATATCTAGTTTGATCCTTCTCCATCTCCTTTCTACATTCTTCGATGACGTCTAACATATAACAACTATTGTCTATAGCTGGTGCTTTCATGAATTGTGTTAGAATAAATGCTACTTTTTCTTCACCCATTTCAAAAGTGAGCTTTCCTTTCTTTACGTCTATTATGGCACCGGCGGTTGCTAAGAATGGCCTTCCTAAAATGATAGGAGTGTTGGAATCTTCTCTTATGTCCATAACTATAAAATCAGTGGGGATGTAGAATTGACCTACGCGCACTGACACGTTTTCTAGAATGCCTAAGGGGTATTTGACCGAACGGTTCGCGAATTGTATGGACATTCTAGTAGGTATTAGGTCTCCCATTTTAAGGTTTTCACATATGGCTATGGGCATTAAACTGATACTGGCTCCTAAATCACATAGGGCTCTATCTATAACGAATTTTCCAATGACACAGGGTATGGAGAAACTTCCTGGGTCTTTTAACTTAGGAGGCATTTCGATTTGAAGTATGGCGCTACACTCGGCAGTAAGCATAACGGTTTCATCATCCTCGATTCTTTTCTTATTAGTTAAGATGTCTTTAAGAAATTTAGCGTATGAGGGCATTTGGGTAATGGCTTCGGTAAAAGGTATTGTGATATTTAATTGTTTTAGAAGCTCTACAAATTTCTTGAATTGCCCTACACTTTTAGATTTTTCGAATCTTTGAGGATAAGGTATTGGTGGTTTATAAGGTGATGGAGGTACATAAGGTTTCTTCTTTTCTATGGTTTCCTCGCCACTATCTTCCTTCTCCTTCTTACTTTGATCATCTTCCCTCTCGGTTGGTTCATCAGAGTTGGGTACTATGACGGGTTTCTCGGTTCTAGGATCAACTGGTCCATCGTATTGTGTACCACTTCGTAATATGATATCATTCACATGTCCTTTAGGGTTTGGTTGAGGTTGGCTACGAAATGTGCACGCAGGAGTAGAAGTAGATGCTTGTTGTTGGACCACTTGCGTGATTTGGGTTTCTAGCATTTTACTATGTGTGGTTAAGACGTCTACTTTGCTTGTTAATTTCCTAATTTGCTCGCTAGTTTGAATGTGTTGATTTTTGACTTCGTTATTGGTTTGAATTTGAGAAGCTATGAAGTTTTCCACCATTATTTCTAGGCTAGATTTCCCAGGAGCGTTTTGAGTAGGGTAGGCAGGTTTTTGATATCCCGGTGCAGAAGAAGGTGCATATAAAGCGTTGTTACTTTTGTACGAAAGGTACGGATGGTTCTTAAAGCCTGGGTTGAAATTGTTTGAGTAAGGGTTTCCTTGAGTACTTCACTTGGTCTTGGGAAACTCCGGTCAAAACTTGACATTCAGCGACAATATGTCCTTGAGCTCCACACAATTCACAGTTTTGGTTTGTAGAGGCTACGTTAGCTGTGGGTGTGGTGCTTAGGTTTTCAACTTTTTGCGTTAGGGCTTCTATTTGGGCATAGACGTGGTCTATGTTGCTAATTTCGTACATTCCGCCTTTCGTTTGAGATTTCTCTACGGGTGTCCTTTCGCTTCCCCATTGGTAGTGGTTTTGAGTCATGCTTTCGATAAGCTGATAAGCTTCATTGAAGGCTTTATCCATAAGTGCGCCACCAGCTGCGGCGCCTATGGTCAATCTCGTGTTATACAAGAGACCATTGTAAAAGGTGTGGATAATTAACCATTCTTCGAGTCCATGATGTGGGCATAGCCTAATCATGTCTTTATATCTTTCCCATGCTTCGAAAAGAGACTCGTTGTCCTTTTGTTTGAATCCATTAATTTGGGCTCTAAGCATAGCAGTTTTGCTAGGTGCAAAATATCTGGCTAAGAAGACTTTCTTCAACTTGTTCCACGTGGTGACTGAGTTGGATGGTAGAGACTAGAGCCAAGCTATAGCTCTATCTCGTAATGAGAACGGGAATAAACGAAGTCTAATAGCTTTGGGACTGACACCATTAGCTTTGATAGTATCGGCGTATTGCAAGAATATGGACAAATGTAGATTAGGGTCATCCATGAGATTTCCAGAGAATTGATTTCGTTGTACTGCTGACAACAATGAAGGTTTAAGCTCGAAATTATTTGCTTCGATAGCGGGGGCAGCGATGTTATTATGCGGTTCTTCTTGCGAAGGAATATCGTAAGACCGTAATGGTCGATATAGAGGTAGTTAAGCCATTTCTGGTTCAACTACTGGTTCGGGAATATGATTATTAGGATTGGGAAGTTCGTATCTAGTACGATGTTCTTGTGTTCTACGTCTTATGCTAATAAGACGTTCGGGCTCGTTAACTCGTTGCTCCAACATTTCGCCTTTAGAGCGAGTGCTTGGCATGCAACAAACTAACTATTAAGGGGTAAATAAAAATAAAAATAAAATAAAATAAAATTGCCTTAGTCTCTACGGTGTAACACTGGAGTTACGATATCGACTAAATTGGTCCCCGGCAACGGCGCCAAAAACTTGATGCGAACTGACCGTGACTGCAAGTATACAGCCTTGTCGCGTGTAGTTATAAAAGATTATCGATCTCACAGAGACCAATAGTCGACCTACCATTATCTAATGTTACGTTGTAAATCTAAGGCTAAATAGTAAAGTAGAGGGTTTTGAATTGTAAATTTTTTTTTTTGGATTTTTAAATAAAAGAAAGTAATTTTTGGATTTTAAAATTAATAATAAAGCGTATTAATAGGATGAACTCTTAGTTGCTTCGCAGGGTTCAATACTTAATTCGCGCTTTGATAAAAAGAATAGTTTTCGAAACTATATTGATTTAAAAACACCAATCTCAGCTCTCGCAAATATTGACTAGTGTTGTAGATTATAAAGGTGATGCTTAACTCTCGTCCTCGCATCCGCTAATAAAGTACTTTTTCAAGACCAAATATAATTTAATTAACTCTAATCCTAAGTGGTGTTCTTCCGAATTAGAATCACTGTTCAGTTTTTACTATCTAGTAGAAATCTCATGCTCTCGCTATATTGATTTTACTTTAGTTAATTCTCACTCTCGTGACAAATTATAATCGTTTAAAATAAAAACTGCTTTTGGAAAACTCGTTAAAAAGCGGGCGCGCGAACTAACTACCGAACTCCTACTAGCTCCTAATTACACATCCTAGCAATATTAAATTAGCTAGACATAACTAAAACTAAAACTAAAAACGAAATAAATAAATAAGCAGGAAAAATAAGCATAAAGCAAATAAATAAATAAAGCATAAATAAATAAAAGCAATAAAGAAAATAAAAACAAGAAAATAATAAAATAAGAACCTGAATAAAACTCCGAGTATAATGCCGGTACAAAAGAAAATAAAATCAAACTATGAGAAAGAGTTCCCGCACTATGGCCTGAGATCTCTTTCTCCAATTGATTATCACAAGTGATGTGCTTGTTTTCAAGTCAATTGTTGAAAGTTTTTGTCTTTAGAATGTGGAGAAAAGGGACTTATTTATACTAAAATATGAAAAACCATGTTTTGTTTTGCCCGATGTGGGGCTTGGAGGTGGGTGCAATATGCACCGTTGATTCCTGGCGACCGCCAGGATTGTTTCTTGTTGGAGAAGGCTTGTGGCGTGCGCCACAAGCTGTTTTGTTGAGCTGGCGAGCGCCAGGCTTGCTGTGGCGGGCACTGGGCTTTGTTGTCTTGTAATGGGCAGCTATTTGCTGCCCCTTTTTGTGTCTTTTTGGTCCGTTTTCGCTCCTTTCTTCAATTCGATTAATTTTTATCTGTTTTTATAAAATAAGAGCATTTAGTAGCAATTCATAATAC